>PUFA01000472.1:0-354145 GCA_003508835.1 Eonycteris spelaea | reverse complement strand
GTCAGTGTTAGTGATTTTTTGGCAGTGTTTGCTCAGATTCCCTTGGGGCTCCGCGTTGATCTGTCTAGGAGGGTATGTGAGGAGGGGCCCTCTTGGTTGGGGGATGGAGGCTGAAGCTCAGCCTTGGTTTTCAACCGCAGCTGGTAAAAATCAACTGTAGTTTCTCTGCCATCCCGCTTTTCTGCTTTCTGCCCTGATGATTGGGCCCTGCGGCTGGCTACGTGGAACTCACAGCACTCCCAGGCAGGGTTTTTCAGGGAAGTTGCTGCACCTGTTTCTATCCCCACCTCCTATAAGGAGCTTCAGTGGCTGCAAGAGGCAGCTTGTTTCTCCCAGTCCACTGCCCGACACCCAGGGTTCTGATCTGTGGTAGCTCTTATGCTAGATCCTATGCTCTGACGTGCTGGTGTGCAGTTTGGGTGTTTTCTGTTCAGTTTTAGATATTCAGCTTATTGTTGTTTCAAGGGGAGAGATCCAGGGATGTCTCTCACTCTGCCATGTTTCTGATATCACTCTCCATAGTTTTTAAAACTCCATTGTTTACTTGCTTTTAAATAGATCCCACTTCTAATCTTTCAACCGTTTCTTCTTTGACTCACTCTGCCACTGGAGCTTTAAAAACAAACATGTACTAGATTTTATTATTTAATTAAATTCCATTCAATCACAACTGATTGATCATGAGCATCCATGTTCTGATGTGTTAAGTGTGGGGATGAATAGATAAGGAAGCTGAACCTGTGTCTTTAGATCTCCTCACACCAGCAGGTTAGTGTGGCAGACTCATGTTAAACAAGCAGATACTGCTCAGTGCCATGTGTACTCTCATGAAGGTGCAGTAGAATGCATAGTTCTATGGGGAAAGGGTCACAGTGCTTAACAAGGGAGCTACAGTTGAGTTGGGTTTTGAAAGATGACTAGGAGCTAAGCGACAGGAGATGGAGGAAGGGCAGAATAAATCTTTTCAGGGTCAAGGGAATGCTTTTATGTGAAGGCATGGAGTGGACAAGCAGCATGGTGCATTTCAGATATGGGTGGTGGCTTATGGCTAAATCCTGCAGGGGAGGTTTAGGGAAGTTGCAAAGGTATGAATAAAAGGTGGAGAGGAGCCAGTTCCTGGAGGATTGGTTTGCTGGGCAAGGTATGGACGTTATTCTATAGGTAACAAGGAGCTGTTAAAGGATTGCAGCAAGAAGTCTTATGACAAAGTTTTTGTTTTAAAGGTAAAATTCTATCTATTAGCTGTGACAAGATGGGTTTGAGGACAGGTTAGATAGAGAAAGGAGATAAGTTAGGAAGCTATTGTAACTGTGCGAACCATAAAATGGATCTGAACTAGGTGGAGATGGTAAAAATGGACTACAGGGCTCAGCTATATTTAAGAGATAGAAAAATAAGATTTAGTAACTAGTTGTATACTGGGGTTAAGGAAGAAAGGAAACTCTGTGATTCAAGAGGAGAAAAGATGTTTTAGGCAAAGAAGAATTCAGGTTTGGACATGTGGTTGGAGAGTCATAGAACACCTAGATAGAATCAACAGAAGTCAATCTTATTAGAGGAGAGAATGAAACTGTTGAAATAAATGAGATTACCTGGGACCTTATAAAGAGGCAGAAGATCTTTGGGAACGCCAACAGTCAAAAATCAGGGTAAGGAAGAAGACAGGCTAGCTAAGGGTAAGAGAGTTGCCAGAAAGGTAAAAGAACCTCTTAGCAGTGCAAGATGACTTTAATTCTAAGGGATGAGGTGACAGAATTAATACCTCTGCAAATGAATTTGAAAGTAGGAGAATGCACAGATTTAGAGCCTATGTTCATCATTGGTTCTCAGAATCATTTTATTAAATGAGTGCTTATCCTAAAACTGAATGTATGAAAAGACTACATAGATCTGGGAAGTCAATGGAAACTAAAATGTAAGGAGCCAATTTGAACCAAATGTAAAGGGGTGAATGGAAAACCTTCAATATGAAGGGGACAGTCTTTGAGCAGTTCATTTAAAGGATCTATATTATTTCTCTCCTTTTAATTAGTGCCTTAATTTTTTTTTCCTTAAAGTTTAGTTCAAGAAGAGATTGATGTTCAAAATTAGGTTTTATAGGGGTGAGGGGGACAGCATAGAAAATAGTATCTGAAACATTAAAAAAAATATATCAGATACAATTGTGTCCAGTGCTTTTGTTGTTCTTTCATTTAGAAGTATATAATTATTCAGCCATAAGAAAAGATGAAATACTGCCTTTGCGACAACATGGATAGACCTTGAGATAATCATGTTAAGTGAAATAAACCAAACTGAAAAAGTTGAAAACCACATATCACTTATATGTGGGATATAAACTTAAAAGCAACAAATGAACAGGACAAACAGAGACTCACGGACATGGACAATAGACTAGTGGTTACCAGAGGATCGTGGGGGTGGGGAGGGGAGGAGGAATATGGGGGGAAAGGGGTCAAACATGTGGCGACAGAAAGAAATCTAACTATGGGAGGTGAACACACAATACAATATATATATGCCTTACTATTGAATTGTACACCTGAAACTTACAAGATTTTGTTAAGCAATGTCACCATAAAAAAAAATGAATAAAAAAATAAAAAAATAGATTATCTATAAAAAAAAGTTTCATTCTATATGCTACCTTCTTCCCTGATTACTAAATGCAAGTTCTTCTCCCTCTCCCTCATCTCAGCAGTCTGTCAGTTTGCCTGCTTGCTGTGTGTATGTCTCTTACTAAACTTTAAATTTCACAAGGTTATAATTCATGTCTGTGTTGTTCAATATATTATGACAACAATCATAATGGAAGATATTTCTAATTTATTTTACTTGAACCATTCAATATACCAAGGAGTGGTATTAATATACCTCATTGAAAATAAGAAATTTTAGGCCCAGAAAACTTAAATGAGTTGCCCACGGTCACACAGATGGCAGGACAGAACTGCACTTGATCCAGCATTTTCTGTTTGACCCACTATTGCTGCTTTTATATCTTTGTCTTGAATGCAGCATCACAATGTCACCTTTCTAAGGAGTACCAATCCTTTCAAATAAGCCATCTATTGTTAAAACGTCACATCTTTTTCTTTCCCCTTTAGTCAGTTCCTTTTATACCTCCCTGAAAACTTAAGTGGATCTATTAGAACTCTAGAGAGGGAGTATTTTATTTTCCCTGTAAAAGGAAAGTAGTCACTGCTTTCAGAACTGCTTAGAAGTGATGTCTTCCCCTGGGGACATAATCAGTCCTGGACATTAGGTTCTGATGATGTCTGAGTTTTTTTCCCTAGTCTGCCCTGGAGGAGGTGAAGAGTTTTCAGCCTTCACTTTTTAATGACTATGTAGGGGAAAAAGAACAAGCTGATGCCAGAGAAGAGGTTATAAGTCATGTGCCATTGGCAGGGGTCTGACTTTGGAGTCCTTTCCTCATGCTTGGTAATTATTTCAAGGAGTTCAATCAAACCCACTACTGGGCCTGTGTAAATCAAAGAGAGTTAAATAATTGCCAATTTCTCTCTTTAAATTACATCCTTTCATGTCATTAAGGAACTTTGTAACACTGATACATAAGTGAAAATGCCAACCCTATATTTACTTGCACAATCTCTTTCCTCAATATTTACTTCTAAACTGGCAAGAGGGGGCCACCCTGACGAATCAGGATTTTAAAGAGTACTGACAGCCATCTAATTAGAATAAGATGAGATGGTAATTGCCTTGGGTGAGATTTATCCTTCTGCTCACTCTCCAGGACTACCTCAGAATCTTTTAAATAATAATAATAATAACAACAGCATCGACAACAACAACAACAACAACAACAACACTCTGTCTTGTATATTCTGCTCTCATGCTACAAAAATTCACCACCCACACCAATAAATTCCTCCTTGGTTACAGTGATTTTAAAATAGGAGAGCACTTTTAATACTGTCAGTTAGTTTGGTCTTCAAAAACACAGGGGAGAGGAAATCCCAAAGGATTTCCAATATACCAATATATCAAGAAAGGCTACAGAACAACTCAAAGTGTACTGTTGTGCAGATACATCATCATATTTTGCAGAGTCACATTGATTAGACACTGTGTCTTTTTGTTTGTTTGTTTTCACTGCTGTCTTGGGTCCCATGCTTAAAAGACTCTCTCTGGCCCACTTTGGTAGTATCTCTCTGTGCGATAGAAATCCACAAGGCCAGTGGGACGTTCCCAACCAAAGCCCCTGTCTTCCCTCTAGAACTCATTTCTAAGGCCTGGGCCAACCTTTTCTCTAGGTACATTTTCCTGAGGATAGACCACTTCATTATTTACTTACTTCTAGGCCCCAAAAGTGCCCAAGGGGTAGTTGTTTATAGGAAAGGGGTATATGAGGTGGGAGTGGAAATGTGGATGGAGCCTGAACATGTCCCTGTGAATGTGCTCTAGGCCCTGTCATGTGGGACAGGGGCTGGGCTGAGAAGAGAAGTGGGGATGGACCAGGGACCGCATACCAGCTTTCTCTTATTCTACATGTCCCAGAATGGAAATCTGAGAAAGTCAAGGATTCTATATCTGCACCTGGACTTCTACCTTGTATGAAGATTTATTTAATAGTTATAAGGGAATGAACAATATTTTATTTAATAGTTTTTAGTTTGACTTATAACCTTTAGATATGTGACATGTGGGCCTCTTTTTGTACTTATGCCCTGGACCCTACAGAACTTAGGGGCAAAACTGGTCACTATGACCAGTTTAAAAATATTTATACATTCCAGAGTGTGACTATATCATCTCTGCCTCAAAGCTTTCAATGATAACTACTTCTGCTTACTGGGAAGTGTGTGGCTCTGATTTCTTACTCTGGGTCAGACGAAGCTAACAGGTGGGACCTGCCTTTAATCACAAAAAGAGTCAGGCCAGGCTTGAATGGGCAAGGGAGCAGCAGCTCACTGCTTGGGGCACGTTGGAAAGCTGAAAGGACAGAAGCCGGACAATCTGACAACTAGCAATCAGAGTGTCAAGCAGAGATGTTGGAAGTTCATGCAGACAAGGGTCAGAAAATCAAAGGCAAGTTTATGGTAAGTTGTCAAGAAGTGGCCAGTGTGAAGTAGTTGAGGAAAGCTGGGCACACACCAAGATAAAGGAAACTGTATTTCTAGGTTACTTGTTGTCTCTGCTCCAGATTTTCCCATAGCTCCCAGGTGCTGGAACTTGTCCTCTTGTAATCCATGTAAGACCCTTCTAGAAGGTGGAGTGGACAATAGGAAGGAAGCTCAGTAGCACTCAGGAACAGCTTCTAAAGAGCAACTCAGAACAATAATGAGCATACTATGTTTATAATCAATCTCCTATTGGATATTTTTAAAAGGATCAGATTTGGGAAATAATCCATTTAGACCAGAAGAAAGGATAAGTAGGTAGAAATGAAGTTGGGGGAGGTAGACTAGAGCAAGATGATGTCCTATAACATCATCTGAGGTTGAGTCAGGTGCTTGTGCTGGAAAAGGAGACGCCAGACTGAATCCAGGCTAAGGCTTCTTGTTGGGCACAGCTCTGTCAACCAAGAGTGAACTTGCCATATTGTCCTTCCAGATGTGCAAGAATCAAGAGCTTTACAGAAGAGCTATTGTTGACCTTGAGAGACAAATAGGTAATTTTAAAAATAGGAATGCTGGAGGACAGCTCCAGCCAATTCCAAGGCTGAAGGAAACGTGGAGTTGGGGAAAGAAAAACGACAAGCAGAGAGCCTTGATGCAAGGAGTTTTATTTTTTTATCACCCTGAAATGTAGAGGTACAGAGTTTTTAAGCCCAAAATCCCGTTCTTCATTCTGTCTAAACTCAAAGGTCTATTTTTCTTCTATTCATTACCTGTCGACCCACAAGTTGGGTATGCAAGCAGGGTTACAAAAGCAGAAAGCTTGTTTAGATTGTAATGTCCTATAAACAAAGGCCTATGTTCCTATAGCGATAGTCAAACAGTAATTTCGAGTAAGAATCATTATTTCAGTCACTGCGTTCCCACCTACCCCTCCCCCCACCCCGCCCAGCCTTTGTGGGCCTAACAGGGGCCTTCCACATAAGCACTGACACAGTGGCCTGCTCAGAAAGTAAATCTTGCTTTCTCCTTTGATCAAGTTGTTTGATTAATTCCTTATTACTCATATTTCTTTGTGCCCCACTCAGAAAAATTGCCTTTCGCTCTATCACCCCCCTCCACTCCCAAGGATGGAACAATAATCAAAAACAATGCATAAATTTTCAATATAGACAATACAGAGGAAAGCAACAAGCACAGATGACTCTTGAGGTCTGTGGCCTGAGGCATAGGAATATGGAGGAATATATATTATAGGAAAAACCTTGTGCTTAAGACCAAAAATAATTCTTCACAGGTGTCCTGGACTTTTGAAAAAAAAATAACCATTAGGACAGAATGGCCAAAATCCAGATATTAAGCTGTCCTTTTACATAAAATTATTTTTCTGAAACCCACTGATATGGGCTCTAATGGAGGGACATCCTGGCACTTTGGAGGGATGCTAATATCTTAAGAGGGATGGGGAGAAATGGGTGGTCTGTTTTTCTTATTTTTCCATACTTTAATTTTTCTTTTTTTCTTTCCTTGGCTATGTGAAGGCTATTGGTGTTCCTGTTGAAGGCATTCATTATATCTGTCACTGTGGTTTTCAATTCTAATGGATTTATTTGATCCTTTCTTATAGTTTCCATCTATGTTGAATTCCCTAACTAATCTCGTATGGTGTTTATTTCTCCCATTGGGGTCTTTAGCATATTAATCACAGTTATTTTAAATAACTTACCAGATAGTTCCAATATCTTTGTCATGTTTGTGACGAGTTGTTGATTTGCTTTGTCTTTTGGCAATGTGTATGTATGTGTGTTTTTCTTTCCTTTTTGTATGCCTCATAATTTTATATTGAAAGTCAGCCATGTTGTAGTGGACAATAGAGACTGAATAAATAGTTTTTACACCTGGAGATGGTAATACCTTTCCTTCTGCTTGGTCTTTGAAAAGTGGAGTTTTGAATTCATCTAGTCAGGATTTGCATTGACTTTGTTGTTATTTTATTTCTATGATGACCTCCCGTGTACCACAGCCTTCAAATTTCTCTAATGATCCCTTGTATTCAGGGCAGGACTGGTTTGTCAGCAGGTTGTTCAAATATGCTTTACCCTCAGAGTTAGGTCTTTCCTTTGTGTTGAACTTTCCCTTGTAATTCTCTCAGTCGTGTTCTACTGTTCCTTTTTCACTCTATGTTGTTATCTTTGTAGTTCAGGCTGAGGATGAGTATCCTCTTAAATTCTGTTTAATCCTCAACCTTAGGCAAGCACTGTGTCTCTGGGCCTCTATGCTTCTTAGTGCTTAGCTCTCCTTTAGCTATACTTCTGAGCTAAGTACATATCCTGTTGCTCCTCACAGATATATTCTATTTCCTTTCTCAGCTGTAATGAGTTTTCAACAATGCCTCCCGTCCCCGCCCTCACTGATTAAGCCTTTTGTATCATATGGTGATGAGGGAGGCATCTTGATGGCATTTTCGCACCCTCTGTACAGTAGCCACTGTTCTCCTCCCCAACACCTGAATTACATGCGGCTTTTCCTCAGGGCTTTTTTCACAAGTGAAGTCTGTGGAGAAAAATTCTGTAAGAGAGTAAAAAATCTGTTAGCTGCATCTCCATGGAGCTCCACATTCTCATGCTGGCCCACATCCATCCTCCACTAAATCACTGATTATTCTAGTTGAATTTTTCCTACGGGCATCCATTTGGGTCTGCCCCAGGTAAGCAAATACTCATGTCCTTTCTCTTCCTAGAGGCATCTGTTTCTTTTATATTTTGGGACAATTAGATTCCCTGTCACTTGAGCTATCTCATTTTTTTAACAAATTTATGAACTTGCAGTGGGCTTTTTTATTTTTTAGTTTTATTTATTGATGTAAGAGTAGGAACATACTCTTTCTTAGTTTTTCATATTCCTGACTAAAAATGCATCTTCTGATTTTTAAAAATAAAAGCAAATATGGATTTTAACATAAAATTTGTTTAAATGCTCTAAGTTAAGCATTTTAGAAAAGCAAAAAAAAATATTATCTTGGTATATTCTATAGGCAGCTACTTTGTGATTGCTGATAAATTAATTCACAAATCAAGAAACTGAGTTTCAGAGAAATTTAGTAGTTTGCTGAAGGACACTGAAGAATATTGCAGAGGTGGGATTAAACTTACTTTTTTATTGTGGTAAAATGCACATAACATTAAATTTACCATTTAAACCATTTAAAGTATACAATTCAGTGGCATTAAATACACTCGCAGTATCATGTAGCCATTAACCACCATCTATCTCCAAAACTCTTTTATCTGCCCAGTCAGGAACTTTGTATCCATTAAACAATGGCTCTTCACTCTCATATTCACCCCAGCCCTTGGTAACCACTATTCTACTTTTCTGTGTATGTGAATTTGCCTATTCTAGATACCTAATATAAGAGGAATAATATAATATTTGTCTACTTTTAGTTTTCTGTGGTTTCTGTAAGGTATTTGTTTAGAATAATTAGGCATTAGAAGTGTTAATGCTAGAATGCTGATCTCTGTCTGTTCCCAAATAATTTGTTTAGCATATTGTGTTCTTTTTGTTTAGAAGTTACCTGGGTATAAAAGCTTACTGGCTATAAAATAAAGTAATAACCTAAAATAACTTTAAAAGTGTCACATAGTTTGCTTTATTAGAACTAGCCTCCTACTTGTCAGAGAAACAACTCTTTTGAAGTAAATGTGATGTAAATCTCGAAAGGAGGCCTAAAAATTAGATAATAGATATAGACAGGGTTTCTCTTAAAGCAAAGACATCATGAGGTAGGTTTGATGACATTTGATGCAATATAAAAGTAAAACATAGAATATACTGTTGTTTGTTTTTTTGTACAAAATCACAGGAGTGGAGACTGCCTAGAGGAGGAACAGGATGAAGTCGACAGAGATAAGATAAAATAATAAAGCAGAAAAATGGGAAAGGCTTGTGTAATCCATGACTAATGAGATGAAGAAACATAGAAGAATTATGTGGAGAAATTTGAAACACATCCTTGATGAGGAGAACGTTCCAGTTTTAATATTGATTCATTTCTAGAAGTACTCATTGGAACATCATTTAATATTGAATTTCTACCTTCTGAAACTTCTAAGACTGATCATTTCTAAAAAGTAACCACAGGTCTTTGTTGAAATTACCCACCTGTCATTAGAATGTGGAACTTTGCTCAGATAGTAGTATTTTTGTGGTATGAGTTTTAATGCGATGACAATAAAAATAAATTAGGCAAGTGAGTGGCACGATCTAATGTGTTTTTAGGTTGGAAGTTGGTGAGAATACAATCTAGATGTGATAAGATGAGAAAAGGAACTGACTTGATAGGGGTTACCAGAGAGCCTAAATTTGAGAGCAATTTTTGAAGTGGAGTAAACAGATGTTGGTTGATTCAATTGAGACAGGTGGGGTAAAAGGAGGGGCCTGTGATAAGACTGACATATGCCCATAGGTGAAACAGAAATCTATATGAAAGAACAGAATATGGATATGATACCAATGAGACAGCTATAAAACATAGCTATGTGTTATCTTCTCAACAGCTTTATCAAGTGTGTCAGGCAGGCATTATTTTCTCTGAGGAAATGCAGCTAAGCTAAGTTTCAAATCCTAATTCTCGGATCTGCAGTTATTTCTTGCTTCTTGCTTGCCATTAGCACCCAGGAGATGAGGAATAGCAGAAAGGAAAGGGATTTATTCATCTCACTATCATGCATTCTAGCAAACACAGTTTTACCCTATACTTTTATTTATGTTCCTCTTCCAGAAATGCAGTTAGCTCATAATGACAGATAACTTACCATAAACTGAGGCAATCACGTGATGGATTGGCTTGCATGTTACTCATAACAATTCCTTCTTGTGTGCTTTTCGGGACTGGGGAGGCTGAAAAGTGGATAGCTATAATTTCCACATTCCCCTGCAGCCAGGGATCCATATGTGGCTCCAGTTTCATACACACAAGAGATTTGAAAGAAGAAAATAAGCAATGTGTGGCACGGTGGCATTTGATTCTTCTGGGACAGCTCTGGTGGAAAATCTGGGGAAAGAGGTATGGTCATGGTAGGTATGGTCATGGAAGACAAGGTACATATTTACAATGGAACGTTATTCAGCCATAAGAAAAGATGAAATACTGTCATTTGCAATATCATGAGGCTTTACCTCCAACATTCTTACAGTAGTAGAGCATTTGTTCTGTTTACAGTTGCTTCTGACTGTGTAGCACCCACTCTTAACTCTTAGCCCTCCTGAAGATGTTGCATGTCATCCAATGTTCTCTAATAAATGCCTTTCTGATTTAACTGAGTAGATTCTGTTGGCTACACCTGTGTGTGTGTGTGTGCATATCGTTCGATCTTTCTGTCATCTACTTATCTGTTAAAAAAATACATATATGATACATATATCTATGTATATATTCACATTAAAAATTTATTTTGGCACAAATCACAGCTTCATTAGTGATTTCAAGCTAAACTGACATTGCAAAATTATAAAAGATTATTTAAAAATTAAAATTATTAAAAATTATTTAACAGACATTAATTTAACACAGGATTTTTAAAGCACTGCACTAGGCATGGATGAATTTTATATAGTCAGTTCTGGCCTTCAAATAATTTAAAATTCTAGTGTCACTCACCTGCTTAAAATTCCCATTGGAAACTAAGCTAGGAGGGCATACCCCATGCTTTTCTTATTCATCATTGTATTTAGGGTCTAGCACCTGTGCTCAACACATATGTGTAAGATACACACATGAATATACACATGCATGCTCCTACACATGCTCACATATATACACATACATGTATGCACACATGCATTTATTACATGAGTGAATGAAACTATATGTCAAAGATACTAGACGTTAAGTAAAAGGTGGAGAATTCTTTTGGAGTTCTTGATGCAAGACTAAAATTTCTTTTTTCCTAGCCAGCAAACCCTCCTTTAAAGTAGCTCTGTTCCCTAACATAAGTTTCTTATAGGAACTTCTTGTTCCTAGGGTCATTCGTTCAGGTCAGAATTAGCTCAAAGGTTTTTATCTGCGTTCTGATTGTGAAGTTTTCCTAAAAATCTACTTTATTACCATGACCATGCAGAGTTCCATTTTGTCAAAACATGCATTTCCATGTAGCTTTTTTTTTTATCATCCTCAGCCAACTATTTCTTTCCAGGACAACCATAGGTTTATCTATTACACAGTATATTCAATCATCATGCTACTCAATTCAGATAACTAGCTTTACAGATTTTTTCACAATTCCATACATGATTTATTTTCCCTCAATTTTGGGTCAGTGGTGCAGGTGGACAGTAGGAGGCATATTTTGCCACATAATTTAAGTTTATAACTTTAAAAAATATAAAAATAATGAAGCTATGAGACTTGCTTGAGTTTACTTACCTGGTGGAAGAAGCAGTTTTCACTATTCAGAGTGGCCACAATCACTCTTTTTGGAAACAACCAAAGAGCCCTTCAATAGATAATTGGATAAAGAAGACGAGGTACATATTTACAATGGAACATTATTCAGCCATAAGAAAAGATGAAATCCTGTCATTTGCAATATCATGGATGGATCTCAAGAGCATCGTGCTAAGCAAAAAATGTGACAGAAAAAGTTGAGAACCTGTGATTTCACTTACATGTGGTATATAAAACTGAAAGCAACAACAAATGGACAAGACAAACAAACCCAAACTCACAGACACAGACAAGAGTTTAGTGGTTACCATAGGGAAAGGGGAGAGAGTAGAAAAGGGTAAAGGAGATCAAATATATGATGATGAAAAGAAACTTAATTTTGAGTGGTGAACACACAATGCAAAATACATATGATGTATTATTGAATCATATACTTGAAACTATTTGATTTTATTAACTACTGTCACCCCAATAAATTTAATAAAAATAAAAATGAAATGAGATATTATGGTTCAATTAGGCAAATTCTCCAAAGATTTTTTTTAATATCTTGGTATGTGTGAGAAGGATATAGGAAGAAGCAAAAAGACCTGAGTGTGGAATTTTGAGGTTCCTTTTTATAATCATTAATGTTGTGATCATATTGATTATGCATACAGGCAGATTATTATTGCACATGCAGTTATCTTGGAAAATTCTGAAAGTGTTAAGATGAGTTATTGATTGCATGGAACGTTTATACAGAAGCTTACGTGTAAATATATGTCAATTTTCTCTCCTAATTTAATATCTATTATCATTCCCACCTGGTTGTTTATTTGGATGATCCTCCAGATAATACACTGATTATTCATTCAGAGGATATTATAAAAATGACAGGATGGAAGATGAGAAAGCATCTATTAGCTTTGTTAAGGTGACATGCACCTTAAAAATGCTACTTTGCTGGTCTTCAAATGCCAGTCATGGATATGCTGTATCAGAATCACCTGGGGAGCTAAGTGGACAAACTTATTTTGAGCTAATTGTAAACCCACACCATAGTTGCAAGATTAATACACAGAACTTCTATACTCCCTTTATCAAGATACTAATTTTTAACACTTCCACATTTGCTTCTGTTCTCCTGAGACAAGGATATTATTTTCTGTTACCACTATACAGTTATCAAGTTTCTAAGGATTTAACATTGAGGTTTTGTTTTTATTTAGTCTACAATCCAGTTAGTCTATAGTAAATTTTGTCAGTACCTTAATAATGCCCTTTATAGCATAAATTTTCTTCTAGTATAAGATCCAATCCAGTTGTGTGACGAATTTAATTTTCATGTCTTGTTTTTCTCCTTTTATCTAGAATAGTTCAGCCTTTCTTTGTCTTTTGTTGCATTAACATTTATGAAGATACAAGTTAATTGTTTTATGGAATGATCCTCATTTGGTGCTTATTTAATGTTTCATAATAAAGGGTTATATATCTTTTGCCAGAATACTGTAAAAGCGATGTGTGCCTTTCTCAGGACATTATATCCAGAGATGCTCAATACTCATCTGCCCTTCCTTGGAAATGTTAATTTTGATCACCCAATAAAGGTTTTTTTTTTTTTTTTTTTTACTCACTTTCTCTGCTAGATAGTTATTATTTTTTCTCTTGCAAATAACAAGCAAGTTCTGGGTGAGTACTTTAAGATCATGCATATATCCTATTCCTCATCCAATGTTACACCTTAGATTTAACAACTGTTGTTGGTTTTAACCTAAACCAATCTTCACATTTATCAGTTAATCTTCTACTATAAGGAGTAACTCAATCTTCTATTCTATCTATGTAACTATGTTTATCTGTGTATGTTTCTATGTACTTATGTATCATCTATCTATCTATCTATCATTTATCTAATCTATCATCTATCTATCCATTTGTATTTATTATTAGTACAGACTCATAAATTCATATTATTCAATAAATTATAATCTTCAACTGTTTTTACTTATTTCAATGCTTAAATTGTCTCAGCTTTGGGTCAGTAGGAGCCTATTCAAGCTGGCTCCTATATCTTTTTGACATGCTTCCACTGTGTGTGTGTGGGGGGGGGGAGGGGGGGATAACATTTCCTTACTTTCTTCTATGCAAATATGTTCCAGGGTCATTTCGTACCTACCTCACCCTGACCTGGACTTACAGATACAACACTAAGCTAACTGAATTAAATGACAAAGAATGTGGCCCAGATATCTGCTTTTTAAAAGAAGGCTCATAAGTGGCTCTGATGCTCAAGTAGCTAGACAAATAATATATTGTTTGATAAAAGGGATCATAAAATGCCTCATAATTGTGTTAATGATTAGATTTCCTGACCCTATGATGAACTCTTGATTTCTTCAGGAGGACTATGTTTTATAATTTCAGACAATCAAAATGACACCCAATTACCCTCAAAAAATGTCACTCTACTCATTGGTCAAAACTGTGACAAAGTGGTTCTCTCTTTAGTACTCCCATTCTAGCCTGGTTCTAGTTCTATTTTACCGTAAGATCTTTTAATCTCGCCTTCAGGTGCTTAGTGCTATCTTGCTCTTTTCCTTCCTCTATGATCCATTCTTGACAGCATAGAAAGCCTTAAACATATTCCATAAAGGGGAGCAAGTTGTTGGTATCAACTTTATTTATTATGTTATTCAACAAATATTTATTGAGCATGTATAATGTACCTATGATATACATGAGATTAGGATACAGTAGTAACAAAGGCATATTATATTTCTATCTTTTTTGAAAACTATTTGTGTTTAGTGGGTTAAGTGGATATTTTAAAAATGAGCAAACACATATTTGTGTAAATATCAACTGAGATGAAGTGTCTAGGAACTCTTTTCTGAAGAAGAAATAGTTGAGATAAGAATTGTAAAAGGAGTAGTTATAAATGAAACTGAGAATAGGAAGGATGTTCTCAGCAGAGGAAACAGCCTGTGCAAAAGTCCTGTGGCAGAAGGAAGAATAATTTCTTATAAGATTTGAAATATAGTCATTATTACTGGAAAAAGAATAATGAGCAACATGGTGAAAGTGATGCAGAAGAAGTAAACATAGACAAGACCATGCAGACCCCTGTAGACTGTGTTAAAGATTTTGGTTTTTATCTTAAAATCAATGAAAATCATTGGAATATTTTAATGAGAAGAATTATGTGATCACATTTCTGTTTTGTAAAGGTCACTTTGCCTGTAATAGGAAGAATAGATAAAATAGGGCAGGAGAAAGCAAGGGGGAGCATTCTAGTAGTAGTAGAGAGAGAAGAGGATAAATCCAAAGTTATGCGGGAGAGAAACTGGCAATTTTGATGCATTACTGGGAGTAAGGGAGAAGCAGGTATAAAACATAAGTTCATGATTTCAGGAACTTGCAAGATGATAGTGACACAACCACTAGGATGGGAATAACGAGAGAACCAGGTTTCAGGCAGATCACACATTCACTTTTAAACATGTTGAATGTGAGGTGTTTTCAACATACAGGTAGAGATGTTGAATAGTCTAGAGATGAGAGGAGAAATCTAGGTTAGAGAAATTTAGTGAGTTTTGAGTCATCTTGGCAGACTGAGTCTTGACCGAGACCACGCTGTGGATAAAATTATCTAATGAGACAGAGTAGAGAGAAAGAAGACTTAAAAAGGAGTCCTGAGAATGCTAACATTTACTGGCCAGTGGAGGAAGAAAAGCAGGTAGTGAAGAAGACAGACAAGAAGTAGCTAGAAGGCAGGACTGCATCACAAGACCAAAGGTAGAGACTTTCATAAGAAGGAAGGCTTGGTCAAGCAGTGTCAAGTAGTTGCTGAGGAATGATGTGTAAGATGACAAAAATTGTCTATTAGATTGAGTGGTGTGGAAATAATTCCTGACTTTGTCAAAAGATGTCAGTGAAATGATAAAGGTAGAAGTAATATTTGAATGAAAAGTGAAAAAAAAATAAAAAAGGTTGCATAAATAAATCTTTGAAAAGATTTGAATATGAATCGGAAGAGAAGATTGGGTTCCTAACCCTTTTGATTCCACCACCTATAGGTAAACATCTGCCTTTGAAATAGGTTAGAAGTTTTGTCTTGTTTGGGGCATTCGAATCTTACTTAATACACATGTCTCGCTATAATTACACCTGCAGAGAACTCTTAACCTTGGTAATAGTCTTTGTTTTTTCCTAGAGTTTTCATCTTCTAGGTAGAAACTGACGTGATACTTGTTTATATCAAGACCCCTATGATACTTTGCAGGAAGCCCTTAGTCTATGCTTGTACACTTGATCAACATTTTAGTTAAGCAAAATGTTACCAGTGGTATTGCTAAGATATTATATTTTCCTCTTTATACTAAGCAAAATGCTAGCCACTTGCATTACTAATCATAGGAAATGGTGTGGTTTTTTTTCCTATTCAAGGTGAACTTTACAGTCTTCTATTATTGCAAGTCATATAGTGGTAAATTAGTTAAACTCCTTTTAATTGAAGGAATAACATTTTTCATGTAGCAGCTGATAGACATTCTCATTGGACAGATGTGGGGATAGACATGAATACTCTGTGTAACCCTTGGGCTTCCTAAGTTTGCTTATTTATTTTATGCCCAATATCATGGGTGAAGTGACTGAATTAAGGCTTTCATCTTTTTAAGTGGAAGAAACTTGTTTACTACTACCTAGATCTGAGACTGGGGGTGATATGAGTGGTAACTTTTTAAATTTGCATGTGTGTATATTCTGAGAAGGAAGAGGCTGGTGAATTTGGGGGTTATGACCATGCTTCATTCCTTGGGGCTTGCTGGCCCCTGGGACTGCAGCCTCTTCTCACTGAATGAAACATCCTCAAACAAGAGCAGAGAGGGGTGGTCAGAGTCTGAGGGTTGCTATGCTAGGGTTTAAGACTAACTAGTTGTGGATCCCAGACCTTCAAGTTAATCTGGCTCCTTGGACGAGAGTAGACCTAATATGTAGGAAACTATTCAAAGTTACAGATGTAATTGATTAATTAGCAAAATTGCTTCATGAATTCTTGGTTAGTTTTAAACTAGAAACTTACTGGGGTTATTTTAAAAATGTGCATAAAATCAAGTTTTCTCCTTATTTGGCTGGGTGGCAAAGAGCAACAGAATTCAAAACTTACTGTTATTATTATTTCTCTCTATTCCTTGCTTTTGGTCTGAGTGCTTAGGTGTTCATTATTGAAAAACTTCTAAAATGACTAGTAATTGACAATAAAGTCTTGGCTACAAATGTTAATTGATATTAAAATTTGAGTGTGAGCCAAATAACCCCAGTCTCAGGGCACATACATTCCTATGTGTGATTTTCTATATTTCCTCTGCAAATCATCATGAATGAATTTTTGCATTTACTTATTGGCTGGAGATAAGAGTATGTGTGGGAAAAAAGGATGTACAGACTGTGAAAGGTAGTAGAGGTGAGGCAGGCATAAAATGCTTAAGACAGACAGACAAACAGACAAACAAATGGTCAGATAAATCCCTGTGTCCAGAGAGAAAACAGAATAAGAGTAATAAGACATAAAATGAATCCTCATGGAAGTCACCACTGAAAAAGAAATTTTTGATATGAGAAATTAGAAGGCAGACAGAGCCTTCCTTGAACACCTAAGACATCACAGATTTATAACGTGGAACTTCAGGGAACTAGGAGTGGAGTGCTGCCTAAATATAAAGCTGGAGGTGGGGGTGGCAAGACAGAGAAAGCTATTGCTTTGTATGGCCAAAGGGTTTGAAAGGTGTTTCTTTAAATTTAAAGTGTAGAAACATAGAACAGACTTCTCAGAGAAGTCATTTTGGTTTCAGGGGTCTACTGCGAGGCTCAAGTGGAGAAAATTCCTAAGCAAGACACGTTTCTTGCTCCGGACTCTCTAAGAGCAATGCATTGTTATAATGGCTTGCCTGTGAATAGCCTGAGCAGTCCTCATAACTGAAGTTGCGTTACACTAAAGTTTGTACAATCACAATTGTCAAAAGGCTACCCTGGGGGAATTGTCTGTTGGCCAGGGAGCATACAGTTCTATTTGAACCTGTTCCATTGTTAAGCCTATCTTCTGGTGACTACTGTAGAGTTTCCTGAGCTGCCACTGCTGTAGTGAAATGACAGTTCTATTCACACCAGCATTGAAGAGTGAGCCCTTTAATCACTGCAGATCCTTCTCCTTCAATTATTTTCTTGTCAGGGAGACACATGACACCTTTCATTTCCATCCTAATGCTTATAACCCTTTATGGCCCTTACTGCACAGCTCTGGTTCAAATGAGGCAAGAGCAGAGAAGCAATTGACTAAGATGCAAGTCTTGCCAGAACCATGTGAAGGGTAGAAGGGACATTAGGACAGGAATCTGGAGGACCTGCTTCAGAGAATTTTTATTACTATAAACAGGGCAAAACTATAAAACTAGTCTGAAGAGAGGAGGATGAAATAAGAAAGTAAAAGGTGCCTGAACTATATTGGTTTTAGTGTGGGTCAAGTTCAGCAGGCTCTTGAAAGACTGAGGTACTTCCACCTTCAGGAGCTATGGAGAGCAGGTAATGTTTGCTAATCTTGAGAAATCTGGAGGGCAAGTGCACATGGTGAGGCTGTCATACAGCAAAGGCAGAGTTTGAGAAATTTAATGTTGTTCCCATCACACAGTTATAATTTTCTTCATTGTAAATTAAATGAGCTCATGGCTTCTGAAAGTAAATAAAAAACAATTTGTAGATCATTTTGGACAAATAATCACTAGAACAGATGAAATGCAGAAACATGCAATTCTTAATAAAGAACACAGTGAAATTGCTGGCTGGTTGGTAGATGGCAGCCTGTAGGATTGATATGCTCTTAATCAGGGTGTGTTTGGTCTGTCAGGTTCAGAGAAGAAGGTTTATCTTTAGTGATTCGCCGACTTGCACAATTCTCCTTAAGAAAAACAACAGCAACAACAAATCAGTTACTGAAAGCCCAGCTACAGCATTGGCTGAGTGAATCACTGTTTTTGCCACTTGTGTGTCCAAATGCCCTGAGTCTGGGGCAAAGTTCCTGTGACTTGGCAGCACCTGGTCCTTAGCTCAGGTAGTGCCTCCCCTCTGAGCTATGTCCTCCAGAGCTCTTCTCTCCCAGCAGGAGCCCTTTGAAGTTACAGGCTGAGTCTCTTGTCAATGACCTCACCTCAGGTGGAGGGACAGAGCTGTCTTCTAAAGTGATTTTCAGGATTTGCGACATTTGCTATGATCCTACGAACAAAATGCCACAGGGGACTAATATACCATGAATCAGGTAAACGTGCTTCAAAATCATGTATTACTTTTTATTCATAGAACATCTTTATTTAATATTAACATTTAATGATATTTTCTATTGCTCTGCTTGCTCATCATAAATTCCAGTGCCTGCCGCTCTTCAGTGTTGTTCACCCTGTGATGGCAGCCTGTAGGATGATATGCTACTAGTAACAAGCTTCTAGATACAGGGCCCAGGACTTCTCCTTAGGGAAGAGACATCAGATGTCATCAAATGCTTGAGTAATGAGGTCAAGAGAGGTTCACATCTATCAAAAGTCCTTATTCTATGTGCTTAGAAGAGCAAACAAACAAAAAAGCAAATAAATAAATTAATTAATTTAAAAAATGATCCCTGTAGAGAGAGACAGAAGTATCCATTGAACTCATCTTTGTGTTGGAGGTGGTTCATTTTTTGTGCATAAATCTGTGTCATTTAAGGTTGTTTAAGAATGCTGTGTCACAATAGGCTTCATTGATCTTTTTGCTTATGCCAGTCTCTAGAGCAGAACTGTCCTATAGAAATGTAATTTGAGCTATATAAGCAATTTAAACATTCTGGTAACCACATTAAAAAATGTTAAAAGAAACAGTTGAAATTAATTTTAAATATATATTTTATTTGAACCAAAGAACCCAAAAAATCATTTCACCATGTAATTAGTTTGTAGAGTCATCAATGATAAATTTTATGTTCTTTTTTTATACTGAATCTTTGAAATCTGGTGTGTATTTTACACCTGCTTTTTATTAACTTTCTATTATGAGTATTTCTCTGTATTGCTAATCCCCTTATTCGACATAGTTTCTAATGGTTGCATATTAATTCGTCACAGAAAACTACTGTAATTTTCTACTTCTATGTTTTTAGAAATAGAAAGCTTTAATTTGGGGCTATTATAAAAATGACACAGCATTTAGCATTTTTGTATGAAATATTTTTATTTTTATGATTGTTTTCTTAAGTCGGTTTCACAGGAATAGAATTATGATTTTGATAGCATGAAATCCAACACCAAAAGTTTGTACTATCTAAATTTCCATTATCAATCTATAAGAGCACCTGTTTTTACTTAATTACCCAAAAAACAGAACAAGTCTGTAAAAGACAGTGAATGAAAATTCTTTTTCCTCATTTGCCAGTCAAAAATTAGGCATGTACCCTTGGAGTTTGAAGGTGGTAAGAGAGAGAGAGGGAGACAGAGAGATAGAGAAAGAGACTGGGATATAAAACAAGAGAGAATTAGACTCTGATGTGGGAAACTGTGTATCTCATCTTTTATGGGCCAAGTCCTGGATAGTGGCAGATGAAAGAACCATACACCCCTTTAAATTTGGAAATCCAAGAGTGAAAGAGATGAATGCCACCTTTGGGAGTCTTCAGGAATCTTTTTGCTCTGTTACCCCAGAAGCATATTTGAGCCATGACAATCTATCAAGACAGAAATGGTGGCATGCAGCACCTTGGGCAGATGGGTCTGAGTTTACTCCCAGCTGTGTTCTCTCTTACTCCAGTGTGATGTGGGAAACGGTCAAGTGTAAAGAGTGGTTTGAATGAGACACTGAAAGAAGGACCCAGAAGTGGTCATGGGATCATGGCTGGACAATGCATCTGTGGATAGCAATGTGAACAGTACAGTTCTGGTGGGAGAAGTGGCTTTCCTGCAGACACCAACATTAGAAGATGCCAGTGGCTTTGGCACAGATTGTCATAGAGTACACACAACATAGAGGAGAGCTAGCAGCACCTCCCTACCAGTGTTAACACCTTACAGAGTAGCAGAGGGAGACAATCCTAAAAGAAAGTTTTAAACCCCAAATAATTAAGAGATCACTGGATTTGACAGACCTCGCTTGGAATTGAGTCAATTAAATGTTTTGCCATCAGTTGGAAGTGGAGGTAGGTAAAAATAGAAATTTCATCTGTTTATACAAAAATAGTTTACATTTTGCAAAAGAAAGGTGTTCAATCTTTAAAATATGCATATCTGTACTTTTTTGCTATAGCTATCTTTTTCAGAGATGAAACAAAATAAATGACTTAGGTTGTTTATACGCAATTGCAGAATTGCAGATAACTCTAAATGGTGACTATTTTCTTTGAGAAATATAGATAATAACCAACCACACATTATTTCAGCTTATCTGTATTTGATATGTTTTTTTTGTTTTGTTTTATTTTTGTTTTTGTTTTAGCTCTCAAAATTTCTGTTTTTGAGAAGTAGGTTCATTTATCTCTTTTGGTGGCAAAACAAATTAAGGAATAGGATGTGGAAGATTGCCGAGGCAAAGTAAGCTGGGCATGAGGTTCAGAGAATTGTTAACAGGAGAATCGTCTTCATAGATCATTGAAAATCAGCATAATTTTGGTGCCTGCATGTGTCTTGTGTAGTGACAAGAAATTGGTAGAAAATATGGATATAGCTCTACTCAGTTTCCATTATTTATAGACAATTTACTTAGGTTATTCAAAGTATTGGATGACTATTTGTGAAAGGAGAGGTCAACACCCACACACACACATCAACATTGTATAGGAGTAAATCAAGGGCACATTCAAGTTAAGTACAGTGTAGGGTGTTGCAACAAGTAAACTATTCTTTTTTTCCTGTAGTTTGCCCTCAGAGAAAGTAATGTGGACAAATGATGAGTTGTAAAATTTTAGAAGGGAGAGGAACAACAGAGCATTTACTCTATGGTTTTCAATCTTTCAGACCACGTTGCATTTTATAAAAAATATTTTTAACACACCTGTATGACCCTAAATAAAAATTTATAGATAAGTAACTTATATACACACATAATTAGAAATGTTCTAACTGTAAGTGAGAAATAAAATGAAAATAATTTATAATATATATTTCTACACTTATATTCACAGCCATGATACTTTAGTCTGGAAGACATATTGAAGTAGCCAAGAGCTGTATACTTACAGTGAAAAGTTTAGATTTAAAAGAAGAAGGAGCCATTCTCTTCAAACAGAAAGAAAAATGCAAGAACAGAGCTACAGGTATTTATTTAAATAGAAACTAGTAGAACCAGTATATAATAAAACTGCAAAAATATTTTGCATTTAATGTAAAACAGGTTCTAGGCTAATTAATCATAATGAGGATTTTTCTAATCAATGTCAGAGGACATTAGAAAGTCATGCAGATTGCAGGGTAATTCCTGGTTGTCCCAGACCGTACTAAGCATGGGAAGATATCCACTGCTCAATCTTTGCAACAACCACAACTTCCCACACATAGCAAAAATATTCCCAGGGAGTGATGCTGTCCTATGGAGAACCACTGATATAGTCTAATCCTCTTGTTTTATAAGCAAAAAACTGAGGATCAAAGGGGTTTAATGATTAGTCCAAGGTCCGTCAGCTGGGAGGAGGCAGAAGTAGTTCTTCTGATTTCTTCCAGAGCCTTTACCAACCTATGCTATATTCCTTTTTGTTGCCCCCAAGACTTTTTGAAAAATGGAAGGTAAAATTAAAGTTCTAGTTTTTGGAAGAGGAAACCAAGGCATGCATTTTGAGGCTAAGTTTTCACACAATTAAGGCTTATTCAAGGAGGATAAAGGAGCTGATGGATTTATGAAGGAGCTACTGCTACACCCACCCACTGCTCCCTCATAAGCTCCCACTTTGAGCTGCAACTTCCTTGGTCCCGTTTCTCATTGTTTCTGCCTGCTTTTAGGCAATTCTTTTCTCCACGGGGATATAAGAAACCTAATACTTGTACCAGCCATTACTTCTCCAATATTAACAACATTAATAATATTTCATTATCTATGGTAGTTTTGTGTGGATTATATTTTTCTGTTAGGTGCAACTCTCAGTTAAATACTACTACTATATATAACTATCTAGTATGTGTCAGAAAGCAATCTAGGCCCTTTCACAACTTGATTTATTTTTTTATTCAATGTTTAAGGTAGATATATTGAGTCCCAACTTATAAATAAGAAAATTGTAGCTTAGAGAGGTTAAGAAGGGAGGAATAGAAGAAAGAGCATTCCAGATAGTTATCAGGGTCTGCCATAAAATAGGGACTAATTAGACTAAGATAAAAAGACTTTACAGAAGAATTGGAGTTCATCTTTTATCTTGCTTACTGTGTCATTCCTTCTGAATTAGCTTTACAACCTGATTTTCCCTTTTCCTTTACACCAGATTTTTTGAAAGAGGTCCTCACTCTTGCAGGTCTGAATCTCTATATCTCTGTATGTCTCTATATTCTGCTATCTTGCTGGAGTCAGTCTTGGTAGAATCACCAGTAACTGTCACATATCCATATTCTTTGACTATTTCCTTCGGTTCTCAGCTTTGAAGGTTCTGAAACTCTTGACACAAATGGTCATCCTCTCTTTCATCTTTCAAGAGTGGTCTTTCCCTAGAAAGTAAGGTATATGAATTGATATTTTGGAGGGATTTACTGATGATGATAAAATACATCCACACAATGTCATCTGAAAGGTAATCAGACAAAAACCATTTGCTTGACTTATCTCTTGTCATAAAAGTGAGTTGAAGAGAAGTTGTCGTAATGCAATGATTTTCAAATTGGGGTTTCCAGACCCTGAGACGTAAGAATATTTATTGAGGATCTGATGTTCTCTGCAAGAATTCTCAGATATATTTAATTATGATTAGAAAGTGACCACACTTCCAGTCAACAAATGGATATTATAAATTATTTGTATGACTGCATTATTGTATGGAAAAAATGACAGGTTACTTGCAATTCATTTCAGTGCCTAGGTTTGCTATGGGTCAGAAAAGAACCAATCAGTATTAAATATAAAAATGAAATGTTCAAGTGAGAGCCAATGATTGCCAAAGTGTGCTGAAATAAGAGTTTGAGCACACGTGACAAGCATGTGACAAGGTGACTCAATAAAATTTTGAAAATGTTCATTTTTTTGCTCATACTATTTACAGCAGAGATGCTAGAGGAGCCCTATTCCACTTTGACTTTCTCCTGCATCTTGATTCTAAACCAGAACAGGTGGGATGTGGAAAACCTTTATATACATATTTCAGGACCCAAGAGTAGAATGTATCTGGACTTTTGCTTTCCAGGGTTATCCCATAGAGGTGGCAAAATCCCATATACTATGGCCATTTGAATAATGTATGGGAAGATGGGGTTGTTGAGTGTGATAGGGATTCCTGTTCTCAGTCAGGCATAGATAAGAAAGAGAGTGCTGGGAGACTGAAAGAGTTTCCGTGACAGATAGGCATTCTTCATAGTGATTCCCATGTGTTGAAATGGTTGTCTCCACAAACATTAGTGTGAATAGAACATTTGAAGACTGGATATTTACTTTTCCTGTCCCACCACTCACTCTCCTACCACACATTCCTTTTCCTATTCCCCATATGTTTAGTACCATCTAAGAACTATAAGAAAATGTATATACAATTAAGTGAAAATAATACTACATTTTGAGGTTTGAACAATTTTGCTGTGGGAACACAGTGGATTGTTAGTTCTTTTGTAGAAGTGTCTAATATGTTGCAAATATGATTATAAAGTTAATCCTTCCCTATATCCATGCCCTTGTAATTATTTTATGCAGAAGTGGAGACTGTTTTTCCATCCTATAAATTTGAGCTGGACTTGTGACTTGCTTTGGTCAATAGAATGCATCAGAAGTGATAATGTACTGAGTTCTGAGCCTAGGCTTCAGGAGCCATCATATACTTCTACTCTTGCTTTTGGAACCCCACTACCACCATGTGAACAAGCCCAGGAGAGTCTGCTGGAACATGAGAGACATGTGGGCAGAGGCAAACTCTCCCTCTAAGGATTCCCTACACAAGACACCCAGCAGCTAAGCATAGACATACTAGGAATTCCAGGTAAGACCTCGTGGACCAGAAGAGCCACTAGGTTAAGATCAGCTTAAATTTCAAACCTATAAAATTTGAGCTAGATAAATGGTTGCTGTGTTAAGTTGCTAATTTTGGGGTGGTCTGTTATATAAAAATTGCTAACTAGACAGCATATCAGGGAACATTACACCAAGGAGATAACACTTGAACTGGGCATTAAATAAAGTGGTTTCTGCAGACAGAGAAGAGTGGGGAGAAAAGGTGTTTCAGCAAAGGAGGAAGCATTAAACAAATGCATGGGGTCTTGTGTTCACAGGGTCTGGGAACAGCCAATGCTGTAGTTTGGAGCATGAATAGTCTAGATTAAGATATACAAAAAGCTAAGGATAAGATGGTGTAGGTATGGGAAGAGAAGCCTTCATAAGAGGTAATAATAATAATAATAATAAAAACTGCCGAAAATGTCAGAAAAGTAGAAATGAGAGGCCTTGTGAAAAGATAACTTAGTAGAAGTATGGTCAACAGTGTCCAGTGAGGTCAGTTAAGGTAAGGATAAGAAATTTTTTTGGATTTGGCAGTGGTAAGAAAGGCACTGGCAACTTCTGAAGAGTGTTTTTGTTTGTTTGTTTTGTTTTTGTTTGTTTGGTTTTTTTATTTGTTTGTTTTTTAGTGGAACCATGCAGGCTTTCTCCTGTAAGAAATAAAATTGTCTTATATATAAAAAAACAAACAAACAAACAAAAACACTTGGAACAGTGCTAATTATGATCACATCATCAAACTCAGGTGAGCATCTTCTCTGTGTGTGAATTCTTGGGTTTACATAACAGATAATCTCATGCCCTAGCCCAGCTAGGTGCAATTCGTCTGTGATTTCTTCTTTCTTGCTATCATGCAGGGTTTTTCTCTTCACTTTCATAATGAGGAAGTATTACCTATGAATTATGGGAGATAAAGTTTATTTCTTACTTATCTCTTGATATTCATATTAAGTATCTCTCAGCAACTTCAAATGCCTGAGAGCATTATAGTCTCTGGACTTTATCATAGGAGCTTATGTAACACATCTTTGGGAACAACACGTGAAATTGTAATAAGCACCAACTCTCTGAGGAATTAGAATAAGTAGAAAATACACTTTAAAAAATCTCATACAGCAGGACAATATAGATATGGAAATCTGTCTTCTACACTGTTCTTTTTGAAATGCAAAACAACAAAAAACAAAATAAATTAATCATGTTATTTTCACTGTTGACTCCCCATAGCTACAAGATAATTTCAAAGAATCTTTTTTCCCTTGTTGGATTCAATTCATCTCCAGCAGTTAGCTGCTGTATCTGAGAACTCAGCCCTAGGAGAAGACAACCCTTCTGTTCCTATCATTAGCACCTCTGCAGAAAGTCATTCCTCAGCACCTCATCTTATTGGCTTCTGGAATTTTGGCTAAGGAGAGATCACAAACTATTTGGCATCAAGGATTACACAAAGACTGTCTGAGCTGAACATTGTTGGGCATATGTTACACCAACTCCCCCATTACTTTTCCTGTCACTGAAATCTTTCTAACAGCATTGATATGTGTGTGTGCGTGTTTATATGCATGTGTACATATGTGTGGCAGATTCTAATTTGTTAGTCAGAATAACCTCACCTCTTTGGGTGCAGTATTAAGAATATCTGAAAAGCTGAACATCTCCAAACCCAAAGACATTATCTCTCATCCTACTTTCTGAGTATCAGAGGATCTTCTTTCCTTAGCTCAAGCTGCTAACTGGTTCCAGGGGGTGGCTGACCTCATTTCCACAGAGGAAAGGAGTTCAATCTACTTTTTGCCCATATGCCCTCTCCACTCTACCTCCAAATCTCTGGCACACCCTCTTTCACCTTCTCACTATTTCTCTTTCACAACTTCTAATTTCACTCTTCTCTATTCATTTTTTCTCAAACTTGCCCTCGGATTTGATACCTCCCCTTTTGGTATGGTTTCATTCCACTTCCACAAATCTTTTTAAAACAGTTACTCTATTCCTTCTCTGCTGGGAACTATGACCATGGACCATTCTCTGAGGAAATGCCCAAGCACTTGGTTTTTAAATCTACTAGAGCAGGGACCACAAGACTAGAATCTTCTCAAAGTTAGGTAATGTGCCACCTGTATATTTTCAATGTTTGGCATTGTGCTTTCCATCTAGTAGATGCTCCACATATTTATTCATTAACCAATTTTTCACACTCTTTGTGCCTCAGTTTCCTCATCTGTAAAATGGTATTAATAATAGTCTCTATCTCATGGTGTGGTTTAAGGGAATCACGTTAATATATAAGGTCCTCAGGAAAGTATTCCATGCATTATATCAGTCCCTGTGTGTACATTCTGAATCAATTAGAAATATAGTCTTTTCCTAAAAGAAGTTGCATATTAGAGGAAGATAGCCATTTAACAATTATAATAAAGCAGAATAAATTAATAAATATCCTAAGGATTTTTAAAATTGTCTTAAATTTTTAACTCTTTTACAACCCCATATCAGTTATTTCAGTTAAAAACTTTCTTATATTGTGTGCAGAGCAGATGCCATTATTCCTATTTTAAAAGATGAGAAAACTAAGGCTTCAATGGCATATATGATCTTCCTAAGTTCCTATGCCTTATGCAAGTCCTCTGACTTCAAGATCAGTGTTTTCTCCATTGTTCCAGGCTGCCTCTTGTCAACCTATCTCCTTTCTCTTGGACACATAAATGCATGAAGCCTCTGGACACACATGACCAGAATGATGGGCACTGTCAACTTCACTGGGACACACTATTATTTGAATTATAGAGTGATGCCTTTCCTCTAAGTTTGTTCCTTAAAGTGGATAATATACAACTTATTTATTTATTTTGGCAATTGCTATCTATGACTTCTTGACATCCTTTCAGAACAACCCAGGATGGTTCCATTGGGTAAAAGCAGCTCTTTTCTCTTGGAAGGGCAAAGTGGTCCTTCAGGGTGTAGTTGGCAAGTTCCACACTATAATTCTCACTTTTAGTGTGCTCCTGAGATCAGTAATTTAATTAAACTATGTGGAATCTTATTAATTCACAAATGACAGTTTCAGCTAATTGAGAGTAAGTCACAGTACTGAACTCATTAAGTACTTTACTTGTACCCAAAGTAAGACTGTAGGAGCCAAAATAATTACTTCGACTTCCAAAAACTTCTAAGAACCAGCATATATTTGAGCATTCTTTCCAAGGATAATATTTCAAACATGCTACTATGTTATCAACAAACACAAGATATGATAAGACATTTATTTCTGTATTTAAGGAGCCTAATTGAGAGAGGCAGTTTAGCTCATTCAAAATATATTTCAACTTTGAAGACAAACCATAGTGACATACAAAATGGTATTTTTAAATTGAGATTAATTGGCTTAAAATGAGTTGCATATATTTAACATGTAAAATTTGACATATATACACATCTGTGAAATCATTATCATATACCAAGGCAATGAACGTATCCATCAATCCAAAGTTTTCCTCAATAGCCCTATGTAATGCCTATCTCTACCTTACCCCATTGCACCTCTCTCCAAGTAGCTACTGATCCACTTTCTGTTGCCTTAGATTAGTTTGTATTTTCTTGAGCTTTATATAAATGGGATCATACAGTACGTAGTCTTTTTCATGTGCTTCTTTAATTCAGCATAATTATGCTGAAGTTCTTCCCTGTTGTTGCATGTTTCAGCAGTTCCTTTCTTTTTATGGCTGATTACTATTCTGTTGTATAGATTTGCCATTTTTTAGAAAACTCTATCTATTGATGGGAATTTAGGTTCTTTCTAGTTTTTGTCTATTACAAATAAAGCTGGTTTTCTTTGCAGTACATTTGTGTTCAAGTCTTTGTATGGGTATATGCTTTCTTTTTTCTTGGGTGAATATCTATAAATGGAGTAACTGGATCATATAGTTGGTGTATGTAATTTTCAGTGTTCTCCAGATAAACAGAATCAACACACACACACACACACACACACACACACACACACACACACCAGTAGATATATAGATGATAGATAAATGATAGGTAGATGATAGATAGATATGGATGCGTAGATATATAGATAATGTATATAAAGATGTGTTTCTCTCTCTCTACTCTCTCTCTCTCTCTCTCTCTCTCTCTCTCTCTCTCTCTCTCTCTCTCTCTTTCTCAAGAATTAGCTCACACAACTATGGAGGTTGAGAAATCCCAAGATCTGTAGCTGGAAAACTGGAGATCCATGAGACTTGATAGTGTGAATTAAAGTCTAAGGGCAAGATAAGATCTACTTCCCATCTCAAGTAGTCATGCAGCAAAGTTCCTTCTTAGCGTTTTTTTTTTTTTCCTTTTCTATTTAGGTATTCAATTGAGTGGATGAGAGCCATACACATTAGGCTAGGGTAATCTGCTTTACTCAGCCTATTGATTCAAAAGTAATTCCATCCAAAAATATCCTTAAGGAACACTCAGAATAATGTTTGACCTAATGTCTGGGCATCAATGGCCCAGTCAATGTGACACATAAAATTAACCATCACAGTGTATATTTCACTTTCTAAGAAACTTCTATATTTTCCAAATTATTTGTATCATTTTACATTCCTATTAGCAATGTATAAGAATTCTAGTCCTGTACATCTTTTCTAACACTTGGTATGGTTAGATTGTTAGTACTAGCTATTTTAATAGATGTGTAGTGGGTTTTTCACTGTGGTTTTAATTTTTTTGTTTTCCTAATAATTAATGATGTTGAGCACCTATTTATGTGCTTTTTGATATCAATAAATAAATATTTTTTGTATGTGAAGTGACTGTTCAAATATTTTCTTATTTTTCCTTGGATTTAATTTTTTTTTATTATTGAGTTTAGAGAGTTTTATTTATGTAATCTATATACACATCCTTTATCAGATATATCCTTTCCAAACATTTTATTCCAATCCATGACTTGTCTTTTATTCTCTTAATAGAGACAACTGTAACAGAAGTTTCAAATTTTGATGAAGTTCAGATTATGCTTTTGGTGTCATTATTAAGTTTTTTAACCTAACACACCGTCACAAAGAGTTTTTACTGCAATGCATTCTAGAAGTTTTATGGTTTTCATTTTTATATTTAAGTTTATGGTCCATTTTGAATTAATTTTTGTTTATTATCTAAAGTATGGATTGGAATTTATTTTTTGCATATAGATATCCAAATACTTTAGGACAATTTGTGGAAAAGACTATCGCTTTTTCTCTAGAACTTCCAATACATTGTTGAATACAAGAATTAAAAAGTAGACATTCCTGTGTTCTGGTCAAGATGGCAGGCTAGATAGAAGCCCTACCCAGCCAACTCCCATACCTACCAAAGTCTCTTTCAGCTGTGGACACTTATGGGAAACTGTAAGCAGCTTCAGACCTTCAGGTGCAGGCTGGTCCTTTTGCTCACCCACCACAGGCCCAGTACAGGGGCTAACCAACCTTGGCTCACAGTACAGGCAGCAACCATCCATGGATCTTTTTAAAGTTCCTACTAGGTAACCCTGAACAATCAAAGGGAGAGGCTGACCAACACAAGAGCCCCTTCCGAGGGGCCCCAGAACCAATACACCTTGATACTGGTGTCAGACCACAACAGAGAACCACCCCATAAGCAGCTGGCTCAAAAAAATGCCCAACTGGTACACAATACTGCTGAGGTGAATCTTACTCCGTAGGGTCTGCCCCCACACAGTAGAGCTACTGTGTACCCTGTGGGCATGGCCAAACCCCACAGCCAACCAGCCCAAGAATCAGTCCCATATACTCGCATGCTAACAGCAATCAAGGATTAGCCACAACAGGAGAACACACAGTTCAACAAGGAAAATGCCCAGAACCCCAGCACAAGTGTTAAGATGAAGCAGAGGATCAAATCAGCAAGTTGGAAGAGTTGGATGTAGCAGAAAATGTCCAATTGAAACAGCAAAAAAAAAAAAAAAAAAAAAAAAAAAGAATTTTAAAAACTAAGGAAAGGTTAAGAAACCTCTGGGACAATATAAAAAACACCAACATCCACATCATAGGGTTACCAGAAGGAGAAGAGAGAGCAACGGATTGAGAATATATTTGAAATAATGACAGAAATCTTCCCTAATCTGGTGAATGAGATAGATGTACAAGTCCAAGAAGCATAGAGAGTCCCAAACAAGAGGAATGAAAACAGACCCACATCAAGCACATCATCATTAAAATGCCAAAGGTTAAAGACAAAGAGAGAATCTTAAAAGCAGCAAGAAAAAGGCAGGTAGTTACTTGCAAGGATACTCTTATAAGACTGTCAGCTGATTTTTCAACAGAAACTTTGCAAGTCAGAAGGGAATGGTGTGGAATATTCAAAGTGGTGAAAAACAAGAACCTACAATGAAGATTACTCTACCCAGGAAGACTATCAATTTAAAACTGAAGGAGAGATAAAGAACTCTCAGAAAGCATAAAGCTAAAGGAGTTCATCACCAACAAGCCAGAACTGCAAGAAATGTTAAGGAGACTTTTGTAAAAAGAATTAAGAGAAAAAACTCATAAATATAAATAATAAGATAACAACAACTATGTACCTATCAATAATCACTGTAAATGTATGTAGATTAAATGAGTCAGTCAAAAGACATAGGGTAGCTTAATTGATAAGAAAACAAGACCCATACAAGTTCTGCCTACAAGATCCACTTCAGATCAAATGACACACACAGACTAAAAATAAGAGATGGGAAAAGATAGTTCATGCAAATGAAAATTTAAAAAAAACGCTGGGGTAGCAACACATATCAGACAAAATAGACTTTAAACAAAGGCTATAATAAGAGACAAAGAAGGGCATTACATAATGATAAAGGGATCAATAAATCAAGAGGACCTAAGCCTAGTAAACATATACACATCCAGCACAGGAGCAACTACATATGTAAAGCAATTATTGACTGACATACAGGGAGAGATTGACAGTAATACACTCACAGTAGGAGAGTTTAATATCTCATTGACACCAATGGACAGATCCTCCAGACAAAAAATCAATAAGGAAACAGTACCCTTAAATGACACACTAGCCCACATAGATTTAATTAATTTTTTTTTTTGGAGCATTTCACTACAAAGTAACAGAATATACATCCTTCTCAAGTGCACATGGAATATTTTCAGGGTGGACAACATGTTAGTTTACAAAACAAGTCTCAATAAATTTAAGAAGACTGAAATCATATCAAGTGTTTTCTCTGACTACAGTGGTATGAAACTAGAAATCAACTATTTAAAAAACTGGAAAATATACAAACACATGAAAGCTAAATAATATGCTACTGAACAATGAATGGGTTAATGTAGTGATGAGGTCAAAGAAGAAATCAAAAGATACCTAGAGACAAATAAAAATGAAAACATGACTCTAAATGTTGATGGGACACCACAAAATCAGTCTTAAGAGGGAAATTCATAGCAATATAGGCCTACCCCAAGAAACACAAAAATCTCAAATAAACTATCTAAACTTACACTTGAAAAAAGTAGGGAAAAAACCAGCAAACAAAACCCAAAGTGAGTAGAAGGAAGGAAATAATAAAGATCGGAGTAGAAATAAACTAAATAGAGTTTAGAAAAACAATACAAAACATCGTGGAAACCAAGAGCTGGTTCTTTGAGAGGATAAACAAAATTGATAGATTTTTAGCTAGAGTTATCAAAAAAAAAAGAGAGAGGACCCAAATAAATAAAATCAGAAATGAAAGAGAAGTAACTATGAACCCCACAGAAATACAAAGGGTTATAAGAAAATACTATGAACAATTATACACCAACAAATTGGGCAATCTGGATGAAATGGATACATTCCTAGAAACAGTCTCCCAAGACTAAGTCATGAAGAAACAGAAAATCTGAACCGACCGATTACAATCAACAAAAGTGAATCAGTAATCAAAATATTCCAAAAACAAAAGTCCTGAATTGGATGGCTTCACAGGTAAATTTTACCAAACACTCAAAGAAGAATTAAACCTATTCTTCTCAATATTTACAAAAACCTTAAGAGGAGTGAAGACTTCCTAAGTCTTTTTATGAGGCTACCATTACCCTGATTCCAAAATCAGGGAAAGACAGTACAAAACCAAAACAAAACAAAATGACAAAACAAAACAAAAAACTATAGGCAAATATCCCGGATGAACTTTGATGCAAAAATTCTCAACGAAATATTAATGAACCGAATTCAGCAATATATTAAAAAGACATTACACTACCTGATATGAAACTATACTACAAGGGTATACTAATCAAAATAGCATGGTCCTGAATAAATACAGATACATATAACAATGGAACAGAATAAAGAGCCCAGAAATAAATCCACAACTATATGATCATTTAATCTATGAAAAAGGAGGCATATATATACAATGGGTAAACATGTTCTCTTCAACAAATGGTGCTAGGAAAACTGAACAGATACATGCAAAAAAATGAAACTGGACCACCTTTTTACACCATACACAAAAATAAACTCAAAATGGATCAAAGACTTAACTGTAAAACCCAAACCACAAAACTTCTAGAAGAAAATGTAGGCAATGAACTCTCTGATATTGCTATTAGTAATTTTTTTTCTGATACATGTCTTAAGACAACAAAAACAAAAGAAAATATAAACAAATGGGATGACATCAAACTAAAAAGATTTTGCACAGCATAGGAAACCATCAAAAAATGAGGAGACAACCTACTGAATGGGAGAAGATTTACCTATGACACATTTGACAAGAGGCTAATATCCAAAATTTATAAGGAACTTGTACAGCTCAACACCAAAAACAAAAACAACAACAAAATCCAACAAAAAGTCCAATTCAAAAATGGGCAGAGAACCTGAATAGACATTTCTCCTAAAAAAAAAAAAAAAGACACACAGATGGCCAATATTTATTAAAAGATGCTCAAGGCCACTAATCATCAGAGAAATGAAAATTAAAACCACAATGCAATATCACCTCACACCTGTCAGATTGGCTATCATCAATAAATAAAAAACAACGAATGTAGAGAAAAGGAAACACTTGTACACTGTTGGTGAGATTGCAAATTAGTATGGTCGCTATGGTAGTTCTCAAAAAATTAAAAATAGAACTACCTTTTGACCTAGTATTTTCACTTCTGAGTATTTATCCAAAGAAAACCAAAACCATAATTCATAATATATATATATATATATATATATATATATATATATATATATATATATCCACAGCAACAGTATTTACAATAGCCAAGATATGGAAGCAACCTAAGTGCCCACTGATAGATGATCAGATAAAGAAGCTATGGTACATATATACAATGGAATATTACTCAACCATAAAAATGAATTCTTACCATTTGAAATGACATGGATGGTCCTAGAGAGTATTATGCTGAGTGAAATATGTCAGACAGAGAAAGATAAATACCATATGATTTCTCTTACATGCAGAATCTATGGAATAAAAGAAATGAACAAACTAAATGAAAACAGGCTCACAGATACAGAGAGCAAAGTGGTGACTGCCAGAGGGGAGGATGATTGGTGGTCCATAGTTGGTCATCTTTACTTGGATGTCAGATGTTTTAAATTTTACTTTATTGATTGAGGGGTGTGTTTATATAAATTCTTAAGCTTTATTCATAATTGTAGCTCAATTACTCAAAAAACTGTTGACTCTTTTAGCATTTGCTTTTAGATTTGCTAGGCAGGATGGGAGCTGTCCTCAGTCTAGGGATAAATATTCCTCAGTACTGAGGCAAAATACTCCTTTACCCTTATCCAATTGCTAAGTGAATTATGAAGTTTTCCAGTCTGGCTATTGGAAAAAGTACTATTCCCAGCTCTGTGTGAACACTGGAGATACACACACACACACACACACACACACACACACACACACACACCATTTTATGAGCACTAAAGACATATAAATATATTTTATTTTGGGTACTTCTTTTTCAAGCCTTGGGTAATGTGCTTCATACTGCATCTAATGCTAATCAGTACTTGGCTAAATACTCAAGGTGACCCTCTGTAGATGTTTGGTGTTCTCCCTTCATGTAGCTCTCTCCTCTCTGGTACTGTGTCCTGTGAACTTTAGGTGCTTTGGTCTCTCTGGACTCTCGTCTCATCTCATCTCATCTCTTCTTTTCCAGGAATCCACCAAGCTTCACCTGGGTTCCTCCTTCCTGCATGGTGGCCTGGAATCTCTCTCAAGGTAGTAAGGTAGGTCAAAACTAAGGGCTTACTTCATTTGTTTCCCATTTATCAGGGATTACCACTATTCATCACATAATATCCAGTGTCTCGAAAACCACTGTATCATATATTTTATTAATTTTTTTGCTTGTTTCAGGAAGGAGAGTAAATCTATTAAAAGCAGATGTCCCAAAATACTCTTTTAAAATACCATACATGAATTAAACTGCTGTATTGAGATACTCACAGCATCTCTGGAGAATCATTTTAGAGAGAGAGATAAAACTTTATAGATGTTCAGTCCATCTTCCTTATTCTACAATATGGAAATAAAGGGTCAGGGAGGTTGAATAGGTATGCAAGGCCACAAGTTTGTAGTGGCAGAGTCAGAACTGGAATCTAAATCTTTACATTAGGGCTGATCTCATCATGAGAACATCTGAAATAATAGAGTGATATTAATTAATCTCATTGATTAAATGTGAGTTTCCTTTTGGTTATGGTTTATTTTAAGGAAAATAGGTTTTGGGTTTTCTTTTGGTCTAATACCAGACTGCAATTAACAAAAAATTTTGATTTATCAGATTTTAAAAATACTTTCTTTTAAAGAAAAGAGTCAAGCTCAAAGAAAATAAGAAGTTATCTAGTATGAAATTGTTTTAAAAAAATATATTTCAGGGTTTGTCTTGAGGTCAGTACAGAGTCAACCCATTAATCTACATATACGTCTTTGTATAATGAGAATTGATTTTCAATGTCATTTCAGAATGAACTCAACTTTCTACAACATAAAGTAATATATTTAGGATGAGTGTTTCCCTCTTTGATTTGGGTATTTTTTTTTTTTTTTATAGGAGTAACTGATTGGAAAACAATATCCCACTTAAGATTTTTGCTACTTTGGTGTTAACATTGCTAATTCTGGTAAATCAATTTAGAAACTCTGACTTAACCAGAAAATGCAGTAATATAGCATTGAAAATATAGTAATTAAGGTTTTTTGTTGTTTTTATTTCCTCGGAAAGCCAAACAATCTATAATATTAAAAAAGTGTTACTTTGAAAGCTTTTATTGTTCAGAAATCTAGGCAAATTTCAGTAAGGGTACAAGTTGTACACTCAGAAGGCCTGTACTCAGCCAGTCACAGAAGAATTCTATGTAGCCAAGAATCATTTTGCAGCAAAGAGAAGTTAGGAAAATACTGAGAACATTTTTAACTTCAGTACTCTTGGCAAAATCTTAAGAAATACAGAAATGTGGAACATTTTGACTCAAGTATGATTCTCAATGTCTTTAAATATTCTGTTTTTGTAAATTACAGTTAACCACTGACTATATTTTTCTAAGTGCCTCTTATGTGCTCTGATTAATGTTCCCATTGACTGCTTTTTGAAAGTAAGGATGCTTTACACTTATTAAATGAAACTGGACCTTAAATTAATCAATCCCAAGTGTGAAATAAAATACTGTGATTCTGCATACAGATCCTGGACTTGCATTTACAGTTTGTAAGACTTCTCTATGTTTTATCATAGCACAATTTTCTAAAACATATTACATTATTAGTATTGCATATAATAAATTAATAAGTCTTTTCAAGTATTATAGTAGAGCTGCATGATATGTATCTTTAACTTATTGTGAATTCAACTATGCATACTTAGCCAAGGGAGACGAGATTCAAGAAGCAGAAATAAATTTTAGGAGGCCAAAGATGCTGTTTCCTTGGTTGCCTTAAATTCTTTAAAGTGACAATGACTTTACCAATGTGGCTTCTGCAAAATATGCTTTCTAGGTTGTGAAACATCGTTGAAGTTCTTTAATTTAATCCTAATACTAAGTGTCTTCCAACCTTCACTAGGGAAGCTAAGGGTTTTTCAAGGATAATTTTGCCATATGGGATCTTCTCTTTGCTTTAACAGTTAATACCTGGATAACATATCCATTTATTCTAGTTGGACCATAAGAATAAAAAGAAATTATGTAAAGATCAGAATGTCTCTATATTCCTTTAACATTTCCTCATAGAATTAACCAAGTCTCTAAATAAAACAGACATCAGAGCAAAATAATGAAAGGTTCTTACTCTGCAACCAAGCAAGCACTTTGCTTAGCAGATTAATTCCTCCTACCTGACAACTAATTTTAAGCAGGTGGTAGTTTTTACTTTAATTAAGTAAACTGTATTAAAAGTAGTGTTCATCAAAATAATGTTATTAGCCAAAAGTTAAGATAGGTAAAATGCAGAATATATGCTTAAAGTATTAAAATTCTCATTTTTTCTTTCTGATTGTTCTGAATATCCAAAAGTATTAGGCCTTTTGTTGGGGATAATCATTTAAAAATCCACAAAGAATACCCATACATACCACAAATTCTATATACATAGTTTTACTTCTTCTTTGACTTAGATTTAAATTATTGAACATCTAACTACGTGCCAACACAGGGCTAACACTTTTAAATCATTTGGAAAATACTCAAAGCTAATGAGTGAATAGATATTGGACATTCTCCTCATCATGTTTGTCATTACTGTGCAAAAAAAAAAATCTCACAGATATCTGTCAGAGCTCTCTTTCCAAAGTATGTAGATTGAGAGTAAAAATCTGCAAGGGGAAACGCATGGTTTGGGCACCAAAATGAGCTGCTGGTTTGGGAACAAAGGTGGATGTGGAAGATAGGAATAATGATTTAATGTAATTTGGAGCTTTTAGAGAAATTAGGTCAGGATTATGAGGAAGAGTTATATTGTCTGCATAGAAGCAGTAGACACAAAAAAAAGTCTTTTTGGGTGTATTTGTACTGGGCTATAAAAAAAAGAGAACATCTAAGAAAGAAAAAGGAGTCCCTAATTTAGGGTGAAAGAGAGATGTTTCAGATTGATTGTGAACTGTAGTTAGAAGTATACTTTACTAAGGCTCTGATTATGGTTAAGAATGAAACTAGGTGAGGCAATGTGAAGTACAGCATAGGGAAGATAGTCAATAATATGTGAAGAACTATGTATGGTGCCAGTGGGTACTAGACTTATAGGGGAGATCACTTGTGTAAAGTATATAAATGTCTAACCACTATGCTGTACACTGAAATTAATATGAAATAATATTGACTGTCAACTGTAATTGAAAAAAAAATAAAGTTCGTGTTGCTAAAAACTCTATGAATCCCAGGCAAGGAATCTATAGACTTCATTTAAGAGGAAACAAATAATGGACAACATATGTCAAAAAGTGTTTAACTCTAGTAGCCATTAGTGCTTTCACTAAAATTTTTATTTCTGCTTTCAGGATCAGGTAGAATTGCATGTGAGACATGGGCATGAAATGTTTTGGGGCAATAAAATGTGAATTAAATGAGCTACCTCACTTGCAGTATGAAGCAGTAACAGCCAGGGTCGCTCAACTCTATACCTCTTTCTGCCATTGCTTCTGGCAATACTCCAGAGAGAGTACTTGTTCTTGGAAGTTGACTCCAGCCTTCAGCCAAGCTATGATGAGGACCTGCATGAGCAACAATAAGCCTCTGTTGATTTAAACCTACCTAGCCCATCTTGACTAGCGTAAACTTTGGTAGTAACCAGAGATGCACACGTTCAAATGACAAAAATGTTCCTTACCATTGTTTCTAGAATTTTTGAAGTAGTTACTTATAATTTAAAATAAGATATACTAATTATAGCTAATTATACGTACATTCAAAGGATACATAAAATAACTAGGAAAAAGTAAAAGTCTTTAAAAATAATCTCAGGAGATAATTACCAATGAATCCCCTATCAGTTGTTATTTATTTTACAAAAATATTTTATTTTAAAAATATTTTTAATATTTAAATTTTAATTTCTTTTAAAAATTTATTTTGTTTTTTGCTTTCTAATTTTAACTTGGTTTTAATGATTATATTTTAGTGAGACTCAGAGACAGATAATAACATCATTTCAGGTAGAAGGTAAACAGGAGAAGTAAAAAAAAACCAAAAACTCAATGTGGGAGGATGCTTGAGTATTAGAGGGACAGCAAGAAGATCACTGTGGTTGAACCCTAATGAGTCAAGAGAGAAGAGCAGGCCAATAAAGAGGTAGTGAGGGGTCAGATAACATAGTGCAAAGGGCCATTGTAAGGTCTTAGCTTTTCTTTCTTGTGAAGGAAATGGGAAGCCATTGGATGGTTTGAGTTGAGGAGTGCTAATGTCCAACACATGTTTAATAGCATCAGTGTGTCTACTGTGTTGAGGAGAAGCTATAAAGAACAAGGAAAGAAGTAGAGCGATCACTAGGAGGGGCTACTGCACTAACTCTGGTGAGAACTGATGGCAGAGTGGACCGAGGCGGTGAGAAATGGCTCAACCTATTGATCTTAGAAAGTGGACGCAGCACTGCACTTAAATGTTAATGTGGGGACTTGGAACCATCATTATATATTTTGATTTTTAGTGAACTTCTAGGTTCTGCATATTAAGCTAGAAACTGGGCACATAAGGAAATTATCACTTAGAAAGAGGGAGAAGCTGAGTAGATGTACTTATGCATTTAATTTCTATTCATGATGTTTACAGCATTAAAATCATTTTTTAAAAAAATTAAAAAAAATTTCAGTACTATAATATAAAAAAACTGACTCGAAAATAAATTATGGTATGAAATAATAATATAATCTTTGAACAAGACATTGGGATTCGAGTTCTTTGTGATTCTTTTGCTTTGACTTTTAAATAGTGAAAACTTTATTCCTAAAGGAAAAAGTGACAACCAGCCATTTTAGAGATAAATAAGATGGTCAGAAAAAGAATACGAATATTATAGCTTAGTTTTAGTCTATAATTTGAAATAAATGATCCTAGCATAAGAAAATCAAAAAATATATATTTTCATTATTATCACTATTCTGTATAAATATGAAACCTAGTAATTTGGAAAGGAACTATTGATTTGGGATCTAGTAGCTTTGTGAGTTAATATTTCTTTGTAAAAGGAGAGAGCTAAATGAGATCTTCTTCCGACCTCAGTCATAGCCATAGAACTGGCAACGTTTGTCCTTTTTTGCTTCAAAAAAGAGTATGTTAAAGAATATTCAGATTGACATTCACCATCCTTGATAGTCATAAAATTCAGGACAATGTATAAGAACATTAGCTAATTTTATCCCCTCTGTTGGATATATTTCTTTGAAATGGAAGCATTTATTTTATTGAAATTCTGTTTAGCTTCAAATGATCATTTTGTTTTAAATGTAGAAATTCTAATGACTTCTTTGTGGTAGGCAGGGCTTTTTGCATTATAAAGTCTGATTCCCCTATTACCTCTCAAGTAGAGACTTGATGTACCTGGACATTCAGGTTAACTTGGAATGGGTGTGGTCCTTAACAGGAGCCAGTCTCAACCTGTCCACCTAACCCCCCAGGCCCTAGTCTTAGAGTAGAGTTAATAATACAACATGGCATCTTAGGTGTCCCCAATTCCTCATGTGGCAGTTGTCACTTATGAGGGGATTTTATTGTTTCACCTACATCAGTTCTCCTTATCTTGGGGGAAATAGTTTGGTTCCTTGGATGCCCCCAGCCTGCTACAGGTCCAGCCTGATTCCCATCTCCACAGCCCTCCACTATCTCCCAGAAATTCTCAAATCTTTTTCAATGTCTCTTGTTATGCTCATCCTCAACCAAAATAAGGGCATGACTTACTCCCCAACCCTGATAAGGAACCCAGGGTCAAGTTACTGTTAAGCATTTTTAAAAGACTCTCATTGAAGATGCCTCCCTCATACTTCCTGTAGTCTTCCTGGAGAAATTATACAGCCTGTCTAGAATAGATGATAGATGATAGATAGGTGATAGATAGATAGATAGATAGATAGATAGATAGATAGATAGATAGATGATAGATGAGAGAGAGAAAGATGATATATAAGAATACACAGGATAGACAAGCAGATAGAAGGATAGTTGATAAATAGGCAGATAAATAGAATATTATGAGGAGAAAAACTGCTGAGTGATTGCATTCTCGCCAAGACAAGTGTAAGGCGAGCCAAGATCCAGTGAGTGATAAACTGAGTAGCAGTAAGATATGAGTAAGTGCTGTAATTGCACATGACTACATCATGGGGTAATGGGTATTATAATGAGAAAAAGCCACAGGCACATGAAATAGACAGTTAATTCAAGGCAGAGACACATAAAATCTTCCTAGCTCCATTTGGTAAAGTACGGGAGGAGTTTATGTTACCATAAGAAGGAGATAGTATCAGAAAGGATAGCCTAGATGATACTGAGTAACAAACTCTCAAATATCAATGGCTGAAAACAAATAAACATTTATTTCTTAGTCACAACCCATTTCCTTTGTGTGTGTGCAGGGAGGGCTACTTATTTGTTACTCAGGTGTTGTGGCAATTGCTGGTTACCACAGTGGGGAAAGAAAACCCTTGGAGGGTCTTGCATCATCAATTAAGAGCTCTGGCTAGAAATGTCACACAGCATTTCCTCACTACTTACTCATCAGAATGAACCATATCGTCCTACCCAACCACAAGAGGGTCAGAGAATGCAACCCTGTTCGGTTCTTAGATGGGGTAGAGAATAGTATTTTAGTAAACTGTTACTGACTACCACCATCTGTTCTTTTGTTTAAACAATATTCTATTCACCTTTCCCCCATGCACAAAATAGGCTCACTCCTACACTATATGAGACAATTTGATCTGGTCCTTGAGCTCAAAGTTTAGAATCCATGTGTGATTCACAAGATCCCAACTCTGGTCCCCAGCTTCCTGCTGCTGCCCCCCTTCTGAGCCAGAAGGCAAAGGGTCCTGAGCACCTTTTCTCCTCAAGAGCTTGGCGGCAACTGTGGCTCCCAACCTATCAGGGTTCTGCTGCCTTGGCTTGCCTGGCCCTGCTTGTTTGTTGTAAAAAAGAAGTGGTTTAATGAATATTGGGAAGAGAGCATAGGGGAACACATATTTACATTTGCATTATTCTGCAAGTATTTTTTAAAAGACTAATACACAGTGACCACAAGAATTTGTTTGAAACAGCTATCTTAACACTTTTTTGTAGGACACAACCTAGCAATGCACATCAAAAAATTTTTTAACAGTTTGTAGAAAGGTGATTCCTACCATTTTATCGGCATTTTAATTAATAGTTTGGAAATAGGAGATTTTGATAATTGTGCAAGTCATATAATATACTGTGATCCTTGTGTTTATTGGTGAAATCTTATTGAATATATTGTCACACAACCTAAACTGAAAGTATACATATTTCATTTCCAAGGTTTTATAGAAATCATTATTGCTCTCTCATAACTCTGTATGCTTGCATTTGTCTTCAACAAACTTCTTTTCCACTGGGACTAAACCTACTATACATGCACATTATTTAATGTCTCTAGAAAAAAGTGTTCTTGTATGTGAATTTTAAGTGTTTGAAATATATCTTTTTAAATAATAAACTTCTCTTTTTTTTAGAAATTAGAAATATATTTTAATGTCATGTTTCTTTACTTTGTACAACACCTACTCCTAAACTTAGAGGCTTAAAATATAACCATTTAATTTATATTATTTCAATTCTTAATTTTAGCAGAGCTTGTCAGGGATTTCTTACCTCTGCCTTACATGGATGAGCTGGGGTGGCTCAACTGAGGCTGGCCCTACTCACGGGCTGGCACACTGATGCAGGCAACAAGATCAGAGGACAACTGAGCTGTTAGCTGAGGGCCTAGCTACTCCACAGGGTTAGGTTGGCCTTCTCACAGCATGATGGCCTCAAGGTAGTCAGACTTCTTACAGGAATACAAAGGCAGAAGCTGGCAGGTTTCTTAAGGCTTAGACCTGGAAGGCAGGGGACATTTCTGCTGCATTCCATTGATTCTATTAAACTCAAGGGCAGAGAACTACACAAAGGTGTGAATACTGGGAGGGCCAATTCATTTGACATCCACTAAAGAAACAGGTTCATTTCATTTAACCCAGTGATTCTATTAGAGAGTCCCCATTCTAAGGATGCAGGAAATGCTTTGTGTCGACAAAGATGTTCATAACAACTCTCAATGACAGTATTAACAACAATGGAAACATTTTTTAAAAGCAGACATAGTTTATTAAAACATTTTAATTGAGATATAATTGTCACATAACATTGTATTAATTTAGTGAAAGCATCTTAAATGTCCACATACAATGACTAGCAATGACTAAGTAAGCCACAATGTTAGATAAGTAGACATGAGCAACCGGGGAATTAAGGAATAAGCCCCCTGCAAAGACATCCCTGAAACACCCATTTTATAGTTATAAATCACCCTGCACCCTGAGGAGCAAAAGAATGAAAGGCCATAAACAAATAGCTGGTTTAAATCTGGCTGCGAGTATGTGCGTAATCAGTCCTACACGACCCCCTTTTTTTGTTGTTGCTAACCTCGCCTCAATTATACTATTATTAAAATATCATGCCTATGCCTGGTAGTTCATGAATCTAACTATAACATACTAAATTTGAGTAACCACATGCACAGTAGGCAGAGGGTTATATAACTGACAAATGTCAATCAAAATGACCTCATGTGCCAATCATCTAGGACCACCCTTGTAACCTCCCATCATGGTCCACATATAATACTGACTCCCAGTTCTGTTACAGCCCTCTTCGCTGTAATCCATTCATTGGAATGTACTTTAATCATTCTTTTGTGTCCCCAGTTATAGCCCTCTTGGGTGTGACCCCTCTTTCCTGAAAATATACTTTTAATAAATTTTACTTTTCTAAATCTACTGATCTGTAATTCTTTACTGTTAGTGAAAGAATGAGGTACCCCTCAGTGCTATCCAGGCATGACAGATTTTAGATTATCCCAATGGTGACAATAAAACATTCATAAGCTAGAATATTTTGTGACTATTACAAGGCTACAAAGAAATTTTAAATGACGATGAACATAATTATGGTAGATCACTAAGTGGGAGGAAAAGTAGGATGCCAATTGTATTTTATAATTTTATAATAGGAATTATAACATAAAATCTCCACATGCATAGGAAATTCTGGAAGAAATACATTAAAACACTGACCATAAACCAATTACTATGGCATATCTGTGAATTAATTTTTCTTTTATTCTCAAATCTGATATTTTGCAATCTTTTCTCAACATGTATTAATTATACTAGAGAAATGGACTATGTTATTTAAAAAAATAGGTGAGATTAGGAAGGGAAGCTGAAGACCAGTTACAAAAACAGATATTTATCTAAACTTCTTCTAACAATAGCAAGTACTGACATGTAATTTTTTAAATAAATATTTTGCATTTGAAGACATCTGAACCTATAACTATGCAAGTAATTTTTTTATCATTGTAATGCTGGATCCTGAAAATGCTACCCCATAAAGGTCATAGGTGGTTGAATGGACACACAAAAAACTCTGATTCCAAAAGATTGGTCAGAGGAGGAAGGATTTTGATCCCTGAGTAAGCACAGGTGTGTGAGTGCGTGCGTGCGTGATGCGATGTGTGTGTGTGTGTGTGTGTGTGTGTGTGTGTGTGTGTTTGGGAAGGGGCTGACTAGAGTGAGAGTGAGGAAACTGGCCAACATGTGGTGATATTGCCTAGAAGACACTTGTTGAGAGAGGTGTGGAGTTGCATTACGGCTTTACAATGTTTCCAGTGGCATGCTAGTTATTAGCGTTACAAACATGAAAATAACAATTTTTGCCTTTAAAGAAGTAACAGCGTGAGAAAGAGATTAACACACAGATACCAGTAATACAGAGAGGAAGTGCTAACAAAAAATAAAAAACTATGTATCATAAATAATGCCCCAATCCTTAATGTTAAGATGAGTAGATTTTTCAGTAAAACATTTGTTATTTTGATAAACGTATTTTAACTATAAAGAAAGATTTATTTCATTTTTTCCTTTCTCTTTTTTCTTCTTCTTCCTTCCTTCTTTCTTTCCTTTCTTTCCTTCAGGCACCAAACCCCTTCCAAGTCTCTTATTTGACTTTCTACTTTGTCATCAATTTAACTTTTACTGGGAAATAAATATATGTATACGATTATAAACACAACTTATTTTAAAAAGAATGAAAGAAAAATAAATGTTCTTGGAGGTCTTAGGAGTGAATCAGACAAGAGAAAGATATCAAAGGTATCTAAATAGAAAATGAAGAAGTCAAACTGTCACTATTTGTGAATGAACGATTCTCTATATAGAAAACCCTAAAGACTCTGCAAGAATACAACTAGAAACAATAAGCAAATACAGTAAAGTTTCTGGATACAAAATCAACGTTAAAAAGCCATAGTATTCCTATACGCTAATAACAAAGCATCAGAAAAGACGTGGAAAAAATAATTCCTTTTGCAATTGCAACAAAAAGATTAAAATACCTAGGAATAAATTTAATGAAACATATGAAGGACCAATATAATGAACTACAAGATCTTGTTAAAAGAAATCAAAGAAGAAAAAGAAATGGAAGAATATTCTGTGTTCTTGGATTGGAAGAATCAACATAGTTAAAATGACCACATCATCTAAAGCATTATTCAGATTAATGCAATCCCCATCAAAATCCATCAGAATTTTTAAAGAAATAGAACAAAAAATCATCAGATTTATATGGAAGCACAAAAGACCTCGAATTGCCAAAGCCATCCTGAGAAAAGAGTGAGGCTGGAGGCATCACTCTGCTTGACTTCAAATTATACTACAAAGAGACAATAATCAAAAATGGCATGGTATCGCAGCAAACCAGACACATGACCAATGGAATAGAATCAAGAGTCCAGAAGTAAACTCATATTTATTTGGGCAAATAATTTTAGAACAAAAAAGCCAAAAGCATACAGTGGAACAAAGGAAAACCTCTTCAATAAATAGTGCTGGCAAAACTGAAAGCCACCTGTAAAGAATGAAATAGACTGTTGTCTACCACCATACACCAAATTAACTCAACATGGATTAAAGACCTGAATATAAGGCCTAAAACAATAAAATGCATAGAAGAAAACACAGGAATGAAACTCAAGGACTTGGACTTTAAGAGGATTTAATGAATTTGACCTCAAAAGCAAGGACGTAAAAGCTGAAATAAATGAATGAGACTACTTCAAACTAAAAAAGCTCCTGCTCAGCAAAATAAACCATCAAAAAGAGAGAACCATCTGAATGGGAAAATATATTTGCAAGCAAATAGGCCCTCTGATAAGGGCCTAATATCCAAAAATATACAAAGAACTCATACAACTCAATAACAACAAAAACCAAAATGATCCAATCAAAAAATGGGCAGAGGACCTGAACAGACACTTGTCCCTAGAGGCCATAAAATAACAACAAATGTATGAAAAGATGCTCAACATCACTAGCTATTATGGAAATGCAAATCAAAACCACAATGAGTATCATCTCATGCTGTTAGAATAGCTGTAATCAACAGGACAAAGTAATAACATGTATTGGAAAGGGTGCGGAGTAAAAGGAACCCTCATTACACTGCTGGTGGGACTACAATAGGCACAGCCAGTATGGAAACAGTATGGAGATTCCTTAAATACTAAGAATTGATCTACCATATGATCCAGCAATCTTTCTACTGGGTATTTACCCCCAAAGACTTGAAAAACCCATATTTGAAAAGGTATTGCACCCCGATGTTCATAGCGGCATTATTCACAGTGGGCAGGACATGGAAGCAACTGAAGTGTACTATGAATAGATGATCGTCTAAGAAGCTATTGTACATACATACAATGGAATATTTTCAACTATAAGAAGAGATGAAATACTGCCATTTGTGACAACAGTGTGTGATGGCAAATGGATCATGAGGTCAGGTAGTACACTCTGTAACACCCAGGCTGACTGGGACTGTGGCGACTGTTTGAGAGACTAGGGTAATCCCTGCACTGGAGTCGGAACAAAAGGGCTGTTAGTATTCCACGGAAGGTTTAGGAAGCATTTCCCAAGTGGCCTCAGTGTACTTCTAGGGAATCTGGCCATTGAGGTAATTATTCTTGAGTATTTGTCTTTTCTGCTTAAAATACTCACCGATAACATGTACTATAAATGAGTCCTGTTTGCTTAAGACAAACGACCTTGAGGAATTTAGCTTCTTAGAGAAACCAGATAAGAAGTAAGGTGCTATCTAAGAAGGGACGAAAAGAGACGAAGGGGAATCGGACTTGATGGAAGTGAAAGAATATTCTACTTATACAGGGAAAGAATATCACAAAGGCAATACTATTGTTCAGAAGAGAAAGAATAATTTTTGAAAACACAAGTACATACTATATTTTTGACAATTTAAATAAGAGGAAGCCACAGACTCCCTTTATTTGAAAAACTCCCGGTTCGAGGCCCGAAAGAAGAGTTGCCACTGTGTATGGCTCTGGCTTGGTGACCCATGTGATTGGCTGTTTTTCTGGTTGAGTATCTGAGATGTGATCAGTACATTTACACTCATCAAGCTATGATAACTACTGCCCATGTCTAACTCATGAGTGAATAATTGATGCCAACAGAAGAACTCTGAAATGAAGCTTTGTATTTGGGTGTAATAATTGATGGATTTGAGAACATGGTTAGTATTTTTGGCTCTTCTTTTAGTTAATGTTGGTCTTTGGAAAGTGAAGGAGCTTAAGAAATTAATGGGTGACTTCATAAATAGTATCATTGTGGCTTGTTTTTTTCTATATGCATGTATTTATTGATTGATAGTCTATTCATCAACATTCATGGAATATCTACTTTATGCTAGGTATAAATACAAAAATAAATAAATATATATATATATATACATATATATGTATATATATATATAATATATATTTAAAATAGATTTTAACCTAAAGGATAACAGAAAAGTAAATCTAATAATATACAGAGTGATAAAGCTATAATAGTGTTATGCCCAGGGCACTATCAGGACACAGAGAATCATTAATTCAAACTGGGGCTGATAAAAAGTTTTCTAGAGAAGTTATGTCTTCAGCTGAGTTAGTAGACATAATTGGAGAAGGACATTTCGGGTTGAGTGCATAACAAATTTAAAGTACATAGTGTCTGTGTTCCTGGAGCCTCAGCAGTATGCATTGGTTGGAGTCATGAGAGTGTTAGGGGCCAGAAAGGAAAGGAGGTGGGAGATGGGTGGGGGCAGATCTCAAAGAGTCTTGGGGCCTAAGTTATGGTGTGAACTGCAGCCTGAAACTTATGGAGAGTCATTAAACAATTTTAAGCCTGAGGATAAAATGCATTTGCACCTTAGAAATATTTTCTTGGATATGCAAAGAATGTTTTGAGCGTGGTCAATTAGAGCACAGAAGATATGAGCGCTAGCCTCAAGGAAAGAAATGAGGTACTTCTAATGAGGCAGAGGATAAATAATAGATCTGGTCAGGGCTTTCTGATTAAGAATGCTATATGACAAAATTTGGGGGAATAAAAAACCACTTTGATAAAACTATAAAACTAAATATAATGGAATATGACAAATGTGTTATGGGAGGAAGAATAATTGTGGGGAAGATTCTCAGATAAAAAGTATGAGTAAAGATCCATCCATTTTTTTTTTTTCGGTCAACAAAAATATGTATTAGTTTCAGTTTTAAGTTTTGTTCAATTTTTGTTCAGGTCTTTCTCACCTTTATGTACTGAAGTGTGTCTATCTAAAATTCTTATGATGAAGCCCTAACCCCCAATATGACTGACTGTATTCATAAATACATTCTTTAGGGAGGTAATTAAGGTTTAATGAGATCATAAGGGTGGACCCCAATCCAATAGAATTGGTGTCTTTCTAAGAAGAGGAGAGACACCCAGAGGAGAGGTCATATGAAGATACAGTAAGTAAGGTGGCCATCTGCAAACCAGGTAGAGATTCTCACCAGAATCAACCATAATGATATCTTGATCTTGGACCAAAAATAAATTTCTGTGGTTTAAGCTATCCAGTTTGTGATATTTTGTTATGGCACTGACAGACTGATACACCCACCTATAATCTGTTCTCCACATGGGATCTTTTTAAAATGGAACTTAGATTCTATCATTCCCTAATTAAAATTTTCCTTCCCTTCCTATTCTGTTTAAACACAATCTCAAACTTACACAACTGGTGAGCCCTTAACATGACCCATTTTTCAGTTCTCTCTCCAGCTTCTTAGTCAGCCAAACGATTTTTCCTCCTATCTTTCACAGTCCAAATTATTTTTTTGATTTAGCCTTTTAATTTGCTGTTCTCTGTGTCTGGAAGTCTCTTCCCACAGCTTCCCAGGCTGTTGAGTTGCCTTTTTCTTGATTTTGGTCTCAATCAGTTGTTATCCCTCAGAAAACCCTGCTAATGATTCTGTCTGACTCTCCTCCTTCCCTGCCATTTTCTATTTCATAATCCTGTGCACGTTCTTCAAAGCAGTTACCATAATCTGAAATTTTTTTTTCTGTGTCCTTTGTCATCTGTCTTCTCCACTAGACAGAATGTTCCATCAGGGCATTCTCTACATTCTCAGATTTTAGAATAGTGACTGCTCCATAGCAGGAATAATGAAATGAATCAAGAGGTCCCAGGTTCTGGATTCGATCCTTTCATCATGGCTGGGGCTCCCCAACCTCTTGCTGCAGATGCAGTCCTACCTGTCTCTAGAACCTATTCTAATCTGGGGCAGAGGGCATGATTTAGGATTCACCCTTGCTTCTCACCCAACTCTGACCGCCAGTCTCTGTTCTGAAATGGTTGTCTGTTTGAGATCTTGTTCTGTTTTGTCCTTGCTGTTCAGGTAACTTCCCCCTTTTCCTTTCCCAGGGTTTCCTCAAATGTTAGGCAAATCTTCCAGGGGACTAATTTACTGTGTTAGGAAATGAGTTAAAAGCCATTGAAACTCGAGTTACTTTTAAAATATGGTCTTGTTTCTTTCACAGATTATTGAGTTCTGGAGAATTTTTGTTTATGGTTAGAAATAGAGCAAACATATTTTAAGTTATATGAAACTCTAAAGGTTTTATTAGTGCATTAATAAAAAATACGTGAAATGTCTTTGAATTGCATTAAATAGCAAGAGGAATAAAAAAAGTCTATATATTGCCCAACTCTCAAAAAGATGAAACTCTATTGCCCCCACCCTGCTCCACCACATCCCCACCCAAAGAAAGCATGTCACACAGGTTTTATTTTTCAGTACTCATCAGTTTTGCATGGTTAACAAGAAGCAGGAACTATAGGAAATATTTTAAAAGAATGTATTTTTTCTTGATATTTTGAGTTTATATTTCAGGCTTCTAAGCCTTATGAGTTTGGATTAGGATTTTAGGATAAAAGGCTTAATGTTGGAAAAAAATAATTGAAAGCAAAACTCTTTTCCTCACTCAGAAAACCTCTCCAAAGAAGATAGAACCAGAAAACAGTTTTGCAATTGAATAAGTATTAAACCAGAATGTGAAGGTTATCACAGGCAATTGCTAAGAAATTACGGAGACAGAAAGAAATGTCACTGCCTTGTGTAGCCAAGCAAATTATATAGCCAAGAACATTACCTGCATGTTCTCAAGATAAACAATAACTAGACCTCAAGTCAGAGGACTTGATAGCACATACATTACACACAGTTCTTCCTAAATTTATCTGTTAGTTGGGGTAACCTTTTGCATTAGCTCGCTGGCTGTTGTATATACATAGCTTTAAAAAGAGGCAACGATTTATTTTTCCCTCTCTTAACTAGAACAGTTAATTGGTCATATAATAGAAACTCTCAAGAGTAAATGAAAAATGCCCTAATTCCAGAGTAGGATATAAGAGGAAAGAGGAAAAAAGTGTGTGTGTGTTTTTTTCCCTGCTTTAATTACAGGAGTTGATGTTAAAGGAATTCCTGTGCTTCTCTTGTTTCTATGTGTTGCTGATCGATTGAAGTCTTAAAAATCTGTGAGTTCATCTGTCACAACAAAGAAAAAAAAAAATCTAAAGGCTAAACTCTCCCTGTTAAAAATAAGAGAAGAGGTGTCCCTATCCCTTTTGTGGAGCATTTTTTTTTTCACATAAACTTGTAATTGTAAATTATTTCTGCAGCTTTGAGACATATGCAAATCTTTTTCATTTTAAGTATCTTGCCAGATTACTACCCAGATATGTTTCTCCCAAGGACCTGGGAGCCGTCCCTTTTAATCTCCCACTCTCTGGGAGAGGGCAGAGCCTAACTTTGGCTGAAACCTTGCTCCAAGATGTAAAATTACCTCCTGTGATAAAGATGTGATAATTTGATTTACTTTGTGAAACTGGCTTCAGAAATTGTTGCTCCTGTGCAACAATTTGTCACTGTTTCCAAAAAGATGCAAAATATTTTTAGTTGGTACTCCATGTAAGAGATAGAAAAAGCCTTCTGAAGAAATCAGAAAAGGTTGTTTTCATAATATCTTGGTCTCTGGAGTAGGGTAGGAGGTGAGCTGGGAACCTGGAGTTCGATCTTTTCCAGAACAAAGTCCCATATCACTGAAGTACACTTCATGGTTTCCATTAGGAAACAGATGAAAAAAATATTATGTTTGCCTGGTTTGTGTTCTCTGATAATTTAGTCTTGAAAATTCTTCAGAAAATCACTACTTATTCCTTGACTTATCAATCTAACACTGGCCTGAGATACCTTTTCCCCTTTTTAGTGAACCTGCTTGGGGAGGAGTCAGTCTCAAACAGTCTGGGCAGTTAGAGGGAATAAAAGAATTCTGGAGGAAAAAAAGGTTAGATTTGGAGTCAAATATTCATTCAGATATTCTCATAAATAACTCATACTGAATCCTTTATATTTAGTTCTGGGACTTGAGCTCTACCTGTTGTTAGTGATGAAGTAAATCTAAAACACATAGAACTAATCCTACTAAGACATATTTCTGTGGGGTTGATCCATATATAAAACTGGTTTCTTATAGTATTTGATCCTGTAACTATTTCTTAGGCTTTGCAGATCAGGCTGTTCAGCTTGTGTGAGATCAAATTTCTAGAAGTGAAATCACCTGGAGTTGAATATAATCTTTCTACCTTGCATGTCCCCACCACACCTCCCCCAAAACTAAACTGTCTTAGAACTTTGGAAGCAACTTTATTTAGCCCAATGGAGCTTAAAGATCTTTTCTTCTCAAAACCAAAGGTACCTTTTTAAAATAATGCTTCTAATCTTCCATCTTTCTTCTCTTATCCCTTCAATATAAATGTCACCTCAACAGAGGTTAAATAGCAGTTTATATTTAGGCTATATGCCAACCTTAATTTCTTCCTAGCATGTTGAAAAAATAGGGAGCCAGAATTTTTTACTATAATCTGATTTTATCTTGGTATAATATATGGGAGTTTAGAATAACAAATGTATTTAATCATGTGATGGATGCACACAATTACTAGATAAATGGACTAATTTTATTATCGAGTCTTTAATAAAGCATTTGCTACCTTGCTTTATGAAGCCAACTTGGAAAATTAATCACATTTGCTCAGATGTGAATATTGTCACAAGGCTCAGTTTTGGCTGAAATCCCATGAAGGAAGAAAAATGATGGTCATCAATGCATTAAAACTGCAGGAAGATGCCCAGAGCAATGCCTTAGGAAATGGGCATAAGACTGCCCATTCTTGTAAATGAATTATCTTCATTTTATTTTCACCATACTCTGACATCTTGAAATAAGGGATAATCGGAAGTGGTCCAGAAAAGTCTTTTCATTTAAATACTTTAAGTCTTTCTTATGAAAATAATTTCTATATAGTTAAGAATAAGTTGCATTAACTTTCAAAGTTTGCTTCCTCCAGAATGTGGAGACCAGCGTCTGTTAATTATTTTGTACACTGTATGTTAAATTGCACAAGATGAAAATAGCTCCTCTGAGATATGAGAGGAAGCTGAGGTATTGCATTTTGAAACATTGGCAAAGCACCTAACTTCACGTTTAGAAGCTCCTTTCTGAGAAGATTGTTGAGGACTGTAATCAACTACTTTAAATATTTGGAAAGTGTTTTTTAAAAAGTTTGCAATGGTGTTGATATGGAGAATCCTAGAGGTAGACAGTGAACTACATGGCATTTAATAATCATAAATAGACAAGGAGGTATTTTTATGTTTGTGAAATGACCTAGATATGTATACTGAATTCATTTTCTTTGTTCTTGCCACCTGTCATTTTGGTGTTTAAAAAAATACTCACTGGGGAGGGAGAAAAATGGCATTGAGTAATAGGGCTCTGTTCACCCCTCTTGCGACCAAATTAAAGTTGTGACAGAAACACAGAGCAAACAGTGAGCAAAGTTTCCTGTTATCTAGATGAACAGAAGCATACTACTAGTGAGAAATAATTAATCTCTCTGCAACAGTAGAAGGTAGGAGGGGGCAAAGACTCCCCCTAGGCATTTTTAAGGCTTTTACAAGCAGAGATCCAAGAGGCTAGAGACCCTGGAAACCAAAAGAAAAGTTCCTTTGCAGCAGGCTAAAGACACCTTTATATAATAAATCTTCTTTCTGGAAAAAAAAAAAAAAAAACACAGTACATTTCCATTAATGCCCAAGTGGAGAAATACTCCATTAAACACCATGAACAACCACGGTGACAAAGCATCTCGAAAGAAAAGAGAAAAATCTCCAGAAATAAGCTACAGACATAAAATATGCAATTTAAATGAGAGAATTCAGGATGTACTTAGTGAATCTTAAAAACAATCATATCAATAATTTCAGGAATTGAACACCTAGCCGAGCAGAGCAAGGATATTGAAATCCTCAAAAAGAACCAAATAGAACTTCTGGAAATGAAGAAGACACTGCAAGACTTAAAAAATGAAATAGCAAGCTTGAGAAATAGAGTTGACCAAATGGAGGAAAGGATCAGGGATATCGAAGAACGGAAATTGAGAAATAAATCATAAGGAAGAAGAGAGAAGCACAAAGAATGAAGAATAATGAAATAGAAATACAAGAACTAGCTGATACTATTAGGAAAGAAAACATAACAATAATGGGCATTATCGAAGTGATGAAAAAGAGCAGGGACTAGAAGTATTTTTAGACAAATAGTTGATGGAATTTCCCAATCTAAGGAATGAGCTGGAGCTTGGATTCAAGAAGTCAACAGAACACCGAATACCTCAACACAAAAAGTCTTCATAAACACTTGTATTAAAATTATCAAAAATCAACAACAAAGACAGACATCTCAGGGGCCAGGAAGAAGAAAATGGTAAACTTATAAAGGAAAACTCATTAGATATTCTCGGACTTTCAGCACATTCCTTATAAGCCAGAAAAGAAATAAATCAAATGTTCAAACTATTAAGTAAAAGGAACTACCAGCCTAGAATAATGTATCCAGCTAAGCTCTCCTTTAAATATGAAGGAGAAATTAAGACTGTCCAGACATACAAATCGGGAATTCATCCACTATGAGCATGCACTACAGGAAATAATGAAAGTGTGTTGCACACCTAAACAATGACAAAATAAAACACTATAATTAGGAGTAAAGTGATTATTAGGCAATAGAAACAGAGGAGTGCAATCCTTACTGAGAACAGGGCATTATAGCTAAATAATTAAAAGAGAATTGCTATAGCAAGTAGTAATGAAGTTCACATACATAGAGACAAATTGAATAGCAATGACTGAAAAAGGGGAGGATTCAACAGATTCAAATTTCCAAAGGGGAATGACAGCTGTATATATACAGCTATCCTTAGCATATTCGTAAAGGGTAACCACACACCAAATTTGAACTGAAGTATATAACATAAACAGAAAGAACCAGAGGCAAAACCACAAAAAAACAACCAAAATAAAGAATACAGAAACACCAAGACAAGAAGCAATGAAAACACCAATCTACCAAAAAACAAAAGATAAAATGGCTATAATAAGACCTCATATGTTTAATAATCACCCAAAATGTAAATAACCTGAACTCACCATAAAAGGCAAGGGTTGTAGAATGGATAGAAAAACAAAATCCAAGCTGCTGCCTCCAGGAGACACATTCAGCTCCAAAACAAATATAGACTCAAAGTGAAAGTGTAAAATGATATTTGAAAAATAGCATTCAGAGAAAAGCGGTATGTGATACTAATATCAATGAAATAGACTTCCAAATAAAAGGTAAGAAGATACTGAGGGAACATTCATATGATAAAGGGAAATATACATCAAGAATAATGCTTATTAATATTTATGCTTCAATCAGGGAGCCCTGAAATGTATAAAGCAATTACCAACAGAAGTAAAATGAGAAACAGACCAAAACACTGTCACACTATCATGGTAGGAAACCTAACACCCCATTGTCATATGAACAGATCATTCAAATAGAAAATCAATTAAGAAAAAATAATGTCTTAAATGACACATTAGACCAATTGGACATAACTGACATTTACAGATCTTCCATCCCTAAAACAGCTGCTTATACATTTCCTCTAGTGCACATGAACATTCTCAAGAATCAACCACATACTACACAGAGATAGCCTCAACACTATAAGAAGGTTGAAATCATACAATTCTCTGATCATATGCTTTGAAACTAGAGATCAACTGCAGAAGAAAGCAGGAAGAATCACAAATACATGGAGATCAAACACATATTACTGAAGAATAGCTGGATTCTATGAATCAAGAGATATATAGAAATGAATGTTAATGATAGTACAACATATCAAAAATTTTGGGACACAGCAAAAGCAGTCATAAGAGGAAAGTTCATATCATTACAGGCCTTTATCACACACACCACACACACCACACACACCACACACACAACACACACACACCAAAGCCCAAATTAACAACCTAACACTTTACCTTAAAAAACTAGAAAAGGAAGTATAGATGAAGCTAAAGTCAGCAGAAGGAAAAAAATTCATCAAAATTAGAGCAGAAATAAATGATACTGAATACAAATAAAAACAATAAAAAAAATAAATGCAAAAATAGCTGCTTCTTTGAGGTAATAAAATTGATAAACCACTGGTTGACTCACTAAAAAGAGAAGAAACAAATAAGGACAATCAAAAAATGAAAGAGGGGAAATGATAGCCGATATCACAGAAAATACAAAGGATCAAATAAGAACACTATGAAAAAGTATATTAAACTAAATTTAATAATCTAGAAGAAATGACAAGACATAGAAAAATACAACCTTCCTAGACTTGAATCAAGTAACTGGAAAATCTAAATAGACTGATCAGCCAGTATGGAAATTGAAACAATCATCAAAAATCTCTCCAAAAGTAAAAGTCCAGGACCAGATGGCTTCACCAGTGAATTCTACCAAACATTAAAAGAAGATTTATACCTATTCTCCTCAAACTCTTCCAAAATATCGAATGGAGCAACTTTGATAATCATTTTATAAGACCCAGTATTACTCTGATATCAAAACGTGGTAAAGATAACACAGAAAAGAAAACTACACACCAGTATCTCTCATGAACAGATACAGAAATTTTAAATAAGATACTAGTGAAGTGAACACAGCAACATATTCAGAATATTAAAACCACGATCGAGTCGTGCTTCATCCAAAGGCACAGGGATGGTTCCACACACACAAATCATTTAATGTGATACACCACATAAATAAATTAAAAAAATATGAATCATATGATCATATCGATAGACACAGAAAAAGCCTTGACAAAAATGCAGCACCCATTTATGATCAAATTCTGAACAAAATCAGTATAGAAGGAAACTCCTAATATAATAAAGGCCAAATATGACAAGCCCTCAGCTAACATTATACTTAATGGTGAAAAACTAAAAACCTTCTCTCTAAGATCAGGACAAGGCAAGCTGTCCACTATCATCCACTGTTATTCAATATAACATTGGATCCTAGTGAGTGCAATCAGACAAGAGAAAATATAAAAGGCATCCAAATAGGAAACGAAGTCAAAACTGTCACTATTTGCAGATGATTGATTTCTATATAGAAAATCCTAAAGTCTCCACAAGAACACTACTAGAAACAATACAGAAATACAGTAAAGTCTCTGGATACAAAATCAATGTTCAAAAACCCATAGCATTCCTATACTCTAATAATGAAGTGTCAGAAAAAGAAGTGAAAAAAATAATTCCTTTTGCCATTGAAACAAAAAATAAAAAATACCTAGGAATAGATTTAACAAAACAAGTTAAGGACCTATATAATGAAAATTATAAGACTCTGTTAAATAAATCAAAGAAGATACAAAGAAATGGAAAGATATTCCATGTTCTGGAATGAAATAATCCACATAAATAAAATGACCATATTACCTAAAGTGTTCTACAGATTTAATGCAATCCCCATCAAATCCCATCAGCATTTTTAAAGAAATATAGAACAAAAAAAAAATCATCAGATTTGTTATAGAAGCACAAAAGGTCCCGAACTGCCAAAGCCATCTCTGAGAAAAAAGAAAAGAGGCTAGAGGCATCACTCTGCCTGACTTCAAATTATACTACAAAGCAAAGTAAACAAAACAGCATGGTATTGGCAGCAAAAACCGACATATGGACTAGTAAAACAGAATTGAGATACAGAAGTAAACCCATATTTATATGGGCAAATAATTTTTGACAAAAACACCAAAAACATACAGTGCAGAAAGGAAAGCCTAGACTGTTGTCTATCCTCTCACACACCAAAAGTAACTTCAAAATGGATTTAAAAACCTGAATGTAAGACCTGAAACAATAAAATACATAGAAGAAAACATAGGAACTAAACTCAGGACCTTGAGCTTAAAGAGGATTTTATGAATTTGACCTCAAAGGCAAGGGAAGTAAAAGCAAAAATAAATGAATGGGACTACATCAAACTAAAAAGCTTCTGCTCAGCCAAAGAAACCGTCAACAAGGTAAAGAGACAACCATCTGAATGGGAACATATTTTTGCAAGTAATGCCTCCAATAAGGGCCTAATATCCAAAATAGACAAAGAAACTCATTAAAACTCAAAACAACAACAACAAAAAACAAATAGTTCAATCAAAAAACATGCAGAGGACCTGAGCAGACATTTCTTCCTAGAGGACATTTGAAAAGATGCTCAACATCGCTAGCTATTAAGGAAATACAAATCAAAACCGCAATAAGATACCATCCCAAACCTTTTAGAATAGCTATAATCAAACAGGACAAATATAATAACAAATGTTGGAGAGGATGCGGAGAAAAAGGAACCCCTCATACACTGCTGGTGGGACTGTAAATTGGTATAAGCCACTATGGAAAACAGTATGGAGATTCCTCAGAAAACTAAGAATCGATCTACCATATGTTCCAGCAATCCCTCTACTGGGTTTGCCCCAAAGACTTGAAAACCCATATTCGAAAAGATATTGCACACTGATGTTCGTTGCAGGATTATTCACAGTGGCCAGGACATGGAAGCAACTGAAGTGTCCTACAATAGTTGATTGGCTAAAGAAGCTGTGGTACATATATACAATGGAATATTACTGAGCCATAAGAAGAGATGAAGTACTGCGATTTGCAACAACATGGATGGACCTCAAGATAATCATTGCTAAGTGAAATAAGCCAGACTGAAAAAGTTGAAAATCGCATATCACTTATATGTGGGATAAAAGCAACAAAGGAACAGGACAAGCAAACAAAGACTCATGACATGGACTATAGACTAGTGGTTATCAGAGGTTAGGGGCTGGGAGAGGAGTGGGTAGGTATACATTTAAAAGGGGATGAAATACAGGGGATAGGGCTAGGGTGAAGTGGGTATAGGGGATCAAATATACAGTAGCTGAAGGAAACTGGACTTGTGGTAAACACAACAAAAGAACATACAGATGTCAAATTATAATGTATACCTGAAATTATATAATTGTATTAACCAATGTTGCTCCAATAAAACTTAATAAAACAAACAAACAAATAAAGAAACTATGCAGGATAGAAGACTTGGAACAAAATATTCAATGTGATGAATACCTAGGATCTACAACGAAGAGTACTTTATTCAGCAAAGCTATCATTTAGAATTGAAGATAAGTAAAGAGCATCCCAGACTAAAATAAGCTAAACGAATTATTGACACCAAGCCAATATTACAGGAAATGTTGGAGGAAGTTCTTTGAGAAGAAAAAAAAACATGTATCATAAACATGGATAAAAATGGTAATACTATATTCCTATCAACAAGTACCTCAAATGGAAAAGAATGTAGGCTCCAACCAAAAGATAGAGTGGCTGAATGGATAAGAATACAAGACCTACATATACTGCCTACAAGAGACTCACTTCAGATTAAAAGACACACATAGACTAAAAGTAAAGATAGAAAAAGTTATTGCTTTGTTGGAACTAGAGGGTATTGTGCTGAATGAAATAAGTCAGATAGGATAAGAAAATATCACATGATTTCACGACATGTAGAATCTAAAGAACAAAATAGACCACAACGACAAGCAGAAATAAAACTCATACAGACAATATTTTGAGGACTACTAGATGGGAGGGAGGTTGGGGAAATGGCAAAAAAGCAAAGGGATTAAGAAGTACAAATGGAGAGTTGCAAAATAGACATGGAGATATAAAGTGTAGCATAAGGAAAATAGTTAACAATGTTGTAATAATTATATGAGAGAGAAAGGGGTACCAGATTTAGTGGGGTGATCACTCTGTGAGTTATATAGATCTCTAATCACTGTGCCATACAACTGAAATAATATGATTATTATATGCCAATTATAATTGAAAAAACTCTTTGAATTGTACAATATAATTATGAGCAACTAAGTTTATTATATTTCAATAAAGCTGGGGGTGGGGAAGAGACAGAAGCTGCCATTTTCTAGTTAAAAGATAAAAAGAAAAAAATACTCTCTAGAAGATAGTACCTTAAGAGATCAATTATTTTCCTCTTTTCTAACAGTTAAAAAACAGCCCAAACAATGTTTCACTATTAACTAATGGTTGCTATGTATGAACTTCTGAGATTTTTCATTTTTGTCATTAAAAGTATTTGATTTTTAAATCCAAGAGCACTTGTTCAGCATGATACAAGTTCTGGGGCACAGGTAAGGGTGAGATGCTGGGGAGCTGAGTCTACTTCTCATCATATAGATGACCTGCACTCTGAGCCTGCGATGGAGACCCTTATCACTAAGGGACAAATTAAGTACTAAGTAAGCCCGGTTTATATTGGCTGGACACTAGACCCTGGCTATGTGAATCAACGATAGGACGATATTGAGCATACCAGGAGCATGAGTCTTATGGTAGCTGAGTAATGGCCCCTCAAGATGTCTTAATCCCTGGAACCTGTGAATATGTTATTTTATAAGGCAAAATAAACTTTGCAGATATGATTAAATCTCAAGATTTTAAGATAGAAGAATTAGTCATTAAGTATAAAGATAGGTACCTCATATGAGAGAGGCAGAGGAACATTTGACTAGTGGTTAGAGGAGATGGTAATGTGATGATGTGAGCAGAGATTGGAGTCATGAGCTTTAAAAATAGAGGAAGGAGCCACAGGCAAAGAATAAAAGGTAGCCACTGGAAGCTGAAAAGGTAAGGAAACGGATTCTTTCTTAGAACTTCAGAAGTCAGTCCTGCTCACACCTTGATTTAAACCCAGTGATACACATTCAGACTTCTGATCCCCAGAATTATGAGAGAATGAATGTGCATAAGCAACTAATTTTGTGGTAATTTTGTATAGCACTAATGGATACAAATACAAGGAGTGTCCCTCAGGGTCCCAAGACACAAGTGTGAGGATAAAAATCATTACCTGGAATGCTATGGGCATAGTTGGAAGTGGTTTCCAGGGCCAAATTCTGGACAAGAGGATAATGCACATGAACATAATTAAAGTTTCTAAGATCCAATATCAAAACTTAAATGCAAGAAGGAAATTGATGACAATAAAAAAGAAATTAATAAAGTTCTTAGGTTTTTATAGCTGTTCCATCTACATAAAGACTATGTGGGCATACCTAGATGATACTGTGGGCATTGTTCCAGAGTACCACCATAAAGCAAATATTGCAATAAAGTGAGTCACAGTTTCTTTTTTTTTTAGTTTCCAAGTGTGTATAAAAGTTATATTTACATCTACTGTAGTCAATCAAGCGTGCATATAAAATTATGTCTAAAAAAATGTACATACCTTAATTAAACAATACTTTATTGCTACAAAATGCTAACCATCAACTGAGTCTTCAGTGAGTTGTAAAATTTTTTTTTTTGCTGGTGTAGGGTGTTTCCTCACTGTTGATGGCTGCTGACTGATTAGGATGATGGTTACTGAAGCTTGGTGGTGGCTATGGCAATTTCTTAAAATAAGACAAAAGTTTGCTGCATCAACTGACTCTTCTTTCATGAAAGATTCCTAGATAGCATGTGATGTTGTTGGTAACATATTACCTAAAGAAGCCAAGGAAGTAGAACTTCTTTCAAAGTTGAAGTCAGTCTTCTCAAACCTCAGCACTGCTTTATCATCTAAGTTTAGGAAATATTCTAAGTCCTTGGTTGTCATCATTCACACTTTATAGCCTCTTTACCAGGAGTAGATTCTATCTCAAGAAACCACATTCTTTGCTCATCCATAAGAAGCAACTCCTCATCTGCTAAAGTTTTATCATGAAATTGCAACAGGTCAGTCACATCTTCATGCTCACTTCTGATTCTAGTTTCTTGCTATTTCTACCATATATGCATTTACTTTCTCCACTGGAACCCTTCAAGTTCATCCATGAGGGTAGTAATCAACTTTCAAACTCCTGTTAATGTTGATAGTTTGACCTTCTCATGAATCACAAATGTTCTTAATGACACCTAGCATTGTGAATCCTTTCCAGAAGGTTTTCAATTTACTTTGTCCAGATTCATCCGAGAAATCACTGTCTATGGCAGCTATAACCTTACAAAGTATATTTCTTAAATGTAATACTTGAAGTCAAAACTACTCCTTGATCCATGGACTGCAGAATGGATGTTGTGTTAACAGGCATGTAAATGACATCAATCTCATTGTACATCTCTATCAGAAACTCTTGGGAGATAATATTTTGAAAGGAGTTTTTTTTTTTTTTTCCTGAGCAGTAGGTCTTAACAGTGGACATATATTATTCAGTAAATTGTGTTGTAAACAGATGTGCTATCGTTCATTTATAGAGCATATGCAGAGTAGATATAGCATGATTCCTAAGGGTTCCAGGATTTATGGAACGGCAAATGAGTATGACTTCAACCTAAAGCCATTAGCTGCATTACCCTCTAAAAAGAAAGTCAACATGTCCTTTGAGGCTTTGAAGTCAGACACTGACTTCTCCTCTCTAGTTATGAAAGTCCTAGATGTTCTCTTCCAATAGAAGATTGTTCATCTACATTGGAAACCTGTTGTTAGTGTAGCCACCTTCCTTCATTGCCTTAGCTAGATCTCCTGGATAGCTTGCTGCCATTTTTACATCAGCACTTGCTGCCTGAATTTGCATTTTTGTTATGGGGATGGCTTTTTTACTTAAATGTCATAAGCCAATCTTTGGCAGCTTCAGATTTTTCTTCTGCAACTTCCTCACCTCGGCCTTCATAAACCTGAGAGAGAACTGGGGCCTTGCTCTGGATTAGGCTTTGGCCAGTTTGGTCTTCTAACCAGGCCTCTAAAACTTTGTTTACATCAGCAATAAGGCTATTTTGCTTTTTATCATTCATGTAATCACTGGAGTAGCACTTTTAATTTCCTTCAAGAACTTTTCCTTTGCATTCACAATTTGGCTAACTGGTACAAGAGGTCTGGCTTTTGGCCCATCTCAGCTTTCGATATTTCTCCTAAGCTTAATCATTTCTAGCTTTTGATGAAAGTAAGAGATGTGTGATCCTCCCTTTACTTAAGTGCTTGGAGATCATTGTAAGGTTATTAATTGGTCTAACTTCAATATTATTGTGTCTCAGGGAATAGGAAGGTCCATGGAAAAGAGAGAGAAAAACAGGTGAATAGTCAGTTGGTTGAGCACAACACTTACACAACACTTATCAATTAAGTTTGCCATTTTATGTGAGTGTGGTTTGTGGCACCCTGAAACAATTATAATACTAAATCAAAGATCACTCATCACAAATCACCATAACAAATATAATAATAATAATAGTGGCAATAATAATAATAATAATAAATATTTTGAAATATTGCAAGAATTATCAAAATGTGGCACAGAGACATGGAGTGAGCAAATGCTATTGTTAAGATGGTGCTGATAGACATGCTCAATGCAGGATTGCCATAAATCTTCAATTTGAAATAAACACAGTATCTGTGAAACACAATAAAGCAAAGTGCAATAGTGAGGTGTGCTTGTATTGGAAAAAGAACTTGGACTGATGGGACAATACCTTAAAAATTTAGCATATAAAAGATTTAACAAAAAAATCTTTTAAATCAGATTTGTACCTTCCTTTACTACCTAGTTGCCTGACCTCAGGTTAGCTTCTCTGGAGACAGATAATCATTGCATGAAATCTACTGTAGAACTAAACCTGTTAGATCCCTGTTAAGCTCAGTTTCATTAAAGGTGACATGTCCTTTGGGCTGACAGCAGAATTTCATTTTTGCCTTGCTTTTCTAACAGAGTTCACATGATTATAATTAAAAAGGAAAGAGAGGAAAAGGTAAGTTTCTGAGCCTTTATTGGGCAATTTTTGCTATTTGATACTGAAGTTGGAATGGGTGGATTGTTTTCCTGCTGTTAGTAGGCTGAAGTATGTCAAAACTCAAAACTGCCTGCTTTATGGAATAAGAGATCATATGGACATAAGGAAATGTGTAAATAAAGTACTGGTAATAAATTTTTTTCTGGTGAAGCAGACTCATTGAATTTCTCAGAAAATGAGTTTAATTCCTAGGGAAAACTACATTCAGGTTCTCTTAATTATTGTACATTTTATCTTAGAGATTTTTACTCTCTTAGACATAAAGTATTTGTTTCCCACAGAAAAACAAACCATTAATTAGAACTCTTTCAGAGCAGTGAAATAATAGACCCAGAATGCTTAGTCACTACCAATTACAGTCATTTTTCATAAGTGTATCTTAGGAAAAGGTAACATTTTTTGCTAATGATGACTTCCTGAAGGGGATTCAGAGTTGAAATCTTGCTCTCCTCCTGGCTTACAGGATTCTATGTTTTAGGCTGTGAGTGAAACATTCTCTTTTTATTTTAAAGTTTAAAATTTGTGAAAGGAGAAATGTCATACAACAAATTGAAGTATACTCAAAACCTTAAGAGCAGTGATGAGACTGAAATTCCTTCCAAGTAGTTCTTTTATTTACACACCAAGAATCAGGGGTCACAAAGTTAAAAATCTTAGTTTCTTCTCAAAGACAGTCATTTAAAAAATAGTTCTCCAAAAGGTATTCATAGGCATTTCTGTTTTTGCTTATTTGGAGCATCATGGTGCATGCACAGATCTAATCTGAGATATCTTGATTGGTATTCACTCATTACACATTTATGGAAATCCTACTGTATATTAGACTCTGCGCTGGGCCAAAGAGGATCCCATCTCTGTCTTTGTGGAGCTTATATTCAACTGGAGAAAACAGATGTTAATCAAATAAGTATGATAATGAGTGGTATAATTGATAGACATGAGCTGCCATTGAGAATGTTACAGGAAACTTATAATTGGGGAGGTGATCAGAGAAGAATTTTCTAAAGAAGTGATGATGAAGCTGAGAGCTAAGGGGTTAGCGGAGTCAACCTGGCAAAGAGGCAAGAATGGGAGTAGGGGAAGGATCCCAGGTAGAGGGAAAAGAATGTGCAGACTTTTGGTGGGGAGGAGAATTCAAAGAACTGCAAGGTATTTTGGTGCCATGTGGAGAATAGGTTGAGAGGGGAAAGGGGGAGATGTGAGGAGCCAATTAGAAGAATGCTGGGGTAGCATAAGGGTAGATCTCACATTAAGTGTTCTTACCACAATAGATGATGATGATGATGATGATAATAATAATATAATATAATAATAATATATAATAATAATAAAAACAGAAAGACATTTGTGATAGCTGATTCTCAAAGATGCAGTATTGTCTAAGTAAAATCCAATTGGGCAAATACTGGACTAATACCTCAATCCATCACGATATTACTTCCTCAATATTCTTGCGTAATGAGTTAAACTAACAAGATCCTTTTAGAGACACATTGTACACACACTAGACACTAATCATATGTAGCTATTGAGCATCTGACTGTGGCTCATCTGAACTGTGATATGCTTCTAAAATACACACTGGGTTTTGAAGACAAGCAAAAAGGGTAAAGTAATTCATTAGTGTTTTAAAATTGAGTATTGCTCTAATGATATTTTAGATATATTTGATTAAATAAAACATTAAAATTAATTTTTTTTATAACAGAAAAGAAAAACTTTATTAGAAGGGAAAGTACACTTTCCAGACGTGGAAGTGGGCCTGAGCAAAAGAAGTGTGGCTCAAAGCATAGGCCAACATTAAAATTAATTTTACCTAGTTATTTTTATGTTTTTTAACAGGGCCACTAGAAATTTAAAATTACACTGTGGCTCACATTGTATTTCTTTGGGCAGTTGAGTGCTGCCTTTAAGTGTGAGTTCAGTTTGCTTTAGATAATATAAAGAAGATAATTTGATAAAACTAAATAAATTGAACAAGAGGGTTAGTTAAGTATAAAAAATACATTTGATTATCCCAGGCTTTTCTATAGTGCATGCCTCATCATTTGCACACAGTGGTTCATAGTGTATTTCAGTGTAGAAAAACTACTAATAACATCATATACCTGAGAGCAGGATTTGAATAGGATTTTACTGTAAGCAACTAACAGAGAAGAGGAGGGTACACTGAAGCTTGTTGAGTGAGCTTAAACAAAAATAAAGCATAAGTGGGCATTGGATCCTTGGCCTATGGAATAATTTGTGTTTTTTTTTTTTTTTGTGAGAATCTGCAATAATGAGCTTCCTCACAAAGATCTGGAAATGTTGATATTTGCCATGCATGATATGATGTCTCATCCTGGCATCTGTTAGGTGAGTGAGATTAGGCCAGTTACTTACTATCACTGCACGTCAACTTCTCATCTGTGAGTACAATGAAGCTCATAGCTGGGTTTCTATAAGTATTAGAAATAAACACATCTAGCACCATGCTAAATACACCGTAAATACTCATTAGATGGTATATTAGTGGGAACAGCATGTATTTAGCGTGTCAGGGGTGGGGGGCACACCCTGCTAGGTTCAGAGTGCCATCCTCTCTGCCTCTTAAGTGATTTTTGACAACTTGCCAATGTTCTCTGATCTTTGATGTCCAAATGCATGGAATGGGGTTAAGTGACACCGTGTCAGAAGAGATTTATTACTGAAAACATAGTATGTAGCCTGTGGTGATGCCAGGTGTTATTTACTGCTGAGGGAACAAAAAAATCAAACTCTTAGGCAGAAAGTTACAATTCTAATCCTGTGAGGTCATTGCAACCCTTCAATTTGGAGAAATTCTCTCTCATGGCTAAAATTCTGGATATCCTAAATTTACCACAAAGCGCGAGTCAACTTACTTAAGGTTTCCTACTGAAGAGGTAAAAAGAGATCTGACTTAGGTATAGAATTAGTCATTATCAATCCATTTATTAAAAGCCAAATTTGAACTACTTTATACCATACCAAGTGTGTCATCTGATAAAGGGGATTTCTTTACCAAGGACACACACTTGGAGTCTCGATTCAAGGAGCCAGGGTGCACATCAGAGGTCCTGTGGTGCTCTGGGACAGGTGGAGAAGAGCCACCTGCCTGTGAGGGTCAAGGGCCTTTACTCTGCAGAGTCAGATAGACATTTTTCCTTTCTATTTCTTTTTTTAGTAATTATTTTCTTTATTGTTCCTTTTTATGAAGTCAATTGTTCTTTTTAAAATGCCAGTTGTTTCCTCTAAACTATGGTAAACAAAGAAAAAGTTTCCTCCCTTGTTTATGGTGAAATTTTTAAAAATTGTAATTTGTTATTATTTTAAAAATGAACTAATGCATGCCCATTGTAGAAAACTGGAAAGCACAGAAATGGATGAATAAAAAATTTTAAATAAATGAACATGCTATCATTTAGATGCAACTATTGTTCAGATTTTGTGGTGTTTTCCTCTGCATAAACATTTTATGGATATATGTATGTAGATGTATTACATATACATATGTAACATGTAATTTTTACAAAGTTGCAATTATTTCTATATGTGATTATACTGTGATTATACTGTGAGACAATACCTTACATAAAGCAGGCATTTAACAAATATTTTAAAAAATGAATATACCATTTATATCTTTTTATTTTATATTTTTAATATATTTTTTTACATTATTAAATATCCTTTGAAAATATGATTTTAAATGGCTGTTAAATATTACTTTAAAGTGTGTAATTGTAATTTAGTTAGTCAATGCCTACTATTAGTCACTTTGTTTTGGGTTTTTCTTTTCTGGAAGCTGAAATGGATGCTCTTGTACATCATAAATTATTATGCAGTTCTAATTTTCTTAGGATCAATTCCTAAAGTGGGTAGAGTAATTTTAAGGTCAGTGACTATAAACAGGTTGCCAAGTTGTTTTCTTATATGTTAATCTGCAGTGTGTGGAAATTACTAATTTTATTGCACCAGGAACAAATGGGAATTGTAATCCAATTTAACAAGGGAAATATTGTCTCATGACCTTATTTTTTTATTTCTATGATTACCAGTAAATTTTATTTTCTTTTACTAATCATATATTTTTACTAAATTTCCTATCCTCTTTACTATTTTTTTTTATTAGTTTTCCAGTCTATTTCTTTCAATCAGTAAGACATCTTTGTTATCTTCAGCTGGTTGCCTTTAAATTTTTTTTTAATACAGATGTTTTTAACTTCTATATAATCAAATCTATCAACCTTTTTCTTTATGGTTTTTACTTTTTTCTTTTATGTTTTAGAATAGCTTTCTGTACCTGAGATCAATTTACTGCTCATCTATTTTTAAATTCTAGATCTTTAATGATTTAAAAAAAATATGCAACTTTTCAATCTATTTTAATCTCATGTTTGGCATGAGAGAGGGTGTTAATTTTCCCCACTCCCTCTAGTAATTAGCCATTCACTTCAAGGTAATTCACTGAATAATTAATACTTTCCTTAATAGGTTTAATATCATCATTATCATAATAAAATTTGTAACAAGTAATTGATTCTACTTTTAGTCTTTCTTTTTAGTTCTTTTGATTGGCATGTTCATTCTTGGGCTAGTATAATAGTATTTAAAGGTTTAGTGTAGATCCAAAATATTCAAAGTGAAGAAATACAAGGGCCTACAACCAAGATTACTCTACCCAGCAAAGCTATAATTTAGAATCAAAGGACAGATAGATTCCCAGACAAGAAAAGGTTACAGGAGGTTATCACCAACAAACTAGTATTACAAGAAATGCTAAAGGGACTTCTTGGAGGAGGAGAAGAAAGCAGAGGAGGAGGAGGAAAATGAGAAGAAGGAGAAAAGGTTAAAAATATGAATAATAACTACATACCTATTAATAATTACTTTAAATGTAAATGGATTGTGTCCAATTAAAAGACATACAGTAGCTGAATAGATAAGAAAATAAGACTCATATATATGCTGCCTGCCAGACTTCAGATTGAAAGACACAGACATAAAGTAAAGGGGTAGAAAAAAGATATTTTATAAAAATGGAAATAAAAAAAAATCTAGGGTAGCAATACTTATATCAGACAAAATAGACTTTAAAACAAAGGTCATAACAAGAGACATTCATCTGAAGAAACTCAAACACTAATTTAAAAAGACATATGCATTCATACATTCATGGCAGCATTATTTATAACGGCCAAGATATGGAAGTAACCTAAGTGTTCATCAATAGACGAATGAATAAAGAAGAGATGGTACATATATACAATGGAACATTACTCAGCCATAAAAACAAATGAAATCTTGCCATCTTCAACAACATGGATAGACCTAGAGGGTATTATGTTAAGTAAAATAAGTCAGAGGACAAACACCATATGATTTCACTTATATGTGGTATCTAAAAAACAAAGTAAATGAATGAACAAAACAGAAACAAGCTCATAGATACAGAAGACAAAATGATACTTCTTAGATGGGAGGGGATTTGGGGGATGAATTAGAAAGATGAAGGGATTAGGATGAGCAAATTTCCAGTCATAAAAATAATCACAGGGATATAAAGTACAGCATAAGGAGTATAGTCAATAAAATTGTAATAACTTCTCATGGCATCAGATGGGTACCAGATATCATGGTGATCACTTTGTAAGTTATGTAAATATGTAACCTCTATGTTATACACCTGAAACTTCCTTAATTTGTGGTCTGATCAGTGAATATTTTACCGGCAAAATTTTTCTACTCTGAACCTGATGATAGTCATGTCTCTTTTGAACTGACAGAATAAAGATGAGCTTAGGTGGATGAAGGTCACTAGCTTCTGTTTGTCTTGGTGGTATCAGAATGATTTCCCTACTGGGAATGTGATAGCTGAATCGTGGTAACTGGGAGTATGGCCACATACTATGGTTCTCTGCTACGATGTGTCTCAAGTTTTACTGTGTTTGTATGCATCTCCGAAAGGTTGGTTTTAAAATTCAGATTCTAATTTAGTATATCTGGTGGCCTGAGATTCTGCATTTCTAATAGGCTCCCAGATGATGCTAAAGCTGCAGACTAAGGACAAGATTTTAGTACTGAGACATACAGCAGGTGCCTGGTAAATACTGTTTTTATGCATCCTTCCCTAAATAGATTCTGGAAGATACAATAACACAGTATTTTAAAAACATATTAGTATTTTTAGCAAATCCAATTTAGAGACTGTATATTTTGAGTGAGTTCTACTGATAGCTCTGTTGTCATAATTAATTATATGAGTCTGAGCCTTATGCCATCTCTTAAGGACATTTAAAAGGTGAAATTTCTTATAAATAAATAAAGAATGAGAACCAAAGGTACTACACTGGTAAGTGTTTGGATAGCTGTAAATTAATAGAGATATGAAAATATAATTCCCGAACTTGACAAGACAACTTTGCACTGGATTTTCCATTTTGATAATGTACAAAGGATTTTAATGCTAAAAGAAATAAAAAATATATTGAAGAGAGAGATAAAGGGAATAATGAAATAAGGTGTTTTTATTACTTCTAAAGTTATAGTTTATATTTGAGAGAAAGTATAGAGTAATGGTTAAGAGAGAGGGTCTTCCTAAGTTAGAATTCCAATGCTTCCACTTGCTAGCTGTGACCATAGGCCTAGTATATAACGTCTTTCTTCCTCAGTTTTATCATCTATAAAATGGGAATAATGATAGAATCTTTTTCATAGTGGGGTTATGAAGATTAAATAAGACTAGTTGGAAAACACTTAAAATAAGCCCGACACCTAGTTAGTGCTTACAAACAAAAATTACTTTTGTTAAAAATTATAATGGGAAAAGTCTGGAACACCGATGACACCAAATAGTGGCAAGGCCATGGGGCAACAGGAACTCTCACTCATTGCTGCTGGGAATGCAAAACAGTACAGCCACTTTGGAAAACATCGTGGTAGTTTCCTACAAAACTATGCATACACAGAGGGGAAAAATGGCATAGATGATAGAGGCTCTGTTCATCCTTCTGGCAACCAAATCAAAGTTGTGTGGAAACAAGGAGCGTAGCAAGGAAAAATCACCTGAGATCTAGATGAACAAGCCATACAACTAGGGAGAAATCTGAGAAAGCACCCTGCAATGGCAGAAGGTACAACGGGGCGAGGACGCTGGGCTGGGCTGCTCAGTCTCCATTGGCTGAGTGAGACGGAGGCTGAGGCAGCAGCAGCAAGAGATGTCTCTTAAAGGGGCTGCCTCTGTGAATGGATTTTTGTGGTGACAGATCTGCTCACTCTACGCAGCAGTGCAGATTCAGTTGCACACAGGGGCACCAGGGATTTACAGGGAGACATTGTTGGAGAGAGGGCTGAGGAAAGACTTGCTCTATACAGAAGTGCTGGTGGTATCCATTGTTTCCTGTTGAGCCCTCTTCCTTACCAGTGAGTTGGACACAGCACAGCCATAGCTGTGACACCATCGTACAGGATAACAAAGATCACTCTGCCAAGAGGATTCCCTGAAACTCCATCTCCCCCAACTCACCACCCTGCCCAAACCACATCCAGGTGTATCCTCAGCAAGTCAGGTGCTCCTTGCCCTGGAGGCAGCCTCGGTTCCTGGCATGCCTTTTGAAGCAACTATACACATAGCATCTGTGGATTGCTTGCTGAACTTAACAGGTGGCCCTGAGGGGTAGAGGCTTGGGTTAAATTTGGCCTACAGCTGAACCCCTCTCGGGACTGTACCACTAGACACCTACTTTACAAATCCACACTAATAAAACCAGGAGAATTAGACTTTTTTTTTAGTACATAGAAACAGACATGGAAAGGCAGCCAAAATGGAAAAACAAAGAAGCAGAAACTATATGAGAGAACAGAACAGGGATCTAGATATAATGGAGTTATATAATCTAACATATGCCGAATTCGAAACACTGGTTATAAAGATGATCAATGAACTTTTGGGAAGTGTAGATAAATTCAGTGAGAATTTCAACAAAGAGATAAAAACCATAAAACTGAAAATTATAAAAGGAACCGGTCTGAAATGAAGAACACATTATATGATATGAGAAGTATATTAAGTGGAATAAACAAAGTGAATAAAGAAAAGGATCAAATACCCTATCTAGAGGACAAGAAAGCCAGGACATACAATCAGAATGGCAAGAGATAAGAGGCCAAGACTATAAAAATAATTTGAGGAGCATATGGGACACTATTAAGGATCCAAATATCTGTCTGATCAGAGTAACTGAAGAAAATCAAGATGTTGAACAGCTGTTTGAAGAAATAATGGTGGAAAACTTCCCTAACTGGTAAAGGAAATGGACATAAAACCTCAGGAAGCTCAGAGAATCCCCAAAACCAGGAATCCAATGAGGCCCACAAATGCCAAAGTTTAAATACAAAGAAAGAATATTAAAAGCAGCAAGAGAAAAACAGATAATTATCTATGAGAAACACCCATAAGACTGGCAGCTGATTTCTCAAAAGAAACTATGCAGGGCAGAAGGACTTGGCAAAAAATATTTGACAGAGTAAGACCCAGGATCTGTAACCAAGGATACTTTATCCAGCAAAGCTATCATTTAGAGTTGAAGGATGGGTAAAGAGCTTCCTAGACAAAAATAAGCTAAGGAATTTATCAACACCATAAGCCAATATTACAGGAAATGTTGGAGGAAGTTCTTTAAGAAGAAAAACATGTATCAAAAACAGGAATCAAGAATGGTAACTACATTCCTATCAATAAGTACCTTAAATGGAAAAGAATTAAGTGCTCAACCAAAAGATGAGTGGCTGAAAGGATAAGAAAACAAGACCTCTACATATGAAAAGGAAGGGGATGGAAAAAGATGTTTTTGATGAACCTAGAAGGTATTTAAGCCAGAGAAAGATAAATACTATATGATTTCACTATATGAAGAATCTAAGGAATAAAAAGAACAAACTAATCTAAAACAGACTCACAAATACAGTGGCAAATTTGGTGATGGACAGAGGGGAGGGGGTTTAGGGGGCTGGGAGAAAGCGATGAAGCGTTAAAGAAGTACAAATTAGTAGCTGATGGATGGTCATGGGAATCGGGAGCACTACATAGCGAATGCAGTTAGCATTAATGCTTTGGCTAGGTGGAGGGTTGGGGAGGGAGGAGCATTTGGGGGATCATTTAACAAACTATATAGATGTGTAACCAATGTACGGTATACTTGAAACTAATTAAAATAAGTTAAAAAAAAAAACAACTAAGCATACTCTTACCATATGATCCAGCAACCACACTTCTTGGTATTTACTCAAAGGATTAAACTTATACTCATGCAAAAACCTGCTCATGGATGTTTATAGCAGCTTTATTCATAATTGCCAAACCTTGAAAGCAAACGAGACGTCCTTCAGTAGGTGAATTAGTTAAACGAATGTAGTACATCCAGGCAACAGAATATTACTCAATGCTAACAAACAAACAAACAAACAAACAAACAAACAAAAATCTATCAGGCCATGAAAAGACATGGAGAAAACTTAAATGTATATTACTAAGGGAAAGAAACCAATCTGAAAGGCTACATATTGCATGATTCCAACAATTGGCATTCTGGAACAGTAAAAACTATAGAGACAATAAAAAGATTAGTGGTTGCCAGGAGTTAACGAGAGGAGGAGATGAATAGGCAGAGCATGGAGGACTTTTAGAACAGTGAAACTATACTGCATGATACTATAAGGAGGATAAATGTCATTATATATTTGGAAAAACCAGTAGAATGCACACCACCAACAGTGAAGCTTAATGTGAACTGCGGACTTTGGGTAATAATGACGTGTCAATGTAGGTTCATTGATTGAACAAATATACTACTTTGGTGGGAGATGTTATATTAGCGCTGATGTCATTAAAAGTATATAAATAAAATTAAATATGAACAATTTCATAAAAACTAGTGATAATTCTACTATTACGATTGGTACAGAAGAAATTTGTATACTTGCTAATGTTTTATTTACTGCAGCAGAGTTTAAAAAGAAGAATGTATTCAAGTTTTTCATATTTGCTGTGTAGCATTTTGTAAAACATTGACAATGGTTTGAGATAGTAATACATGAGAGCATTTCTTATAACTTATTCTAAATTTTTGTTTTCTTCTCTAAAGAGTTGAATTAAATCTAGTTTCGTTCTCCGCCATTAAAAAAACAAAGAAACAAAAAACCTAGCAACAACTGTTGTTAAGAGAGGAGTATATGTAAACTCTGTGTTTCCACTAATTTTTGCCCTAAACTCACAACTGCTCCAAAGAATGTGTATGTGTGTTCATAAATACATATACACATAGTCACACACACGTATATATTAATATAAAGTAAACTCACCCTTTTTACTATGATATAAATAACTTGTGATTGGATGAACTTAGTAATACACACATACACACACATTCATATCCCAATTTGAGAATTTCTGATGTTAATTTAACAAACAAGATTTTCTAAAATGTTCCAACCCATTGCCACTCTGAAAGACTTGCTCAACTAGACTCTTTCAGAAGTTACAAAAACTATTTATATAAAATGCTTTTCATGTAGCATTTAGTTGAATTGAAAAACAGATATAAAATAGTAACATCTCTCTTTCTCCCTGGCCCTGCCCAGGCACCACACACACACCACTGTCCTCATGCAGCCCTGTCTTTCTCCCTCTCCCTGATTAGGAAAATGAGGTATGTAAACATTTTTCCGGAATTCAGTGGGCATCTGATGAATGATGAGAATTTTTCAATAAATTTATGTGTCTCTGGTAACTGATGCAAATAAAGAATAGCAATGAACAAACTGTTCTTTTTATTATGAACAAAAATTATAGTAAACTAAACTAAAAATTGTGGACCAAATATAGCTATTTAGAAAAATCCCTCAGTCACATATCAAACAAATCCGGGTCTAAGTTGAAAATTTACATGCACTTTATAAAACACACCAGCTCCTTGGAAGAGACCTGAATTTCCCATGTGTATACTATGTAAATCTCAAAGTATAAACAGTACATTTGTCTTCATTTAGCCTTCAACTACTTCATTCCCAAGGAATTGCTTGACCATTTAAATGTAACTTATTTCTGGTGTGCTAAAGTTTCTTAGCACATTGTTTAATGTCTCAGAAGCCTGAGGCTTGAAATCACAATTTGGATGGTCCTGTGAGATTACGAATAAGTTTAGACAAAATTTTCATGAAATGCCCTGGTAATATAAGCGATAGGAGTGCAGGAAGGGGTGCAGAGAGGCCACTAAGCCCATTCCCTGCCTCTATGTGGGAATACACCATGCACTGGCCTGAGTCACCTGGGTCGAACGTAGAGGACAGCTGTGAACTGGGCACTAAGGGAGAAGTTTGACTGTTTGCAGGCAGAATGCAGTTAGGATATTGAAAGCATCTAGTTATTTTAACGAAGGTCATTTAATATAGACAATTGTTAACCAAGTCTTAAAGAACTTGAAAGACAAAAGGGGAACACCAAAGTCTCCCAGAGAAAGTGAATGCAGGAAAGAGCTCCCATTCCTGGGTCTGAGGAACAGGAGAAGACGTTGGGATTACTAGAATTTCAGTGCTTGGAAGAGAAGTCCTGTGGAACTGTGACCCGGACCTGGGAGGAGGGAGGTTGACTGCTGGAGATGGCTTCTCTGAAGGGTATAATCAGGCTTCTGTGAGAGTGTGGATGAAACTGCAAACTGGAAGAAACTGCTAGTGCTGAAACTAACCACCGTGTACAGAGTAAAAAGGTAATTCTGGAGCAATGTTGACAGCATCAAAAAGCAAAACAGGAAAGAGTAAATTCCTTCTCCCTTCTTCCTTTTAGTCTCTTCTAGTGAGCCACATGGTGGAAATGAAATGATTTACAGGGTCAGAACCCCAATGCCCCAATGCAGAGTAAGGAAGGTGGGTCTGTGTTGAGAGCCAATCATTCAGTAACCAACAGACTGTACCCATAGTAAAAGTCGCTGGGGCTTTACAGCAGGGGCATACTTTTAATTAACTGCAAAAAGAAAGACGAGGCACAAGATGGCAAGACAGGAAATCAGTCAAGAGTCAAAGTGTAATGATGGATTAGGGGGTTGATGACAAACTAGACAACTGAAAACATCCTGTCACCATATAAATACCACCAAAGTCTCATCTGTAAAATTCCTTTGTGAAAGCTTTTAGTACCTTGAAAGGGGGACCACTTTAGCAAAGTAAATGACCTTGTCTTTTTGTTTCTTCTTCTGAAGGTATTCGAACCTTAAGCCAAAAAAAGGAATAGCTTTGTTGCCTATTAACACAAACACCCTGCTAACATGTTGAAATTACTGCTTCAGGGTCTGCCACAGTTCTTAGGTGCTGTGTCCTTTCTCTTATCTCAGGGACAGAGCTGTGATTTTATTCTTCTAGTTATATTTGGAAGATCACTTTGGAGACATTATGATAAGGAGAATTCTCAGCATGTCTAGGCAGGATCACACATTGAAACAATTTGTCCTGTCCTCTATGACCTGGAGTTCCTCGCATTAGTACCAAAAAATAAATCATATTCAAATGCCATCGTTGCTCTGTTTTCCTATTCACCATATGCCCATTATTGTTTTAATCATAGCTTTCTTCCTGAACTGCAGTGAAAGAGAAGTGAGTGAAGAAGTTCTACATCTTCCTGTGATTAGAGTTTTGTAACTATAATTAACTGTCAGATTTCATCCTCTTGTGGAGAAAGTGATATTTCCTTCCAATCAATATCTAGCGCGCATGCGCACGCGCGCGCGCGCGCTCGCGCGCGCACACACACACACACACACACACACGCACACACACACAAAGTAAAATACTTTTGTTAAAAGAGCAAGAGACTAATAAAATATGAAATGTTAGAAAATATCAAAATAAAGTGTAACAGCATAATAATCATGCATATGTAGTGAGTTGTTTACAGATATTAGAAGCAAAAAAATAAGGTAAATCATAGCTTGCCTCATCCATTACATCATCAGAGTGGAATGAATCATAGCAACCAAACTATAATTTATAAAGAAATTTGGGAAAGAGAGGTTGGAAAGAGGAGATTGCAACTCTGTAAACCTTGAGAGTATGTGTTCACACAAAACTAGTAGACTTTGGTGTGGCAGATCGACCTCTAATAATGAACAATTACTAGGTGTCTGCAAATTGAGGTGATGAAGACCTTCCTTCTCGTTCTAAAAGTGGGTAAGATAAATAGATTAGTGGTGGGTCTCTTCAACCACTGCTTCCTAAAGGAAATGCGGAGATTTCCTGGTTTGGAATTACAAACCCACAGACATAGCTAATTAAGGGATAGTATCACCCTAAAAAGTTGGTTACCAATTAGTAATCCTGAAAGAAACAAAAACAGAAACCAAATTTAACCACAGCTGGTAGTTTTTTGGAAAGAATGTAGGAACCAAAAAAAGAAAAATTGTAGATCACTATTCTCAAAACACAGATCAAACCTATTATCTCAGGCTTTTTCATCAAACAGGGTCCATGGAGGGATGTATTAGCCCTTGTAAGATCTAGCACAACTGTGGAGAAAATCAAGACAATAAATGGAAATGTACGGACATATGTCTTTTTTGAAAAACCTGGAAGGCTACATTTTGGGGGGAAGGGAAAGGCACACAGGGGCCTCCTCCAATGAGATACTGCCTCTAGTTCTAAGTTTACTTCTAATTGAAGGTGTTTCACCTGGAAGAACTTTAGGTGAAGAAAGAGTACATTAGCTGGTCCCACAGAATATATAGACAATATTTGTGGAAGGAGGGAATTGTCTCACGAATTAAGAGGTAGCTAATGGCTAGAAGGTGTTTCATTCCTATTTCTTGGGACCTGATGCTAGAAAAAGCATATGTGGGCATTTGGTTTAGTCAGCTACTCCTTAAGGGATTCCTTGAATATGTTCTTCTCTTGCTTCCTGTGACATTAACAATTTCCTTCTTACACTACAGCTTTTTTCACAGGACTTCTCTTCCTCCTATGAAGAATGGGCTGTTCCAAAGTCAAGTCTTGGGCCTTATCATTCTGTCTGCCTTTCTACCGCAGTGTGGGTGATCTCATCCTTTCCCATGGCTTTAAATAAATCTCATAGGGCAACAATTTCAAGTTTACCTGATCTCCCTCCTGATATCCACATATGTGTACCCAACCTTATTTAGCACATCCACTCAGATACCTAAGAGATATCTCAAACATGCTTAAAATGAAACTATTTCTCCCACTATCCTTCCAACTTATTCCTAAGAGATCCCCCAGTCTCAGTAAATGGTACTACTTTTGCTCAAGGTAAAAACCTAGAAGTCACTTGTTACCCCATAATCAATACAGCGGTGAGTCGGCCAGCTCTAAACTCTACATGTAGTCCCAATCCACCCATTTTCCCCATCTTCACTATTCTCCCTCTCATCCTAACATTATCACCCCCTCCCTAGATGATGCCTAAGATTTTAAAATGATCTCACTGCTTTTATACCTAAATACGTACAGCCTATTGTATATGCAACTCTGCTCAAATGATTATTTAGAACAAATTAAATGGCATCACTCATGCTTAAAGCTCTCCAATGAATTTCAACCATTGTTCTCAAAACTCTAAGGAATCTGCCCCTTGCCTTCCCCGCCAGCTTCGCCTCATATTTCTTCCTCCTTTCACCTTATTACAGGTCCATTTCCATGGTCTTCTGTATGTTTATCACAAACTCTAACCTCACATCCACCGTAGTGTCTTTGACCTTGAAATTCTTTTCGCCTAAAATACTTTTCCTCTCATCTTTGTATGGCTGGCTCTTTGTTTTTATTCATGTCTCAGCCTAAAAGTCACTTCAGAGAGGACTTCCATGCAAAAATTCTAAAAGATTTATGTTAAGAGATTCTATAAAAACAGAATCACTGGGCAAAGAGAAGCTTCTTAACACCTTGCCCTGGAAGCAGGGCTTCGGGAGCCCCTGGAAAGCCCAGAAAGCATTGTTACAAAAAAATGCTAGAGCTCTTAAGAACTTCTTTATTTTGAGATGTCTTCAGAAAGTATTACTGCTAAAGTGCCATTATCTCTGTCATTAGTTTCTGGAAGAAGACCCAGGTAAGTGCATGCTTGTATCACTATAATGTTAGATTCAATGATCAGCATTGCAAAAACGTTCTATGCAAGTTTTGGAAAAAAAAAAAAAAGATGGGACTACAGAGGACCAGGATTAAGAGATCACAAAAGGGCTGGCCGTATTTATGTCCTGGTTACTTAGAGGAATCAAAATGTACCAAAAAGGAGAGAAAGAAACTTAGAAAACAGGGAGCATTTCTCAGGAAAGTGAGAAGGCTAGGAAAGAAAAGCACACGAAAATGAGAAGCACTCCTAAAACAGTGGACTATTAGTGTAAAGTTTTTTTTCCATCCCTCTTGGTGCTAAAGGTAAATAAATGACTTGACCTCCTGAATTGCAGGCAGCTTGAAAGTAAAGAAAAAGACTCAGAGAGCAGTTCTCCAAATGGGACCAAAAACCAAGCAAAATGCTGTCACACTAATTTAGACTGGGAAATTTAATTACCAACCTAATACAATGCTATAGGAAGAAAAAAAGCTGCTAAAATCAACTGGACTAGGTTTACCACAGTTAATGGGGTTTGAGAGTAAATTTTGAAAACCCTCCCATAAGGCAGAATAGAAAGGGTTTCTGTCACCATCAGCAGAAAGTGACTGTGATTCTCTTCAGGGAAGACAATTCAGTAGTATATGCCCTGTCAAACAGGCTGCAGGATGAGAGTTAGGGTGACTATAATTGATTCAAAAATAGAATCTGTGTGCCTGACTCCCAAGTGCCCAAGTTGATGGCCTGATCAAGATTATTGTTGTCTAAAGTGAAGGAGCAGAGAGATGGGTAAGGGGGCTAATGTCATGACTATCTCTGAGGGGTAACTAAAAACACCACATATGAGTGAAACATCTTGGTTCTTTGTAACTCAACATCTATGCACTTTCCAAGTTAAAGTTCTAATTCTGAATACCTCCACTTAAAACTATGTGCATTTCATTTTTCTTTTCTTAAAGGAAAAAAATATACCTTTTCCATAATAAAATTAACTCTGGTTTATGGAGTTAATATTCTGCAATTAGATACTAAAGTGTGTCAAAGAGTGACTAATTCAAACTGTGAAACTGGAAACAAGAAAATTTACAGTTAACAATGTGTGCACATGTTGGCTGATTGTAGCTTGGCCCAGCTTTTTGTGATAATCTCTGTGTGGACATGTACATTCTTTATTTCTCCTTTTGGGTCATACTGAAGATAAAATTACAATACCAGCACAATAGATATAATGAATATACACTTTGGTTTAGGGTTTGCAAGTAAAATAGTGGACTTTGGGAAATTAAAACTGTTAGCATAAATTAACACATTATACTTAATCATTAACTCTTCTCTGTTTCCGATTCAATGTGTTCTGAAATTTGAGAAAAGGTGAGGATGTGTAGTTTTTTTTTTTTTTTTAACATTTTACATTTCAGTTGTAATTTCCTTGACTTGATTTCCTTTTTATATTCCTTGGATTTTAAACAAACTTCCCTCTACTTTTTTAACAAGAGAAGTTGTTTGTGTCAAAACAGTCTTCAAGGTCTCAGTGGGTTTGTTGGAGATTAGGCACTGGTAAAAAGAAAAAAGTTACAATGGCAACACGCCATGAAGTTTAGAGTTGGATGAAACTTTTAAACCTTTTAATAATTTTAGCCTAAAGCCACTATCTCCCATCTTGGCAGAACAGGTGGAGATAGTAACTCACAGCCACTTTCTAGGGAAAGCACAGTGTGAAGAATTTCGAAAGAATTATTACACACTTTTGAAAGAATTATTACACACTTTTAAAAAATTATTTTATTTTTATTGAAGTTATTGGGGTGACATTGATTAATAAAATTATATAGGTTTCAAGAGTATCATTCAATAACATATCATATGTATATCGCATTGTTTTTTCATTACTCAAAGTTAAATTTCCTTTTGTCACCATACATTTGACCCTTTTTACCCTTCTCTACCTCCCCACTCCCTTCTTACCCTCCGTGTACTACTAAGTTGTTATCTGCATCTATGAGTTTTGTTTGCGTGTTGCTTTCAGTTTTATATCCCCATATGAATGAAAACATACGGTTTTCTATCTGACTTATTTCACTTAGCATGACACACTTATTTTTAAATAAAAAGTAAAAGATGATGAGGCATATGGTAAAATATTTGGGAAATCTCACATATGTTTGCAATTGAATTGGAAAGAAATTTGTCAGTAAATTTGGCATTTAATCTTTTGAGGTGAAAATTGTTTTATTTCATTTTCACGCTTAAATGTAAAATTGAGGGCATGGACATGGCATATTATAATTCATACCCCAAATTTTATCCTTATATTCTAGATACTTGTATTCTAACAAATGTAACCTCCTAGTTTTCACATTTCTTTTTGTGCAAACCACTCTGGGCCAGCCCTCAAAATATCTAAATATATATATATTAAATACATATCAATGTAAAGTGAACACAGAAGTATAACTAAAATGTACTACCTGTACTATTTTTTTATGATTTGATTTTTGTGAACACTGACCACATTATAAAAGTTCATAAAGATTATCAGACATAAGCTTTCTGGGTGAGAATTTTCACCTTATAATCCTGTACATATTTTAAACAATTCTTTTACTATGTATTCAATTGTACCTTCTAAGAAACTATAAATGTTAAAGTTAGATTTAAATTTTATCTGGAAACTCCCAATAACCCAAAAAACTTTTTCACTAGTTTAATTGAAACTTTTTAAATATCCCCCAAATGTGGTTTGAGCTAGATCTGCTTTGCTAATAAGTCTTATTTTTTCACCTTACTTTTGCATCTAGACTTTTTGAAAACAACAACAACAACAACAAAAGCAGTCCTTCATAATTTTGTATCTCAATAGCAGACCAGTAAACTAATAATGTTCTCTAAAAGTGAATAGACAAGTAGAAGGCTCTTTTTACCTTGAAATTTAAAGTAGGGCTGGTGAAAATGGAGCCTTTATATAGAGATGGATTTTTTAAATACTGTAATATTGTAAAAGAAAAGGAAAAAGTATCAACACTGAATCCTTTGGAAGAAAATTAACATAGAAAGATCAACGACATCATGAATGGGTAATATAAAAATAAATTCTAATATAAGGGGTTACATTCGATAATTCCCTTACATTTTCCTGTGGCCCCCTGGGGAAAAGCCAGAATTTCATTTTCTTTTCCAGCAACCAGTGTTTACTCTGATGGTACTAACATGGAAGATCATTTGAACTCTCACATTTTGGAGCTCATTCCAAATCTGTGGACAAAATGTTAAGAGGAAAGAAAGAAGCACCAAGAAGGAAAATATAAATCACAACCTCCACTGTATTCTCAAGGGTGCTTCATTTGCATGTCTTTCTTCAATCATCTTAACCTCAAAGACCAAATGGGATGAATAACACAACCTAAATGCCTTATTATTGTATGTGTAGATCATAGTAAAAATGTTTAAGCACATGTTTTGTGCTGACGTTAAATAGTGTAAATATCAAATATTGTGTATAAAATATATATGTATGTAAATAAGCATGAACACCAGTTTGGAAATGTCTCATCCTGAAAAAGAATTGAAAGAAAAATAATCATAGGTTCAAGTGAATTGGCCTGGACCTCGACACTGGGCAGACCTGTCTCTGTGTATGTCAGATATTGCTTTGAGCCTATGAAGTTAGGCACCTGAGCAGTGACAATTAATTTCACTCCTCTACAGAAGAGAACCAGTCTAACAAAAGTTAGACTTTTGCCACATACTTTCATCATATCATTCTGTTCAGTATTTTTGTACCTTTCACTAAAGGAAATTATTTATTTGCTTGTTTGTTTATTGATTTATTTACTTGTTTACTTATTTATATGCTTCTCTCCCTAACTGCTAAATGCAAGGTCCAAGGAGCAGGGACCTTATCTCTCCCCGGATTTTCAATACCCAGAACAATAATTAGGACAGAGTAGGTGAAATATTTGCTGAATTTGTCAATGAGTATTCTGGATTCACAAAAAGAAGTACTCCATACCACTACAGTAGACATGAAACATATTTTTTTACAGTCTGATTAAATGAGAAATTAAAACAGAGAAGTATTGGTTGGTGCAAGTGTGACAGAAAACATCCTGAAGGTTATTCGACAGTAGAGGCATAATGCAATGTTTGAATGTTATGTATAATGCTAAGGGTGGAGTGTGGTAGAAGGAAGAATGAAATGAGAGAGTTCAATTTTATCTAAATAAGAACTTGATCAACTAATAGCTGCTATTGTTCCAAGAATGCAAGACCAACCATTGCCATTTCCTATCTCCTAGTCGTAATGTCCAATATGGTTGACATTGGTGGGTTCATTTTAAGCTACAGCAAGACATATATAATTGCTTCTCTTGGCAAATTGTGCAATTTTGATTAAAAACTCTACCTCTACTAACATTTTCAATGTGTACCATAAACTTTAGTAATGCATTCATAGGCCGTTAAATATTTTTGGCCATGATACTCCAATTCGTTCAACTGATACCTCCTGGTGGACAATAAAACAACAATAAAATTATTTTAAGTCTGCCTAGTAAAATCATATTTTCTATGACTATATAAGAAAATTTCTGTAGTATAATATAAAATATAATACCATGATATGACTGGTAAATGATGTTTTCTTTTTATAATTTTCTGTATTTTTAAATTTTTCTAAGAGAACATACTCTTTTAGAAAAAAATGGATTGAATATTTTTAGGTTTATAAAGATCTGGAGAAATGTAAATTCCTAAATAGAAAACTTTAAGTTTTATAAGTTAAAAAACATAATTTTGGAATGGAGATAAAAGCCAAAATTGGCCTAAGAATTTGCTCTTTTAAATAATTCCCCGAATGGTGTGTTTTATTAATTATTAGGAATAAAAAGCACTGAGATGGGAATGAGCTTGACAGTCTAAAGAACAACAAGATGTTAATACTCTTCTCCACTAAATTAGCATGTTCATTTTTATCCACTTGCTTACAGAAACAAAGTATGTATATAAGGTGAACTGTGGAGTAAGGAGAAGATAGAGAAGAATGCAGGTGTTGAAAAGCTACAGAATTTATCAAAGGATGATTATTGTGTTTTTCATTTTTACACACTTCGTATGCATGGATGTGAGAAGAATAAAGGTGTGTTAACTGTTTGATAATGTGACTGGTTATTATCCCCTTTCTATGATTAAACTGAAAAGAATGTGGCCTCAGAGGGAAAACAAGTTGAAGATATCATTAACCTCTTAATGATTGAGAGGATTAAATTACTTATTAAAGTTATTCAACTTTTGTTCTTTGCCACTTAGCATATACCGTTTTATAACCTTATCAATGTCTGCAAATAAACTTTATTGCTTTTAAGACAGTGTACTTCTTAAATGCTTTTAGTTTTAATTGAAGTATTTTTCATGTTGAATTTGCTTAAGCCACATATTTTGTATTCAAACAGATGTTCATGAAATATTCATATTGAGTTTATGTGGCTTATAATTGCATGTATTGAAGATTGTTTCAGATGAATCTACAGACCTCATTTCCTTCTCATGTAAAAATGCACCCAGAATAATATCTAAATTACAATTACATATCTAATAGATATATACAATTGTTTTAACAACCTCTGCACTGTCATCATTGATAAGAAAACATAACCTGACATGCTTTGGATTTATTTCTCGTGGGCAATGTATTTGAAAGTTCTGTAGCTCTGTGTTAGCACAGTTTCTTGGGATGTCATCTGCCATCAATGTGTGTTTTTGTTTTTGTTTCAAGATAAACTCGTCAGCGAAAAACACAGTTCAAAAACATACTTTTTTTCCTCTTAGCAATCTGGTGGATGTCTCTATTTGCAGCAGATAGTTTTAAATCCAGAATAATGATGTGATAATTTGCAAACCTGTGTTATGAGTATTATACAAATTTATAAGATTAGTATTTAATATAGACCAAGATTTCTGTTGCTTCTATGGGTTAAAATGCAGTCTTCTCCAGGGTGAGATCGCATTACTTTTTTTTAAGACTTTGTTTTCTTAAAGTAATTTTATAGTCACAGAAAAATTGAGAGGAAAGTATGGAGATTTCCCATAAACCCCTTGCCCCCGCACAAGCATAGCCTCTCCCATTATCACTGGAGTAGTACATTTTTACAATTGATGAACCTACATTGGTGAATCATAATTACCCTAAGTTCACAGTTTGCATTAGGGTTCACCCTTGGTGTTGTATGAGTTTGGACAAATATATAATGACAGATTTTCATCATTATAGTATCTTACAGAGTATTTCCACTATCCTAAAAATCCTCTGTGCTGTGCCTACTCATAGCTTCCTTCCTCTGTAATCCTTGGCAACACTGATCTTCTTCCTGCCTTCATAATTTTGCCTTATCGAAAATGTCATTAAAGTTGGAATCATATAGTATGTAGTATTTTTAGATTGGCTTCCTTCCTCAGTAACACGCATTTAAGGTTGCTCCATGTCTGTTCATGGCTTGATAGCTCCTTCCTTTTTAGCACTGAATAATATTCCATTGTATGGATCTACCACAGTTTATCCATTCACCTACTGAAGGGTATCTTGGTTGCTTCTGAGTTTTAGCAATTATGAATAAAGCTCCTATAAACATCTGTGTGCTTGTTTTTGTTTAGATGTAACTTTTCAGTTCATTTGGGTAAACACAATGTGTGCGATTTCTGGATTAATGTACTAAAATATTTTTAGTTTTGTAGAAACTGCTAAACTATCTTCCAAAGTTGCTGTACTATTTTCCATTCCCACCAGCAATGACTGAGAGCTCCTATTGCTCCACATCTTCTCCAGCATTTGGCTTTGTCAGTGTTTTTGGATTTTTGCCATTCAAATAGGTATATAGTGGTCTCTTGTTGCTGTTTTAATTTGCATTTACTTAATGAAATATGACAATGAGTATCTTTTTATGTGCTTATTTGTTATCTGTAGATCTTCTTTGGTGAGGTGTCTGTTCATTCAGAACTTTGTTCATTTTTTAATTGGGTTGTTGAATTCTTATTGTTGAGTTTTAAGAAATTTTATATATATTTTGGATGATAGTCCATTAAACAATGTCTTTTACAAAATTTGTTCCAGTCTGTGGCTTGTTTTCTAATTCTCTAGATATTAGAATATTTTTAAGTACTATATAAATGTATGTACATAAATTTTTAAGGAAAGGGAATTTAATATACATTATTTTATGTGATGCTCACAATAACTGCATACAATAAGTATCCTCAGTTTCCTCTCTTGTGAATGGGGATAATAATAGTATCTACTCCAGAGTTGTGAGAATTAAATGAGTAAACATATATGTAAAGAGCTTAGGATAGTGCCTGATACATAGTAAGCATTATGAAAGTGTTAGCTATTATTACATTTTCTTGTAAATGAAAAAACTAAGATTCAGACAGATCACACAATGAGTGAGAAGGGATGCCATGACTTGACTTCCAAATCTCTGGCTCTAATGCAGTCCTCTTTCAATTGTCACATGGAAGATGGAAGAGAGAGAAAGGTTCATGAAATTGCTCTCCTCAAACATCATGAAGCTGAAGGTGCCCCTGGCCTTCCCTGATGATGAGATTTTGAAATCAGAAACCTGTTCTGAACTTATAAGCCTTTTGTTTTTGATCTGAGTAGCAGTATTAACCCACTTTTAGTTATTTGCTGAGGGATCAATTATAAGATTCAAAGTGATGTAACAGCTATCAGAAATCACCCATTTCAGACTCTTTATTCAGCATTTAATTAGCTTCAGATGGGAAACTAATGACTCCAAACAGATTTGGCTTTTCCTTGTATCCCAATGTGTCACGGCAAGAAATATAACTGCAACTCAGGTCTCCACATACTTAGTTGGGTGTTCTTTCCACTTTACCAACCTGCTTCTTGCTTTTTACTTCTCCTCCCCGCTTATCTCCCTTCTCCTTCTCCCTTCTTCCACTTCTTTTTCCTCTTCCTTTCCTTCTTTACCTTGTTGTGTGTATGGAATATAACCAAGATAAAGTGTTAAACACACACACACACACACACACACACACACACACACACACACAACACACCCCTTATAAAAGCGAACTCCCATGAATCACCACCCAGGTCAATATATAGAACTGGCCCCTTGGAAGCTACCAGGTATTCCTCGCTGATCACAAATCCTTCTCTTCCCCAACACCCATTTAAGTAACCACCAATCTGACTTCAGTATTGTCCACTTACTCATCCTTCTTTGTAGTTTTAATATCTAAATATGCAGTATATTCATAGTTTTTTTATCTATGCATACAGCTATATATGCAATATAATTTAGTTTTGACTTTTTTTCAACTGTATAGCATGTCCTCGAAGAACATTGTTTAGTCAACGTCATTTTGTTATAATATTGATTAGGTGCTGTAAGAACTTTACTTACGGTTATGTTAAAATTTGTTTCATTATATGCCATTCTACTTACAGTCACAGAACCTACCAATAATGTTAAGTTAGGACATAACTGTATTGAGGTGTAGTTGATGTACAATGAACTGCAAGTATTTAAAATATTTAATTTGATAAATTTGACATATGTACACACCCACAAAACCACTACCACATCAACATAATGAACATATTCATCATACCAAAAGTTCCCTTGTGTCTTTTACATTTTCTCTTTTAGGTCCCTCCCTGTCTCCCACCCACCCTCTCATATACCTTTTCTAGATGACCACTTATCTGCTCCCTGTCATTATCAGTCAGCATTTTTCTAGAATTTTATATAAGTAGAATCAGTGTACTTTTTTTTTGGTCTGCCTTCATTCATGTTGAAGGTATATAATGATATGTTATTGTGGTTTTAATTTGCATCGCCCTGATGATTAATAGAGCTGAACATCTTTTCATGTGTTTGTCTTCCCCATATCTGCTTTAGCATAGTGTTAAAATCTTTTGTCCTTTTTTTTAGGTTATTTGATTTCTTCTTACTGAGTCATAAATGATCTATTTATATTCTCGGTAGGTATGAGCCTTAGTCAGATTTTTTTAATGTAAATTATTTTCTTCTAGCCTTTGGGTTGCCCTCTCATTTTTATAACAGTGTCTTTTGAAGAGCAAACATTTTAAATTTTTATGAGGCCAAAATTTGTTGAGTTTTCTTGATAGTTCATGCTTTTTTATATGTTGTATTTAAGAAATCTTTTCTTAAACCAACATTACTAAAATTACTACTATGTTTATTCTAGATGTTTTATAGTTTTCAGTTTTACATTTAGATCTATACTCAATTCTGAGTTAAATTTTGTGTATGTTGTGAATAAAAGTCAAGGTTTAGTCATAGGAGTTCTGTTCAGCTAAATAATCTTCAGATGGTTCTCCAGGTTGATTGTTCAAAAATTTAGTTGTAATTTTTAATGTAGTCATGGTAGGGGGAAAGCACAGTGTTTACATATGCTTCCATCTCGACCAGAATCTTAACTTTATTTTTTTTTTCAAAAAAGCAATTTTTTGAACTTCGAAAAGTTAAGGTACAGGAGAATAAGATATAGTTTAGACTCTTGAAATAGACATCATGCCATTCTTTTTATAACAAAAGTCATTTCCCATTTACCTCAAGAAAATTTTAGCCTCATTAGCTCATTGGCATAGACGTCCCATCATGACTTTGCCACAATTATCATTCAAGACTCATCTCCCGCCATATTTACACTAATTCCAAGTTCCAGTCACTCTAACAGTTGCATTTCCTGGATGTACCATGTTCTTTTTCCACTGTCTTTTGTACGTGCTATCCCCACTGCCAGATTAATTCTTACTTACACCTCAACCTGTAGTTTCGACATAACCTCGGAAGCCTGCTAGTCACATTTATGTGTTTCTCTGTATTGCTTCCACAAGCTACTTCTAGTTGTATATAACACATTATATTCATCTGTTGATTCAAAGCTCATTCATTCATTTAACAGATATTCAGGTAGCATCTTCCTTCCTCCCCGCACCCTGATACAATGAAGATAAAAGATGAACAAAGAAACCACGACCCTGGTTTTATATTCTCATTTGTGCTTGTCTACGTAATGATCTGTCTTCCTTAGTCTGTTAGGATGCTATCTTTTCAGGACCTGTTAAAGTACCAGCACAAATAACTACCAAATAAATGTTTCTTGAAAGTATTAATAAATAAGAACTATAGCAGAAAAAGGAGGAATTAGAAAATTCCAAAAGATAAAGCTTACATTGAGATATGTCAAAATGTAAACAGTGGTTTAGCTATATCTTCACAGTGAGTTTCAAGTGAATTTTACTTTCTTCTTTATATGATTTTATGTTATTTTATTTCTGTAGTGAACATATTTATACACAGAAGAATATAATTAAATGTTATGAAAAGTTTTGAAACAACTCTGCAGCTTTCACTGTAAGCTCTGAAATTTTAGTATTATTCCAGAGCTGTCTCAAACCAACATTCCCTGATGTATCCCCCAGTTCTGACAATCAGAGCTTGGAGGGTTCACTGTATTAAAAATATCTATGAGAACTTTTGGTTAACTATTTCAGAAGCTGAAGTACCAACCACTGTCAAAGAGGACGTGTAAAAAGTTGCTCAGTTAAACATATCTTCTTAGTAATTCCCATAACCTTCTAAATCCAAGTCTCTCTGGCGAACTTCAAATATGCATTTTTATCACTTTAAAACCCTGACATTCCTAACATTATTTTTAATAGCCCATTTTAACACCATCTGACAAACAGCTCACACTTCTTTAGCTGATGATATATTTTTAGAATGTCTCTTTTCCCAAGGGTTTTGTGGCTTTGCTTCTGTGCTTCTCTGTGTTGCTGCAGATTCGTGGTTCCTAGGTAAGGGGTACAAGACTTCAGCAGTCGGAAGAAAATACAGGGAGCCATAGACAACTGCAACATACCTCTTTATTCCAGCAATGGCGTAACCTGTCTCACAGGGCAGCAGTGTTATCTAGCAAGGGCACAGCAACCCTTGCATGGTGACAGCACCTTTTATACACAGGTTAAACAATAATGGCCACTGCCAAGTTAGAACCCCACACACAAGGACCGAACAATGGTTATATAAGGGGAGAAGTTCTGAGTTTCTTCCACTCAGAAGTTAGCTATGGGTGTGGGAGGGAGCCTGACCACAGTTATCCTTCTTTGTCCTCATAACCTCTTAGGATGAAATATGGCTGGAAAGCCTATGGTTAGGACATGTTGCTGCTACCTCAAACAATCAGATTTAGAAAATGTCCCGGGCTGTTATTCAGTGGTGAAGAACACCTGAGGCAAAAGCCATGGAAGTGATTCACTTTGTCAGACTCTTCATCATTTCTGGTGGGAGAAGAGAAATTTGAAAACCACACATGGTTAGTCAACATTAGGGAAAAGAATGTTACTGAAAACAAGCGTCAGTGAAAGACGTCTTGGAAGCAGTGTGGCACCTAGTAGGAATATGAACTGGAAGTCCAAACAAAACTTTTGCCATTACGGCTTATCCATCTATATTAACCACTCATAATTCAATATTTACATCTATAAAAGAGAGAAAACATTAATACCTCTCTGAAGGTAATGTTGTGAAGCTCATCTGTGTCTAGCATATTCAAAAAGTACAATAAATGTTAGTTTTCCTTTCCCAGTCAGAACATAACTTGGTGGTTGCTTAACTCAGTCTATTACCTTCCCGTGTTTTTTAGAATGTTTTCCAAGAATATGAATTAATTTTATAAATCTTTTAAGTTTAATAAAATAAGAAACACTGTATTGGAAGTTTGGAATAAATATTTTCTCAAAAAGATTACCTATTAAAGCCACACATGTCAAAAACCAGCAACCTAAAATTTTGAAGTTTAAACAACAGAATCAAAGAGGCTATTGTACAAGAAAGAGAGCAATTTGCTAATTAATGGAGCTACAGTCTAAGGGAAGAAATGGATGCCTCCTTCAATGTGCCTCTCTCACTCCACATTCTCTCCTCCCCTTCCCTGACTCTTCGCCTGAAATCTACCACTCCTCAGTCCCAGGTAGGGGCTGGAGCAGGGGAAGAAAAGGAAGGTACTCCAGGGGGATTTGTTTTTCACTTTCATCAAGAGCAGCAGTCTACTAGGCCATAGAAGTGGGGTCATTCCATGATTACAGTTCAAAAGGGGACTTCAAAACAAAAGGCCAATTTTAGAAAAGTGAGTGAATTGGCTGTGTCTGTACCAAAGAGTAAACTAGGAGAATTCCAACATCTTCAGTTTCCAAGTTAAAGATGAAATATGCTGGATAGAACAATATGCATCTAAACGTGGAACTCTATGAAGACACATGACTGAGTTCAAATAGAATCCCTTGTAGGGTTCTCAAAATATAAGTATAATTGTGACATGATGTAATTAAAAATAGCCTTAATTAAAAAACAATCTGAGTGTCAACCAACATCATTACCACACCCAACTGTCTAAATTTGGGAAATAATTAAAATGTGGTAAAACTGATATAAGTGTTTCATATTTATCATCTTATGTAATCACCACTCTAATCTAAAAAGTAGGTATTATTATTAGACTATTTGTTTGATGCAAGAAGTTGGTAACAGGAAGACAAATAATTTGCTACCTATCATGTGGCTAGCGAGTGGCAGGGCTCAAACTCTGAACCACTACACTATGTTACTTCATATGTTTTAACATAGTAAATTGGATAATTACTATGGCGATTCTGGCTATAGACGAGAGGACTTAAAGAAGAAGGAAAGTGGTAAAAGGCTTGTTGTTGGAACTGACCATTGTCAATTTATCATACATGAAATTCTTCTATGCATGGATACATTATTTGATAAATATTCATTAGTAAAGAATGCACAAGAAAATTCCAACATCATATTCTCTAACCTCAATGAAATTTCGCTTTCTTCCCTTTATGAAAATTTCACTCAGGCAGACCAAGAAGATTTATAAGATGCAGACATCTCTAAGTGATAGGCATCCTGTAGTTGGAATTCTTCTAAACCAATGGCTAGACACAGAATTAATTATGGATCAATCCATAGACTCCATCCACAAGAGTGAGAGGTACGTACCTGGGTGGATTCTTATTTCATTTCTTACAAGAATTTAAGTACCTGAATAATTTAGCTGATACGCATGACTTTTACATCCATACAACTAGAACTCTTATTTTTTCTAATAAGAATATTTTTAATATTTACCATTCTTAATAAAAGTCTGGTTCTCTCAATGAAAATTCATTTGTCTTTGAGTATGCCAGTTACTGAACTGTCAATTGTTTTTTGAAATATCAATAGCTGAATGACTTGGAGGAGCTGCCTCTGGAGTGTGCACATTTAGGTCTAATGCCAGCTGACTACCTCTAAAATTAAACTTTAACTAGTGCAGTATAATGTTCCACTGATTATGCTGAAATATTTTAAAGTAAATCACAAACCTTGTAACAAGATTGCATATTTCTAGTTTGCATATTTCTTTGGAGCTCTCTCGTTCTTCTTTTGGATTCTGCTTCTATTTTTGGAAGGTAATTTTTTCCCTTGATATACTTTTTGGTTTTGCTTATGAAAAACAAATGCAGGGAAGCTGTTTTGTGATGTTTATGATATTGAATTTATAGTTATAAAATTAAAACTTTTTGGATAACAATAACCATATATATTAAATGCTTAATATCCCTGGGAATTTTATTGGGCACATTGGAGACATGGTTTAATTTAAACATCACAGCAATCTAATGATTAAGATATTTTGGTTTGCAGCAAAAAAAAAAAAAAAAATCAGAGACTCTAAGAGAATAAATAAGTTAGCCAAGGTCACACAGTAAGTGACAGAGACATTATTCAAACCCAAGGCTTCATGCTCTTAATCAAGTCACTATGCTACTCAAGTGGTTTTATTTTAAAATATATGTTTTTATTTAAAGACAGTACATCATTTATCCCTAATGGTTAATATTTTAACAAATGTTCGGGAATGATTATAAGAAGATGAAATATTGTGTCTTTTTGTGGTAGCTATAGATAAAAATGCATGAAGGCAGAGAGAGAGAGGTGTTGGGTTTGCCTCCATTTATTAACAACTGTTTTCAAGACAGTTACAACATATTTAGAAAATATCCTATTATCCAGAGTAAGAATGGCTCCAGCTAGTAGCTCTTGGTAATTTTGATTTAACAGTCCAGAAACCTTCCAAATGACTGCAGAACCATTTCTCTTACTACCCTCTGCTCCCAAAGCTTTTGTTCAAGTATTTGGCTCCATAGATGTAGGGATTTGTCAGGCAACTTGCAGATGACTCTCATATCTTTACACCTTACATATAAATCTTTTTTTTTATGAAAAACATTTCAATATAATTAGATCCTCATGAGATTACAGTATGTATGAAAACACAAAATGTTCCCAGATCTTTGGCTTAAATTTTGTAGGCAAAGAAATGGCTAACTGATCATTTATTTCTTGCTCATATATAGTCTAATCAATCACTGGAGATCATGCCTCACCTAATCTTTCAGGGACTCAGGCATTGGAAATCTGCATCTACAATATGGAACTTGCGAAATCACCTGGGGCATTGAAATCCAGCTGAAAGTTGGGAGAAAGAAAACATTGAGGATCACATAAGAGGTTTATATGGATCAGTCTGAAAGTGAAATGTAATTTTTCTACTCACATTTCACTGAGCACAAATCAGCTACTTGGCTCTCCTCAGATGCAGAAAAGGTTGGGAAATGTAACCTCTTTTTGAGCAGAAGCTTTTAAGTAAAATCTCTAAATTAAAGGTAAACAGAGGCATTACTAATAAAGAACGTTGGCCCCAGTGTTGTTACACCTTCAATAAATAAATAGAGAAAGAAGTGCAAAATATCTTTAAGTCTGTAAGGAGTATAAAATTCGTTTTTGGTATTTTAATTTCTTATTTGTGGAATTAATATTCAGAGAAATATTTTCTGGAATTAAAATGCAGGAAAACCTATTTGTGCATAGCTGCACCTAAATTTGTTTAAAATGTTAACTATTACAGGAAAAATGTTCTATTATCTTTGAGTAATATTATGTTTTAAATAAATCCAATAAAAGCGGTATTATATATGAATTAAGAGCATGTGCCCTGGAATCAACCAGGAGGGTAGCTAATGCTTCAGTATAGGAATGTATGAAATGGTGTATCGAAGTAAAATATTTTAGTGTCTACTCAAAGGATAAATACTATTAAAGTCTATACTCAGGAAAGACTCGAGAGTTATTGTACACTTTCCTAAAGTCATTTGGCCAGTAGGCAGCTAAGACAACAAAGACTCACAATATACTGAAGATCATTGTAAAGGATTCTGAACATAAAGCATAGAACATTAGTCTAATCCTAGATAACATGACACAACTGACCGTAAATCATCTAGTCTTGCTATACTTCTTAAAGGTAATACCAAGTTGAAACTGTTATTTAAAAAATAGTTTGGAAATAGAGATGTTAAGAGAATACAACTTCTACATTTTCTTAAGGTTTCACTTATTCTATTGAGTGACTCATACATATGTATAGCTCCATGCTTGGTTTATAATGTGTGCGTGTGTGTGTGTGTGTGTGTGTGTGTGGTGTCCCACATGCACATACATTCCTCCCAGGCTATCTTTGTGCAGTAGTCTTAGCTGCTAGACAAAATAATGTCTCTAAGTTGACACTTAAGGCCTAGAGCTGCCAGATGCTCAAAAGAAACATCTGTTTGAGAACATAGGAGAAAACAATGAAAGAAAAGTAGGATAATTTTACATGAAAAGTAAATTCAACAAATGTACAAATATAGCTTATTCATTCTCTTTCAAAGATACTGGCACATTAGGAAAAACAAAGAAAGAGTAACATTGCATATTATGTTGTAGGGGTCTATTTCTGTTTTTAGAAGTGTGATATCAGACAAGCCACTGTTTTATATCAACTGTATTGCAAGGAAGTAGATGATGGTAATGAGGGGAGTGTCAATGAAGACAAACTCATTTATATCTCAATTTGGCTTCGTTTGTCCATACAGGACTATCATGGTAAAATCATCTGCCCTTACTCTTTGGCCATAATGATGGTGCAGTCTCCTTCTTTGAAGCCAACTAAAGTCAATGCAGAAAAGTATTGCAAAGTAAAGCATCACTAAATTGGAAACTTGCCTTTACATTGTGTGGTTGGGCTGTTCAGCAGAGAAAGGAAGCAGAGTGTCAGAAGTAAACTAGAAGTTGCAGAACTTCCAGATTGTAAATACTATGGAGTGGAAACTCTTTGAGTCAAGATAGAGCTTCTAAAAATTTTGGGCTCAAAACGCCTTCTGGTGGTGGTGGAAAACACGTGTTTAGGTGACTCTTATTCAATGTCCTCAACAGCCTGGCTCCTTCTGCTTTTGCTCTACCTGAGCATATGGAGCTCTGATTCTTGGATACCTCAGTGACATTGCAACCCTTATACAAGCCTTACTTGTATTCTTTCAATAGTGCCTGCTTTCCCCTGACCAGGCTCTCCTCAGCTTCAGCCTGCTCACCATTTTCTTTCATTTTGGAATGGTCTGCAATGACACTGGTTATTTTAAGACTAAAAATGACAGCTACTCTACTCCTATATATTTTCTTTTTCCAGAAATCTTGTTCCAGGTCCAGCATCACAGCTTTCATGCTTTCATGTTCCCTTCAGTTTCCCAGGGATTGTGGCAGGCCTTTCTTTCTATTAATTATTGATTTTTCAAGCTCTTTATCCTGACACCCAAGTATCTACCTTCACTTCTCAAATATCTTTCACCATTTTTTCCCCCTAGAAATCCAACATACAAAAAAAAAAAAAAGTCCTAGTGACCTGCTTCTGTTGACATCTCAGAATTCTTCAGGTAGCTGTGCATATGGAAACTACCCCCACCACCTTCTTTTACTTTCTTCTCTCTCTCTCTGCCTCTCTCTCTTTCTCTTCTTTCCTTCCCCATTCTCACATGTTAAGAACACACAATTTTTCTCCAATTTTAATGTGTTCCCAAAAATAATGACTAATGAGAATATTTTTTGTTTTATTTTTTGAGAACTATATGTTTTTATATGAGAAATATATTACAGTTATAAGAAAAAATAGAATCATTTCATATCCTTTGTAGTATACATTAAGAAAAAGCAAGGATCATCTTTAATAGTAAATGCACTGAAAACAGTTTTTAGTGTTCAGACCCGATATTTGGGATCTATAAATTTCTCTTTTTGAAGGAATAAATGGTACACTAAGTGTGAACTTAGGTCTCATCTTTTAGATTCTGTATCTCTTGTGCAAAGTTCTGGGGCAGAACCTGTGAAGAGAGGGTGGTCCCACTTAGATACAGACAAGAATGTACCAGAGATCAAGGACTTTTTGCAAACAGGTTCATCTCTGTTTGCGACAGCCTTGCAGAGGCTCTTTTATTGGCACCTTCCAATGACCTTAACAGTTGCCATCAGAAATTATTAAAGGTAAAGGTGAAAGGAAGAAAGCTCTCCTCTTGAGGTTTAACTATTTAGTTTAGGATATGGGCTATAAGCTCCTAAATTAATGCTCTTGGTCAAAGACCAGTTGTTGGTTTGCGAGTTGAATTCCAAATACAGAAAGCAAGAAGAGATCGAAGAAAGAGGCAGACCACTCCAGACTGGTAAGTGTCAGTTTTAATAAGCAAGGGAACTTATTTGTGTTGGGTGGAAACAAAATGAATAGATCTTCGCACCCACCTGCCAAATCTTAAAAAGTTTATATAGAAGACTTGAACTGGATTCAGTCATGTGTGCTGTTCAAATGGGCTCAACAACATATTATTTTTCTCAAGGCTGGGTCCTCGAGGCAACTTCTAGTGTGAGGAAGGCAGCAGAAACGCATATTCCAAGAACAGGGGAAGGGCAAGGAGCCTCCAATTTCCTGGTACAGTTCAAGGGTCCACTGTTTGGTCTTGAATGGTCTTCTCCAACACTGGTGATTTCTGAATCTATAGTTTATCCAAAACCAATCTGAGAAGTTAATATCCATCTAATGTTACTGATACCTAAAACCCTCTGTAGGATTTTGGAGAGGACAGAGACCAGCCTGAATCTCAACAATTTTAGTAATGATAAGATGAAGGTCAGTATCGTGAGAGTAGACATACCCTATTTTAAACCTGATAGGCACTGGAAAGATGCCAAGAATACAAAGATGAATAATATAGGGTTCTTTCTCAGATATTGTCTACTGCAGTGAATCTCAAATTTTAGTTTTCTTAAAAATCAAAGGAAAATATTATTTAAAATGTGGGTTATTGCCCTCTATCCCAGGTACAAGTGGAATTTAGGATTCCACATTTTTAATAAAGATATATGCACCCCAATGTTCATTGCAGCACTCGTCACAATGGCCAAGACATGGAAGCACTGAGGTGTCCTTCGACAGATGATTGGTTAAAGAAGCTGTGGTACATATATACCATGGAATTTTACTCAACCATAAGAAAAGATGAAACACTGCCGTTTGTGACAACATGGATGGATCTTGAGATAATCATGCCAAGTGAAATAAGTCAGACAGAAAAAGTTGAGAACCATATGATTTTACTCATGTGGAATATAAAACTGAAAGCAACAAACACAGCAAGACAAACAAAAAACTCAGACACAGACAACAGTTTTAATTATCAGAGGGAAAGAGGGGAGAGTGGAAGATAGATAAGGGTGAAGGAGGTCAAATACATGGTAAAAGAAGCAGATTTGACTGAGTGTGGCGAATACATAATGCAATATACAAATGATGTTTTATAGAATTGTACACTTAAAACTTATATAACTTAGTAAACCGATGTCACCCCAATAAATTTAATTAAAAATAAGAGATTTTACTAGAAAAAAAATGTCACTCATGACATTATCCAAGAATCATACTCTGTAATGTACTAATATAATGGGAGAAAACTGAAAAAAAAAAGAGAGAAACAAGGCAAAAAAAGATAATTATTATAGAATTGCCAGTAATTACAACTGGCCAGAGAATGACTTTTACCTGTCCTGTGTATATGTGACATATAGTCTTTAGTTCATATCTAGAAGGGAGCAAATCACACATACAATTTATACATTTGTCTTACATTTGCGTCTGCTGAAGGAATGGCATGCTTGTGCATGCAACTTTTGAATTCAGCTTATAGATTCCTAATTGAAAATGCACAACTCAGAGTAATACGCAGGCGTGGTAATAAAGAAAAGGCCATGAGCCAGATCCATTATTTTCTCTTCTAACTGTTTTTATACTGGCAGAAAAGAGGCTGCAACGTCTCAGGTATATGTGGTTGCCATAGGGACAGAAGTTGTGATATACTGGGGAACACTGCTGAAAAAAAGCAATAAAATAGCAATTCAGAGAAGGCCACAGGCACAAATTCACTGAAGCTACAATCAAACCAGAAAACTGCTTGATTCATTCAATAAGAATTTTGCAGTTGCCATTGTAAGGTAAGTGAAAGAATGGTGAAATCAAGCGAAGTGTTTCACTCCTGCTTGCATGTCTCCAAATGCCATAAGTTCCTTGGTCCTTAGGCTTTCAAGATTCTGTGCCAAGAATTCTGGTTAGCAGAAAGAGCAGACAATGGAGAAATGTTATTTTTAATCCAGTGACTCAAAAGTAAAAATTCAGAACTACAGTGAGATTCTCAATTCTGACACCTATTAGATAGATACAAATAGGATTATATCTTGAAAAGGAACCTAGAGTTTACTGTTCAAGTTAACCTATGAGGCAATTCCTGGTTTTCTATAAGTACAGCTTTAATTATTGTTAAACATCATGTAAGTATATATATTAAATAAGTATGCATATATGTATATGTAGTGAATTCTCAATATAGGAAATAAGCTCTGCAACTTTAAGCAAAATGACCTATAAAAAAACCAAACAATTTTACCATAGGCTAATTGACACAAACAAGAGTTAAGTTCTTATGGCATCTCATTATCAACATTATAATGAAACAATGTCGAATAAAACAATGTTATTCCGGGTCTGCTCTCTGTGTGTGTATGTAAATACATGCATGAGTGTACACACATATATAATTATAGCTGTTGTATTAAGTGAAATAGGTTTAGCAACAATGACCTGTCTCAATTTTCTCCCCACTATCCTTTTTTTATTTTCCAGAACACAGTGCTTAGAGGATCTGATTCAGCATGTCTTTTCTGTCTTCTCCCCTATTTTCTATGATAGATGCCTGCAATTCTGCTTCCTTTGCCTTTTAGCATTTTCAGTTACATGGTTTTTTTTTTTTTTTTCCCAGCTAGAAATTGGTGTCAGGATGGTAGTGGTGGTGGGGGTGTTCTAAAGTGTGTATTTTTTAATTTATCTAAATATTTAATTTGTCTTTTTAATTAGAAAGTAGTTTTATAGTAGCCTATTTGGTGGCTATTCCCAAGTGCTGGAATGCAGAATGCTTAAAACATAAATAATGTTTTCTGTCCATATGAAATAGTGTGGACGGCATAGGAAAAGATTAAATGCAACATTGTCTTTTACAAGAGTGCACTTAAGTGTTGAAATGATTCAATTTAAGGTGAATGCCTTTGAAATTATGTAACACAATATATGCCTCAGAATGTCTCTGCCTTAAAAACCCTCAGTCTAACAGGAGAAAGAAGGGTACCTAATGCACATGGTTCATCTTTTGATAGTCTGGGTGAGCCATTAGTTTGTACACATATGTCTTCAAGGAAGACTATTTCCTCTGGAGCTCAAGCAAAGAATAATCATTTGCACCAATGCTGATAGAAAAAACTAGCTATTTTGAATTTATTGGGAAGTTGTATGTCACTCTTCAATACATCATGTTCTCAATTAGTATTGTATCTTTTTCTTAATTGATTAAGCATCTTTACATTGGTTTTGTTTGTTTTAAACATAGAGGTGGAGACTTGAGTTATCAGTGAATGACACAACATTGTCATTGTCCTCCTGAATTTTACTTTATCTTACTATTTTTCTTCTTAATCCCTAGATTAAGAGTCCCTTAATCTCTACCACAATTACCCTCCTCACTCTATCCTACTCCTCAACCCCTCATATTAGCTACGCTCATGTATTTATTTCCATGTCCCAAGTGTCTCATAAACTTTCCTGAATAAGCATATATTTTTGAAGAATATGTATAGTTGTTTTGCAAGGTAGATAAGTGTAGTGACTGAGAGTGTGAACCCTGGTTCCTCCTGCCTGGGTTGATACTGTAGTTTCACCACATAGTAGGCACATGTCCTCGGTGCTTGATATTTAACATTTTTGCGCTTAAAAATCTTCATCCAGACAATGAAGATATTAATAGTACCCATCTGGATGGGAAATTATATGGATTACAATGTATATAAACTGCTTAAAACAGAGTCTAGCACATAGTAAGAACTACATAGATATTAGCTACTGTTGGGTGTATTTAATTTGCACATGGTAATGAGCTATAGAGTTTACTTTTTTCATAAAATTTTCCAAAACAGCATAACATCATGCATTTTCTTTATGGATATTGCTTCTGAGTGTTGTGTAGTATTTCACAGTACTTATCCTGCATATTTGTGTTGCTGCAGATTTGCAGTTCTGAGGTAAGGGGTACAAGGCTCAGACAATTGGAAGAAAATGTGGGAGCTGTAGGAAAACTGCAACATAGCATTTTATTCCAGCAAGGGCCCAGCCCACCTTGCAGGGTGGTGGTGCCTTTTATACATAGGTTAAACAATGGTGGCACACTGCCAGTAATGGAAGCCCGCACATGTGTACTAGGCACATGGTTCCATAAGGGAGAAGAGCTGAGTCACTTCTGCTCTGAAGTTAGCTGCTAAGGGTGTGGGGAGGGAGCCTGACTACGGCCATCTTTCTTTCTCTGCACAACATTTCACTTTTACATTTGTTATACAGACACTTAGGTTGCTTTTGTCCTCCTAATTGTGGACAAAGCTATAATGAATGTCCTTACAGCCACTGAAGAAATGCGGAGGACTTCTCTGGGTCATGTTTCCAGCAGTGAGATTATTGGGCTACTAGGTGTACAAATACTTTATTTGTTAAGAACTGTCATTTGTTATCTCATGATTAGTATTTTCCTCTATTCTTACAATATGGCTTTCTGACTTTTGCAATTTGTTGGAAGAAGAGAGGTAGTTTATGATTGTTTTAGGTTTTCTTTCCGATGGTAGAGTATTATTATTTTTATATAATTCTTAGCCACTTAAAGTTTCTCCATTCATACCATTTTCTCGTTTTTCTAATTTAGTTGCTATCTTTTTCTCACCATTTTGTAGGAGTTTCTTGTGTATTTTAGAAATGATCTGTTAGTTTAGATGCTGCAAGTGTAATGTCTTCTCAAATATACCACTTGTCAATTAATTTTTGTTAAAGAATGTCCTTATGTTTCTTTTTCCAGGTATTCTGTATCACAAAAAGATGTTGACACACACATCAAATGCTTTTTTCTTCATTTATTATAATATGACTTTGCCTCTTTATTACATTTTGTGGTAAATTACATCAAACAATCTTTTGATGTTAATTTATCTTCTCATTCCAAGCAAAATGTACTTATGTATTTATAATATACGATTAAATTGATTAGTTAAAATTTTATTTAGATTATTATGTTCATGACCATAAGGACATTAGCCTATGATTTTCATTGTGAGTGGTTATACTAGTCTTTTATAATGGGTGAACAGCTTTAACTCTGTTTATTATCTTAAAAAAACCTCATGAAAAGGGAATATCTCTTCATGAAAGTTTGGTGACATTTATCTTTAAAACTAAGTGGGTATGAAAATTTAGGAGAAATTGAAGACTGTAATAGAGATTCCAATTAATTGGTCTTTTAAAAAAATTGAAGAAGACACAAAGAAATGAAAAGATATTCTGTGTTCATGGATTGAAAGAATAAACTTAGTTCAAATGGCCATATTACTCCAAGCAATATACAGATTTAATACAATCCCCATTGAAATCTCAATGGCATTTTTAAAGAAATAGAACAAAAAATTATCATATTTGTATGGAAGCACAAAAGACCCCAATAATCCTGAGAAAAAGTAAAAAACCTAGAGATATTACACTACCTGACTTCAAATTATTCTACAAAGCAACAATAATCCAAACAGCACGGTATTGGAAGAAAAACAGACACAGAGACCAATGGAACAGAATTAAGAGCCCAGAAACAAACCCACATATATGTGGAAAAAGAATTTTTGACAAAGGAACCAAAAATATATAATGAAGAAAAGAAATCCTTTATAATAAATGGTGCTGAGAAAATTGGAAAGCCATATGCAAAAAAAAAAAAAAGAATAAAAAGAAAAGAAAAAGAAACTAGACTGCTGTCACCATACACCAAAATTAACTCAAAATGGATCAAATACTTAAATAAATATAAGACCTGAAATAATAAATCACATAGAAGAAAATATAGGTACTAAACTCATGGTCCTTGGTTTTAGAGAGGATTTTATAAATTTGATCTCAAAGGCAAAGGAAGTAAAAGCAAAAAAAAAAAAAAAAACTGTTAATAAGGCAAAGAGGCAACCAACTGAATGGAGAGGATATTTTCAAACAATGCCTCTGATAAGGAGCTAATATCCAAAATATACAAAGAACTTATACAACTTGACAACAAAAAAAAGATCTAATTTAAAAATGGGCACCTGAACATACTTCTAAGAAAACATACAAATGGCCAACAGACATACAAAAGATGCTCAATATTACTAGCTATTAGGGAAATGCAAATCAAAACCACAATGACATACCACCTATTATCAACAAGACAAATAAAGTGTTGCAGAGATTGGAGAGAAAAGGAACCCTCATGCACTGTTGGTGGGAATACAAACTGGTACAGCCTCTATTGAAAACAGTAAAAGTTTCCTCAAAAAATTAAGACTAGAATTATCATACACCTTGCAATTCCTCTCTGGGTTATCTATCCCCAAATTTGAAACATTTATCCATAATGATATATGCACCCCAATGCAGCATTTTCACAGTGGCTAAGACATGGAAACAACCAAAGTGCCCTTCAATAGATGATGGGATAAAGAAGGTGTGGTACATATATGCAATGGAAATTACTCAGCCATAAGAAAATATGAAATACTGCCAACTGGTTGGATCTTGAGCATATCATGCTAAGTAAGTCAGAGAGAAAAAGTTGAGAACTCTATTATTTCATTCGTTTGTGAGTCATACAAACTGAAAGCAACAATCAAGACAAAGAAAACTGTAGAAAAGGACAACAGTTTGTGGGTTACCACAGGGAAAGTGGGGAGAGAGTGAGGTAAATAAGAGTTAAGGGGGTCAAATATGATGGGTCAAATATATGATGACAGAAATATTTGACTTGAGTGGTGAACACACAATGTAATATACAGATGATGTATTATCGAGTTATACATTTAAGACCTATATAATTTAATTAACCAATTCACCCCAATAAATTTAATTAAAAAAAGATTTCAAAAACAAAACAAAGAAATAAAAGATACTACTTTTTGGTTTGGCTCTTTATCTATTTTTGGTTTACTTATTCATTAATTTTTACTATAATTTTTATTCTTTCCTTTTCTTGGTGTGTGAATTAACTATATTCCTCTTTGTTCTTAGCTTCTTCCATTAAAAGTTTAAAGTATTTGTTTCCTGTCTTTCTTGTGCATTTTTATGTGTATTTAAAAAGTATAAATTTCTAATTATTTCTTTAGCTGTGTGTCCCAGAAGTTTACAATAGTTAATTATCATTATTTTCTTATTACATTTATCGGGTGACATTGGTTTATAAAATTTATAGGTTTCAAGTGTAGAATTCTATAATACATCATCTGTATATTATACTATGCATTCACTACACAAAGTCAAATCTCTTTCTGTCACCATGTATTTGACCCTTTACCCTCTTCTACTTCTCTCCTACCCACTTTTCCTCTGGTAAATACTACACTGTTGTCCATGTTCATGAGTTTTTGTTTATTTGTTGCTTTCAGTTTACTTCCCACATAGAATAAAATTATATCGTTCTCGACCTGTTTTTGTCTGATTTATTTTCCTTGGTAAGATATTCTTAAGATCCATCCATGATGTCACAAATGGTAATACTTCACCTTTTCTTATGACAGTAATATTCCATTGTATATATGTACCACACCTTTATCTATAATCTATAATAGGGCACTTTGATTTTTTCCATGTTCTGGCCAATGTGAATAATGCTGCAATGAACATCAGGATGCATATATCTTTACGAATTAACGTTTCCCAATATTTGGGTAGAAAGCCAGAGAGAATTTAATTTTCTTTAAATTTTTTGAGAAACCTCCAGACTGTTTTCCATAGTGGTTGTACCAATTTACATTCCCATCATCACTGTATGAGGGTTTTTTCCCCCCACAACCTAACACTTGTTATTACTTGTCTTGTTGATGATTGCCATTCTAACAGGTGTGAGGTGGTATCTCATTGTAGTTTTGATTTGCATTTCCCTTATATCTAGTGAAGTTGAACAACTTTTCATATGTCTGTTGGCCATTTATATGTCTTCTTGGGAGAAATGTCTGCCCATTTTTAATTAGATTATTTGTTTTTACTGTTGAGTTGTATGAGTTCTTTGTATATTTTGGTAATCCCAAATATTGTCTAATATTGCTACTGATTTATTTTCTCTCTACATTTTATTTGTTGGAATATTTTGTACTTTGATGTATCTTTTTGTTATATTTTAAAAATTGATTTCTAAGTTTATTGCATAACATAATCTTAGAAAGTAAAATCTTTATGATAATATTTCTTTGGACAGTATTGATGCTTTTGTCATTGTTATAATTTTTGTGACTGTTCTAATGTGAGAATTAAAAAATGTATATGTGTGTGTACAGACAGATATATAGAATAGAAAATATATAAAGGTATATATATGCACACCAATCAATATAACTTATTTTTCACGTTAATAAGATTTTAAAAAACTGCTTATTTTTGGCAGTTTCTGAGGGGAGATTTTATAATCTAGGACTATAATTTTTGTTATCCAAGTTTATATATATAGTTAAAAGAGCAGAATGTACTATAAGACGACACACTAACAAAGTCCTCTGCACCACACTCCTATAACTATATTACTTTTTAGGAGCAAAAAACTCAAACTTTTTTATTTCTTCTGTTAATTTTTTCCATATTGCCAAAATTTAATATATATATATGTGTGTGTGTGTGTGTGTGTGTGTGTGTGTATGCATATTAATATATACTCATAGATAATGCCTAAAATTATGTATAAATATAGATAATGCTTAAAATTCTGTATAAGTATAATTTACATTGTGTGTATTTATACATTATCTATGAATTCCTATTATGGAAGAGGAAGGCTTAGCTATGTTAAACATACCTCTTCCTCCCTCTTTCCTTCTTTCATCAAGCAATAGTTGTATTGTTCCCAAATTAGCTGCATAGAATTGTATGATTATCTATTATTTTTTATGTATTTTTGGTTTTGTTTAGAAATTACTTCTTTTCTCACTTACTGTTTATCAGAAATGTAAAGCTCCTTTTAATATGATGAAACACTCAGAGAGTCTACCAGTTAATTATTTTTTCTTACTTAATTTGGGATTGACTATGCTCTAGTCTGGGTGCACCTTGGGTTTTCTTTTTCTTTTTCAAACAAACCCCTTTGGGATTCCTTCATCTCTCTCTCTTCTCTCTCTCTCTCTCTCTCTCTCTCTCTCTCTCTCTCTCTCTCTCTCTTTTTAGTGTAGATATTATTCCCTGTTCCCATGTCTTTTCTTGTTTGCTTTCTCATTTTGTGGAGCACAACTTCTAGTGGCTCCTAGACAAAGAATTTATGAAAGGGTTGTGAGACTTAGTTTTGCTGAAAATATATTTTTCACACTTGATTGTTAGATTTATAGTATAATAAACTTACATTTGAAATATAATTTTCCCTTACAATGTTTTAAAGTATGGCTTTATTGTATTCTAGCTTCCAATGTTTTATTGAGCCATCCTTCCGTGGGTTGTTTCACCTGTCCTGCAGTCAGAAAGGAAAGAGGATGAAGGAAATCTAAGGGATAGACCTGTCCACTTGCACCTGTGCACCTGCTGGTATCACGACTGTGCTTCAACAGCTTTGGGAAGACTCAATGTAATTCATGTCACCTAGGCGGCATGGGCTGACCAAGCTTATGTTCTGCCTTACAGCATTGACAATGGTCCCGCCAGAGCAATGTGAAGAGAAAAAGAGTATATTTAGGGAAACTTCACTCAATCCATGAACCTACCTCTTCTCCAGGGTTTCTTCATCCACATCCATGTACTTTATTTATAGGATCCATAACCACTCTTTAATTCTGAACATTGCTAGTTTGGTTGGGGTCACCAAGCAACCTATGAAAAGTACCATCTAATAGAAACCAGGAAATTTCTTTTTATAGTGTAGGTGAATGTTGTCAAAATATATGTTCAAACACAAGTTTTATTAAGTTAATTTTGTTACAATAAGCTGTTATTGGAACAGAGTTATTTTATTTTTTATCTTTTACTTCTTTTTAGGTGAGGGAACCCTTGGTTGACCTCACAGATTGTAAGGACTTGTCAGTTACAATCCTTTTTATTTTTATTTTTTTATTTTTTACACCTATAGCACTTGGTCTTCCTAGGTGGACCCCATCCGAGCACTAACCAGGCCCGACCGTGGCTTAGCTTCCAAGATTGGAGTAGAGTTTATACATTGTTAATCTTTTCCCCAACAGCAAATAATATCTCTGACCAATTTAGTTTGCTAGTCTGAAATCTGAAAATCAGCCCTTGGTTCTTCCTTCACCTTCACCTCATATGTTTATTTTCATTACAAGTCCTATAGATTTTTCTTTCAAATTATATTTTAGGTCTGTTCACCTTCTTTATATCCCTACCAATATATTAGTTAAACTCCATTATTTCTTATTTGGACTATTACAGTAGCTCTAAATGTTACCATCTTCCCATTACTAAAAATTTGCTTTATTAAAGTATAATTTACATATATAAAATTTATTCACTACACATGGTAAGATTTTATTCTTTTTGATGACTTTAATATTTCATTGTAATATATATATATATATATATATTATATATATATATATATATAGTATATATATATACCACATCCTCTTTATCCCATTTTCTATTGATGAGCACTTAGATGACTTACAAATCTTGACTATTATAAATAATGCTGCAATAATAACAGAAATGCATATATCTTTTTGAATTTGTGTTTGGCTTTCTTCTGAGGTGGAATTGCTGGATTACATAGTAGTTCTATTTGTAATTTTTGAAAACTTCATACTGTTTTCTATAGTGGCTGGACCAATTTGCATTCCCACCAACAATACACTAGGGTTCCCTTTCTACTACACCTCTGCAACACTTGTTGTTTTGCTGATTGATTAATGATAGCCATTTTGACAGATGTGAAGTGATATTGCATTGTCGTTTTAAATTTGCATTTCTCTGATGATTAGTGACTGAGTGTCTTTTCATATGTCTATTGCCATCTATATGTCATCTTCGTAGAAATGTATATTCAAGTCCTCTGCCATTTTGTTTAAATTAAATTATTTGTTTTTTGGTCTTAGTTTTATTAGTTCTTTAGAAAATTTGATTATTAAACCCTTATTGAATGTATTATTGGTGAATATCTTCTCCCAATTAGTAGGGGTTTTTGTTTTGTTTTGTTTTGTTGATGGTTTTCTTTGCTGGAAAACTTTTAGTTTGATTCGTCCCATGTGTTTATTATTATTTTTTGTTTCTCTTGCCTGAGGAGGCATATCCCCCCCCCCCCAAAAAAAATTACTAAGAACAATGTCAGAGAGTTTATTGCCTGTGTTTTCTTCTAGGAGTTTTATAGCTTTGGGTCTTATATTTAAGTCATCAATCCATTTTGAGTTAATTTTTATAAGTATAAGAATGTGGTCTGGTTTCTTTTTTTTTTTTTTTTTTCGTGTATCTGTCCAGTTTTCCCAACATCATTTATTGAAGAACCTGTTTTACCCTATTGTATATTCTGCCTTCTAGGATTAATTGACAATGTAGGCACGAATTTATTTCAGGGCTCTCTGTTCTGTTCCATTGATCTATGGGTCTGTTTTTAAGCCCGTATCCTGTTTGATTACTATAGCCTGGTTAGATTAGTTTGACATCAATTTAATTCTCTTAAGAATGCTGTGGCTATTCGAGATCTTCAATAGTTCCACATAAATTTTATGATTATTTTTCTAGTTCTGTAAAAAGTTCCATTGGTAATTTAATTGGGATTATATTGACTCTATAGATTGCTTTGGGAACTGTTGATATTTTAACAATGTTAATTATTCCTACAATGAGCATGATATATGCTTCCATTTAATTGTATCTTCAATGTTTTATACATTTTGAGTACAAGTCTTTTTATCTACTTTGTTAAATTATTAGTAGGTATTTATTATTTTGATGTAATTGTAAATGGGATTGTATTCTTAATTTCTCTTTCTGATACTTTGTTATTGCTATGTAAAATTTGAATTTCTGAATACTAATTGAATCCTGCCACTTTACCGAATTCATTTATTAGTTCTAACAGTTTTTTTGGGTAGAATATTAGAGTTCTCTATATAGCATTATGTCAACTGCAAATAATGATAGTTTTTACTTTTTCCTTTTCCAATTTGAATGGCTTTTATTTTTTTCTTGTCTGATTTCTAGGCTACCTCCAACACTATGCCAAATAAAAGTTGTAAAAGTGTACATCTTTGTCTTGTTCTGAAGCTAAGGAAAATGCATTTGGCTTTTCTCCATTGAGTATACTGTTAGCTGTGGGTTTGTCATATAAGGCCTTTATAATGTTGAGTATGTTCCTTCTATTCCCACTCGCTGAGAGTTTTTTACCGTAAATGTATGATGGGTATTATCAAACATTTTTTCTGCATTAATTGATGGAATCTATGAGTTTTATTTTTTTATTTTGTTTATATGGTGTATTACATAGTTTATTTAAGGATGTCACACCAACCTTACATCCCAGGAATATGTCTTATTTGATTGTGTTGTATGGTATTTTTAATATATTGCTAAACTTGATTTGCTAATATTTTGTTGAGGATTTTTTGCATCTATGTTCATCAGGATATTGAGCTATAATCTTTCTTTGTAGTGTCTTTGTCTAGTTGTGGAATCGAGATAATGCTGCCTCACTGGAGCCTTCCTTCCTTTGAATTTTTTGGAATAGTTTGAGAAGAATGGGTGTTAATCTTACTTAAATGTTCTGTAAAATTCACCTGTGAAGCCATCTGGCTCGGTTTTGTTTGTTGGGAGTTTTTAATTTATTATTGATCCTATTTCATTAGTAGTTATTGGTTGGTTAAGATTTTTCTGTTCTTCTTTACTCAGTCTTGGAAGATTGTATGTTTCTAGAAATGTATCCATTTCTTTCAGATTGTCCGATTTGTTAGTATGTGACTGACACTGACCGTCATAGTATTTTCTTATAATCTTTTGTATTTCTGTATGTCACTCGTCTCTTTCTTTTTTTAATTTCTGATTTTTATTTATTTGGTCTCTCTTTCTTTCTTTTCCTTGATGAGTTTTTAAAGTTTTATCAATTTTTGGTTCATCTTTTCTAAGAACCAGCTCCCGGTTTCTTTGATCCTTTGTATTATTTTTTAGAATCCATTTCATTATTTCTCTCTGATCCTTATTGTTTCCTTTCTTCTAATCTCTTTGGGCTTTGTTTGTTATTCTTTTTCTAGTTTCTTTAGGTGTAAGGTCAGATTGTTTATTTGATATTTTTCTTGTTTCTTGAGGTAGGCCTGCATTTATATGAATTTCCCTCCTGGAACTGCTTTCACTGGGTCCCCTAAGTTTGGATCATTGTGTTTTCCTTTTCATTTGTCTCAAGGTAACTTCTATTTCTTTCTTGATCTCATGGTTAACCCATTCATTGTTTAGTAGCATATTATTTAACGTCCATTTATTGTGTGTTTTTCAGGTTTTTTTCTTATAATAGATTTCATGTTTCATCTTATTGTAGTCAGAGAAAATGCTTGATATGGTTTGAATCTTCTTAAATTTATGAAGACTTTTTTTGTGAACTAACATGGTATAGTTAGAAAAACATTCCACCTATGATTAAAAAGAATGTATATTCTGCTACTTTGGGGTGAAATGCTCTAAAAATATCAATTAAATTATCTTATCTAACACGTCATTTAAGGACACTGTTTCTTTGTTGATTTTTTTTGTTGTTGTTGATATCAATGGGATGGAAAAGTCCCCTACATTGCTGTACTAGTGTTGATCTCTCCCTTTATGTCCATCAATTTTTGTTTATGAATTTTGGTGTGAATACTTTAGCTGCATAATGGTTTATAAGGGTTATTGTCTCTTATTTGATTGAGATATTTATTATTATGTGTGTCCTTCTTTGTCTCTTATACAGCTTTGTTTTAAAGTTTATTTTTGTCTTATATAAGAATAACTATCCCAGTTTTATTTTTTTATTTCCAGTTGCACGGCATATCTTTTTTCATAGCATTTACTTTTTCAGTTTGTGATGTCTTTCATTTGAAATGGGTCTCTTATAGGCAGAATAGATAAGGATTTTCTTTTCTAGTCAGCCATACTATATATTTTATTTTTGAGTGAAGCATTTAATTAATTTACATTTAAGTGATTATTGATAGGTATGTAGTTAATGCTACTTTGTTATTCATATATTTTTTCCTTCTAATTCTTCTTAAAGAAGTCCTTTAATATTTATTTGTAATATTGGTTTTGTGGTAATGAATTTCTTTAGCTTATTTTTTTTCTCTGCTGGGAGGCTCTTTATCTCTCCTTCAATTTTAAATGATAGCCTTGTTTTATGGAGTAGTCTTGTTTGATGGTCCTTGCTTTTCATCACTTTTGACTATTTCCTGCCACTTCTTTCTGGCTTGCAAAGTTTCTGTTTTGAAATCAACTGACACTCTTAAAAAGCTTCCTTGTAAGTAACTGCTTTTTCCTTGCTGTTTTAAGATTCTGTCTCTCCTTTTTTAACCACTTGCATTTTAATTATGATGTGTATTTTGATGTGGGTCTCTTTGGGTTTATCTTCTTTTGGGACACTCTGTGCTTTGTTGTCTTTTATGTTTATTTCCTTTGCCTGGCTAATAAATTTTCAGTCATTGCTTCATCAAACAAGTTTTAAATATCCCTCTCTATCTTCTCCTGGTACTCCTGTGATGTGAATGTGGTATGCTTGATGTTGTCCCAGAGATTTCTTAAAGTATCCCCATTAAGATCTGTTTTTATTTTTGCTGTTTTTTTCAGCTTATTTCCCATTATTTTTATTATGCTAAAAAAACATAAATTTACCTTTTTTTTTTTTTTACTATTTTAGGTGTTCAGTTCAGTGCTGTTAAGTTTATTTACAATGTTGTAAAACAGATTGTCAGAACTTTTTCATCTCACCAAGCTGAAACTCTATACTGCTACACAATAAGTTCCCTTAGTCCCTGCCCACATTCCCTGGTAACCATCCTTCTATTTTCTATATCTATGAATTTGTCTACTTTAGGTACATTCATGTAAATGGAATCATACTGCGCTTGTCCTTCTGTCACTGGTTTATACCTTTCTTTTAAAAATTTAATTTAATTGTTTACAATCAACAGCAAGTCATATATGTTTTGCATTATATGTTCACCATCCATAGTTAGATTTCTTTCTGTCACCACATATTTGACTCCCTTTATTCCATCTGCATCCTCATGCCCCCAACCCTTTGGTAACCATTGGTCTATTATCCATGTCCATGAGTCTCTGCTTGTTTGTCATGTTTGTTTGTAGCTTTTAGTTTTATATCCCACATACAAGTGATATGTAGATTTCAACTTTTTCTACCTGCCTTATTTCACTTAGCATGATTATCTCAACATTCATCCATGTTGTCACAAATGGCAGTGTTTCATCTCTTCTTATAGTTGAGTAATATCCCATCGTATATATGTACACAGCTTTTTTTACCCAATTATCTGTTGTAGGATATTTCAGTTGCTTCCATGTCCTGCCCACTGTGAATAATGCTGCTGTGAACATCGGTGTACAATATATTTTTTTGGATATGAGTTTCCAGTCTTTGGGGTAAATATCCAGTAGAGGAATTGCTGGATCATACAGTAGATCAATTCTTAGTTTTTTGAGGAACCTCCATACTATTTTCCATAGTTGCTGTACCAATTTGCAGTCCCACCAGCAGTGTATGAAGGTTCCTTTATTTTCACATCCTCTCCAACACTTGTTACTACTTGTCCTGTTGATAGCTATTCTAACAGATGTGAAATGGTATCTCATTGTGGTTTTGATTTGCATTTCCCTAAAAGCTAGTGATATTGAGCATTCTTTTATATATTTGCTGACCATTTGTATGTCTTCTTGGGAAAAGTGTCTCTTGAGATACTCTATTCATTTTTTAATTGGATTGGTTTTGTTATTGTTGCTGTTATTAGTTGTATGGGTTCTTTGTATATTTTGGAAGTTAGGCCCTTATCGAAGGTATGGTTTGCAAATATATTTTTCCATTTGGCTGGTTGTCTCTTTACCTTGTTGAAGGTTTTCTTTAGCTGTGCAGAAGCTTTTTATTTTGATGTTGTAGTGCTATTCATTTATTTTTTGCTTTTACTTCCCTTGCCTTTGAGGTCAAATTTATAAAAATACTATTTAAGTTCAAGGTCCTTGTGCTTAATTCTTAATGTTTTCTTTGCAATTTATTGTTGCAGATCTTCATTCAGGTCCTTAATCTATTTTGAGTTAATTTTGGTGTGTGGTGTAAGACAACGCTCTAGTTTGATTCTTTTGCAGGTGGCTTTCCAGTTTTCCCAGCACCATTTATTGAAGAGGCTTTCCTTTCTCCACTCTAGTTTTTTTTTGGCACTTTTGTCAAAAATGATTTGCTCATATGAACATGGGCTTACTTCTGGACTCTCAATTCAGTTTTACTAGTCTATGTGTCTGTTTATTCTGCCAATACCATGCCATTTTGATTACCATCACTTGTAGTATAATTTGAAGTAGGGCAGAGTGATGATTCTAGCCTCATTTTTTTTTTTTCTTAGAATGGCTTTGGCAATTTGAGATCTTTTGTGCTTCCATACAAAGCTGATGATTTTTTGTTCTATTTCTTTAAAAAATGTCAATTGAACATTGATGGGGATTGCTTTAAATCTTTATAATACTTTGGATAATAAGGTCATTTTAAATTATGTTGATTCTTCCAATCCAAGAACATGGAATATCTTTCCATTTCTTTGTATCTTCTTCAATTTCTTTTTAGGGTCTTATGGTTTTATTGCATAAGTCCCTCAAAAGATTTGTTAAAGTTACTCTTAGATATTTTATTCTTTTTGTTACAACTGCAAAAGGAATTATTTTTTTCCACTTCTTTTTTTTGACACTTCGTTATTAGAGTATTAGGAATGCTATGGGTTTTTGAACATTGATTTTGTGTCCAGAACTGTACAGTATTTGCTTATTGTTTCTAGTAGCATTTTGTAGTGTCTTTAGGATTTTATATAGAGAGAATCATGTCATCTACAAATGTTGACAATTGACTTCTTCATGTTTTATTTGGATGACTTTTATATCTTTTCTCTTACCTGACTGCACTCCATAGGACCTCCCATGATATATTGAATAACAGTGGTGATAGTAGACAGCATTGCCTTGCTCCTAATCTTAGAGGAAAAGTTGTAGTTTTTCACCATTAAGTATAATGTGGTTGAGGTCTGTCATAGATGGATTTTATTATTTTAAGGTACTTTCCTTCTATACCAATTTTGTTAAGTGTTTTTTGATCATTATTGAATGCTGTGTCTTGTTAAAGGCTTTTTCTGCATCTATTGATATGAACATATAATTCTTATTTTTTAATTTGTTGATATGGTGTATTTATCGGTTTTCATATATTGAACCACACCTGTGCCCCTGGGATAATAAGCCTACTTGATCGTAGTGCACAACCTTTTAAATATGTGTTGTATTTGGTTTGCTAGTATCTTAGGATTTTTACATCAGTGTTCACGAGAGATATTGGTTTGCAGATTTTTGTTTTTTTGTTTTTGAATTATCTTTACCAGGTTTTGCTAGCTGGGTAATATGGCCTCAAAAAATGAGTTAGGAATTATTGCCTCCTTTTCAATTTTTTGGAAGAGTTTGAGGAGAATAGGTATTTAAATCTTCTTTGAATGTTTGGTAGAATTCACTGGTAAAGCCATCTGTTGCTAGACTTTTACATTTGGTAGGTTTTTGATGATTGTTTCAATTTCCATACTTCTAATCAGTCTATTTAGGTATTCCTGTTCTTCTTGATTTAGTCTAGGAAGGTTGTATCTTTCTAAGTACTATATCCATTCCTCCTAGTTTATTAAATTTGGTGTTATATACTTTTTTCATAATATTCTTATATGATCCTTTGTATTTCTATAGTATTTGTCATAATTTCTTCTCTTTAATCCCTGGTATTATTTATTTGTATCCTTTCTCTTTTTTCTTTAATGAGTCTAGCCAGTGGTTTGTCAATTTTAATTTAACTTTCTAAAAACTTTTGTTGCATTTCTGTTTTTTTGTTTGTTTTGTTTTCAATTTTATTTAATTCTGCTCTAATTTTGTTTCTTTCTTTCTACTGATTTTAGGTGTGTTTTTTGTTTTGGTTTTTTTTTTTTTTTTTTTTTTTTTTTGAAATGAAGGGTTAGGTTGTTTATTTGGGCTCATTCATGTTTTTGGAGACAGGCCTGTAATGATATGAACTTTCCTCTCATGACCCTTTTGCCATGTCCCAAAAGTTTTGATATGTTATACTATCATCATTTGCTTCTATGTATTTCTTTCAGGCCCAGTCATTCTTTAGTAGCCTGTTGTTAATCTCCTTGTATTTGTGATTCTTCCTGCTTTCTTTTTACAGTTGATCTCTTCAAGCATTATGATCAGAAAATATGGTTGGTGTGATTCAATTCTCTTATATTTGTTTGAGACTATCTCTGTGTCCCAGTATGTGGTCAGTCCTTGAGATGTTCCATGTGCACTAGAGAAGGATGTATTAGCAGCTGTTTTGGGATGGAAGGCTCTGGATATGTCAATTATGTCCAGTTGTCTAATGTGTCATTTAAAGATATTATTTTCTAATTGATTTTGTGTTTGGATGATCTGTCCATATCTGACAGTGGGGTATTTAGATCCCCTACTATGATAGTGTTTTGGTCTGTTTCTCTCTTTAGTTCTGTTAGTAATTACTTTAATATATTTTCGGGCTCCCTGATTGGTAACATAGATATTAATAAGTATGATGTCTTCTTAGTGCACAGTTCCCTTTTATTGTTATGAAGTGTCCCTCAGTATTGTTCTTTACCTTTTTTATTTTGAAATCTATTTCGTCTAATATTATTTCTTCTACTCCCCCTTTTCTATGAATGCAATTTACTTGAAATGTCATTTTCCACCCTTTCATTTCGAGTTTATATTTGTCTTTGGAACTGAGATGTGTCCCCTGGAGGCAGTGTATGGTTGTGTGTTGTTGTTGTTATTTTAAAATCCAGTCTGCATGCAGCTCTGAGAATTTTTTGCTGAGTTCAGTCCATATCCATTTAGCATAATCATTGCAATAAGGAGTTTTTCTATAGCTATTTTATCTTTTTCTTTTTGGTAGCTTAGTGTTTCCATTGTTTCCTTGTCCCTGTGCTTCTATTTTTTATTTTGGTTGGGTTTTGTGGATTTTCCCTCTGTTGTATACTTCAGTTCTGAATCTTTGGTGTGTGGTTATCATTACAAATACGTAAAGGATAGTTATATGTATATAGTATTCCATTTTCTTCTGCTTATTTTCATTCTCCTCTGCAAATTTTAGATCTTTAGTCCTCTCCTTCTGTTATTGCTGTCTCAGTTTATCCCTATGTATGCTAAATTTTCATTACTATCTTGCAATAGCAAACCTCTTCTTATTGTTTAAGCTTATAATAGCTTCTTCTTAGTAAGGGTTGCACTCCTCTGCTTCTATCTGCCTGGTAGTTTCCTTACTCATTGTTATGTATTTTTTGTCATTTTGTTTTAGGTGAGCCTACCCTTTTCAGTATTTCCTATAATACAGGCCTGGTAGTGTAGAATTCCCTCAATTTTTGTATGTCTGGAATGGTCTTAATTTCTCCTTTATATCTAAAGGAGAGCTTATCTGGGTACAATATTCTAGGCTGCTAGTTCCTTTCACTTAATAGTTTAAATATTTGATTCCATTCCTTTCTGGTTTGTAAGATTTGTACTGAGAAGTCTGAAGATAACCTAATGAATTTTCCTTCATAGTTTACCATTTTCTTTTCCTTGGCTTCCTTGAGAATTCTTTCTTTGTCATTGATTTTTGATAATTTTAATATAATATGTCTTGGAGAGGCCTTTTTGGGTTGAGATAATTAGGTGTTCTGTTGCCTTCTTTATTATTTCAAGGTACAATTCATTCCTCAGATTTGGGAAATTTTCAACTATTTGTCTGAAAATGCTCTCTGATTCCTGCTCTTTTTTATTTGTTGTTTCCTTCTGGAATATCTATTAATCTTATGTTTTCTCTCCTGATGGTGTCAGCTCGTTTTTGTATTTCTCCTTCATTATTTTTTATTCTTCAGTCTCTCTCTTCTTCCTTCTGAATTGTTTCTAGATTTCTGTCTTTGATATCTGATCCTTTCCCCCATTTGGTTGACTCTATTTTCCAAGTTCGCCATTTCATTCTTCTTTTCTTTTAGTGTGTTCTTTATCTCCAGAAATTCTATTTGGTTCTTTGTATGGTTTCAATTTCTTTGCTAAAAGCTCGTTATCTTGATCTGGTTGTTTTTTCAACTCTTGGAATTGTTTTATGAATTATTTTGGATCTCATTGATGTTTTCTGGATGTACCATTTTGAATTCTCTGTCATTTGAGTTGCATATTTCTATGTTTCAAAGTTATTTTCTGGAGGTTTTTCTCTTTCTTTCTGAGCTGCTTTGTCACCTTGGTTGTTCATGGTGTTTAATTGACTTTAATTGACTATTTCTCCACCTGGGCATTAATGGAAGTGTTTTCTGCTTACCTCCACCCACCAGAAAGATTCGTTATATAAATGTCTCCATTTAGCCTGTTGCTAAGAAGATATTTTTCTTTTAGTTTCCAGTAGGTGACATCTAAGCCTCTTGGATCCCTACTTTGAACTTTAATAACGCCTTTTTTTTTCTTATAAATATTCCACATGCTCACTACCCTCAGTCTCAGTCCCTATCAGAGTTCGCAAAGTTTATGTAGCATTTGCTCAGATTCCCTTAGGGTTCTGTGGTGTTTGGTTTTGGAGGATATGGGTGAGTGGGGCGGGGGTGCCCTCTGGGTGTGTAGCTCGACCTTGCGTTTTACAACCATGGCCGGTAATCAGTTGTTGCTTCTATGCCATTTAGTCCCTGCTTTGCTTTCTGCCCTGATCCCTGGGCACTGCCACTGTGTGGGGCTTACAGATCTCTCAGGCAGGGCTGTTCAGCTAACCCACCACAACTTCTCCCCTCTCCCTTCTCCTAGAAGGAGGTCCACCTGTGAGAGGAAGCTTCTTTGTTTCTCCCAATCTACTGCCCTACTCCACAGTTCTGATCTCTGGTAGTTTTTATGTGCAAATCATTCACTCAGATGCACTTGTGTGTAGGTTAGATGTTATTTGTTGAGTTTTAGATGTTCAGCTTATTGTTATTTCAAGGGGAGAGATCTGGGGACATCTCTCATTCCACCATACTTCTGGCATCACCCTCTTTTTACTGTTCTGATTGAGTGTTCTCTGCTACTTTGTAATCCAAATTGCTGATTAAATCCTCTGCTCTATCCTCTGCTCTATTGCTGTTGATACCTCTGAGTGAATTCTTCATTTTAGTTATTGTATTCATCATTCCTTTTTTTCTTTCTTTTTTTATTATTTTGAATTTTATTTTTTGAACATAATTTTGTGATAATTGTGGGGATATAAGTCTTTTTTGTTTTTAATTAAATTTATTGGGATGGCATTGATAATAAAATTATATAAGATATATAGGATTGGTTCTTTTTATGGTTTCTTTGTCCTTTTTATGTTTACTATCTCTTTGTTGAAGTTTCCACTTAGTTTATTCTTATTCTTCTAAGTTCATTGAGCATCCTTATAGTTAGTGTTTGAAACTCTGTATCTGGTTTTCTTCCCTCCACTTTGTTTGGTTCTTCTTCTGAAGTTTTCTCCTGTTCTTTAATTTGAGACATATTTCTTTGTCTCTTCAATTTGACTGCCTCTCTGTGTTTGTTTCTGTGTATTAGGTAGATCTACTACATCTCCCAGTGTTGGCAGGGTGGCCTCATGTAGTAGGTGTCCTGTAAGTCCTGGTGGCATAGTCTCCCCGGTCATCTGAGATGGGTGCTTCAGGAGTGTTCTTTATGTGTATCGTGTGTTTCCTCCTGTTATAGTTGAGCCGTGATTGCTATTTGCTCATCAGTGGATAGGTACTACCCTCAGGCTGACCTGTGAGCAGACCCCAGAGAGCAAATTTTGCCCTAGCAGGGCTGTGGTTCCTGCCAACCCATCTTTGGGTGTTCTGTTTGTGAAGGTAATTGAGTGGTACTGTTTTTTTGGTCTGAGGCCAGTCACCCTAAGTGTTGGTCTGTGGCCTTTTTGAAGGGGGGCTCCAGTGCAGGCTAAGGTCACCTGCTCCTTGTGACTGGCTCAGGTTCACCTGGTAGGAGCTACTGAGTGATCTGTGTTTGACAGATGGCTGTGCTGGGGCTGGAGATGCATGGGAGAGGCCACTATGCAACTTGAGGTGAGCTTTCATTGGCACCAGGCCTGGGGCCACCCAGCAAAGGCAACAGGACACATAGAGGTCAGGGGCTATCTGTCTGAAGCCTGCAGAGCTTGGGTAGTTTTTAAGATAGCTTGCAACACAGCTGAAGCTGTTCATGAGACATAGCCACTGAAAGAGCCAAGGGCAGTTTGCGAGTGAGTAGAGCAGTGTCTCAGGAAGTCACTAGGGTGGGGCAAGTGGTATTTACCTAGTTAATGCAAATTCAGACTTGGTGCTTGCCTGCTCCTGTAGACTATAGGAGGAGGGTGCAACACAGGGACAATGGCAGCATTTACTCTGAGGCCACATAATTTAGTTTTTCTTCATATGTCTCTGGCATCTTTCAAGCTGTTGTCTCTTGGCTGGAACTCAAGGTGAGCGCTTATGAGCAAGTGAATTTGTGTACAGGCCCTTTAAAAGGATGCCTTGTTTTCCAGCCACTCTCTTTCTCATCTGGAGGAGACGGAATTTCCACTGTTCTTCATAGACAGCGTTTATAGGGACTACTCTTTCAGGCACTGGATCCTTGAGCTAGGGAGTCAGTGTGGGGCTGGAATCCCTTGCTTCTTAGTGGGGACCTCTGCAGCTGAGATATCCCTCCTGATTCTCAACTGCCATGTGTGAGTGTGGGACCAGTCTGTTTCACATCTTTGCCTCTCCTATGAGTCTCGATATGCCTTCTTTATATCTTTAGTGACAAGAATTCTGTTCAGCTAGTCTTCAGGTGGTTCTTCAGGTTGATTGGTCTATAATCAGTTAAAATTTTGATGTGGTCATGGGAGTAGGTGAACATGGTCCTTACCTTCTCTTTCTCTTAACTGGAACCCCACATTTTCTTTATCAATTAACCCAGTGATGGACATTTAGATTGTTTTTGCATTTTGTCTAATGTGAATAGTGCTGCAATAAATATCCTATTATCTCCTTGAGATTCTGATTTCAATGATTTTGGATAAATAACCAGAAGTGAAATTTTTAGAGCATATGGCAGTTGTATTTTTAATTATTTGTGGAACCTTCATACTGTTTTTAATAGAAGCTGTACCATTTTGCATTCCCACCAATAACATGTAAGGTCCAAATTTCTCCACATCCTGATCAACACTCTTATCTTTATTTTTATTTTTTAATTTTATAATAACCATCCTGACAGGTGTGTGGTGATATCCATAGTTTTCATTTGCATTTTCCTGATGATTAGTAATATGAAGCACCTTTTCATATACCTGTTAGCTATTTAAATGTCTTCTTTGGAGAAATGTCTCTTAATTCTTAGCTGATTTTTAATAGTTGACTTTAAAAAAGAATTGTACGAGTTTCTTATATATCTTAGAGATTAATTTCTTATAAAATAATGGATTACAGATATTTTCTTCCATTCCATAGGTTGTCTTTTTCACTTTACTGACTACTTTCTTTGCTGCGCAGAAATTTTTTTTAGATTTACGTAGTCCCACTTTTTTATTTTTGGTTTTGTTACTTGTACTATTGGTGTCATACCCATTAAATTGTTGTTAATACTAAAATCATGAAGCTTTTCTCCATGTGTTGTTTAGTTTTAGAATTTCAGATCTTACATTTAATATATTTTGAGTTGATTTTTGTGTATGGTGTAAGATAAGGGTCTGATTTCATTCATTTGCATGTGGACATCTAATTTTTCCAACACCATTTTTTGAAGAGAATACTTTTCTTTTTCCATCATGTATTCTTGGCAGTGTTTTTGAAAATTTAGTTGACCAAATATGCATGAGTTTATTTCTCTCCATTCTGTTTCCTTGGTTCTATGTCTGTCTTTTTACCAGTAACATACTGTTTTGATTGCTGTGGATTTTTAATCTATTTTGAAATTAAGAAGTATGATACTTCCAGCTTTGCTTTTCTTATTCAGATTGATTTGGCTATTCAGGGTCCTTTGCATTTTCATATGAATTTTAAAATTGTTTTTTCCTCTTTTTGTAAGAAATTCCATTTGGATTTTGATAAGGATTGCATTAAATCCATAGATTGCTTTGGGTAGTATGAACATTTTAACAATATGAGGTATTTCAACCATTGATAAGAAGTGTCTTTTCATTTGTTTGTGTCTTATTTAATTTCCTTCATCAAAGTATTATAGTTTTCAGTATATAAGATTCACTTCTTCCGTTAAATTCATTTCTAAAATTTTAATTTTTGTTTGTGTTATTATAAATGAAATTGTTTTTCTAATTTTATTTTCAACTATAAATACAACTATAATTTTAATCTTGGTTTTGTATCCTGCAAATCTTCTGAATTCATATGTTAATTCTAACTTTTTTATGGAGTCTTCACGATTTTCTATATATGGGATCATATTGCTTGCAAAAAGAAAAAAAAGAATTACTTCTTCCTTTCTGATTTGAATGCCTTTTATTTCTTTTTCTAATCTAATTGCTCTGCTAGGACTGCCAGTACTATGTTAAATAGAAGCGGTGAGAGTGGGCATCCTTGCATTATTCCTGATTTTAGAGAAGTAGTTTTTAATATTTCATCATTGAGTATAAATTTAGCTGTGAGTTTTTTTTTTATCTACGTCGTTATTACATTAAAGTATATTTCTTTACTACCCAATTTGTTGAAAGTTATTACCATGAAAGTGTGTTGAATTTTGTCAGATGCGTTTTCTGCATCTATCAAGATGATCATGTGATTTTTCTCCTTTATTCAATCAATGTGTTGTATTACATTTATTGATCTTCATACATTGTGCTATTTTACATTCCAGTAATAAATTCCATTTTGATTTGATTTTCTAGTATTTTGATAAGGATTTTAAAATCTAAGTTCATAAAAATATTGATCTGTAGTTTTCTTTTTTCTGTGTGTCTTTGTCTGGCTTTGGAGTCAGGGTAATGCTGGCCTCAGAGAATGACTATGAAAAAGTCTCTTCTTCTATTTTTTTGAAGAGCTTGAGAAGGATAAGTATTAAATCTTTCGAAGTGCGGTAGAATTTGCTAATGAGCCATCTGGTCCTGCGTTTTTCTTTGTTGGGAGGATTTCGGTTAATGATTCAATCTCTACAACTAGTTATAGGTCTTTTCAGACTTTATTTTTCTTAATGATTTAGACGTAGTAGTTTGTATGTTTCAAAACAATTTCCCCATTTTTTCTAGGTTATCAAGTTTGTTGGCATATAACCGTTCACAGTAATCATTTAAGATCCTTTTTTAGTTTTTGTGGTATCTGTTGTAATGTCTCATTTTATTTCTGATTTTCTTCATTTGAGTCTGTCAGTTTGATTTTATATACTATTTTTTAGTCCAGCTAAAGGTTTATTAATTTTGTTTATTTTTTCAAAAACCAAATTCTTATTTTAATTATTTTTCTATTGGTTTTCTTTTTGTTTATTTCTGCTAAAATCTTTGTTATTTCCTTTCTTCTTCTAATTTGAGTTTATTTCCCAACCACTTTTGTGGTTCATTGATGGATAGAGTTAGGCTCTTTATTTGATATCTTTTCTAATTTTAATGTAAGCACTTGTCAATGTGAACTTCTATATTAGTTCTACTTTGGTGCATCCCATGAATTTTGATACGTTGTGTTTTTATTTTCTTTTGTCTTAGGTATTTTTAATTTTATTTTTTATTTCTTCTTTGATCCAAAGGTTGCTCAAAAGTGTTTTATTAAATTTTCATATATTTGTGAATTTTCCAGATCTCCTTTTGCTATTGATTTCTAGTTTTATTCCATTGTGATCAGAAAAAAATATTTGGCATGTTATCAGTCTTCTTAAATTTTTTAATATTTGTTTTATGATTTAACTTATGATATATCATGGGTAAAGATCCATGTGGACTTGAAAAGGGAAGAATGTGTATTCTGTTGCTATCAGATGACAAGTTCTGTGCATGTTTGTTAGGCCTATTTGCTCTATAGGGTTTTCCACCTTTTTTTTTCATATTGATCTTTATAGATGTATTGTCAGTTATTATAGTGAGGTAATAATATCTCTTGCCTTATAATGTTGCTATATATTTTTCTCTTCAGATCTGTCAGCTTGATTTTATATATTACGTGTTTCAGTGTTTGGTGCATATATTTATAATTGTTATAACTTCTTTGTGGATTGATGCTTTTATTATTATATAATAGCCTTTGTCACTTGTGAGCTTTTCACTTAAAATACATTTTAACTAATACAAGTATAGCCTTCCTACTCTCTAGACTACCATTTTCATGAAATATCTTTTTCCATCCCTACACTTTTAGCTTGTGCGTGTCTTTAAACATAAAGTGATCCTCTTGTAGACAGTATATAGTTTGATCTTTTTTTCTTATTCATTCTGCCACTCTGTGTGTTTGATTGGGGAGTTTAATATTTTTACATTTAAGAATTCGTTGGTAACAAAGGATTTAATATTGACATTTCATTATTTTTTTGTAATTCTTTTTGTTATTTTGGATTTACTATGAATATTTTATTAGTTTTTTGTCTTTCTTATAGTTATTTTTCTTTTTCTCTCATTATTTCCTTTTGATATGCTTTGATTTCTTTGTCTTTTTATTTTGTACAAATTCTGTACATTTTTTGCGGTTACCTTTGTTTTGCATAAAATGTCTTATGTTCTCTCTCTTCTCCTTCTAGGATTCCCATAATTCATTTGATGAATTATTCTATTTGATGGTGTCTCATAAGTCCTTTATATTTTCTTCCTCTTTTTAATTCTGTCCCCACCCCCCCCATTTGCTCCTCCAACAATTATTTCTAGTGATCTGTCTTCAAGTTCATGGATCCTTTCTTCTGCTTGATCTAGTGTTTATGTTGTACCTTTCCCTTTAGTGACTTTTTCTGGGCAGTTATTGTGTTCTTCAGCTCTGTGATTTCCATTAGTACTTTAAAATATTTTTTTCCTCTTTGTTGAAATTCTCTTTGTTTATGCATTTTTCTCTTGACCTCAGTGAGCATCTTTATAAAATTCTTTTTTTGTGAATTAAGCTTTTAATTTAATTTAATTTTTTATCATTCAACCATAAAATTTTTTTTTTAAAGAATGAAATCTTGTCATCTGAAGCAAAATTATTGAGCCTAGTGGGTATTGTGCTGAGTAGAGTAAGTCAGACTAAGACAAATGCCACATCATTTCACTTACATGTGGAATCTAAACAACAAAATAAATAAGCAAACATAAAAACTCTTTATAATTCTGTCAAATAAATCATATAATTCTGTTTCATTAGGGTTGATTCCTGAGAAAAATCTTTTTTGTTGTTGTTTGGAAATTCTTTGAGTGTTAATTTTCCTTGACTCTCTGTGTGTCTGCATATTAGACAAAACAGGCACCTTTCTCAGTCTTCACAGACTATATATATAATATATATATATATATATATATATATATTTATATATATAATAATATATATAATATATATATATTATATATATATATTATATATATGTTATATAACTATATATTATATATAGTTATATATTATATATTATATATTATATATTATATATATAGTTATATAATATATATATATATATATAGTAGTTATATAGTTTTCCCTACCAGTTTTGATATATATATATATATACACACACACATATATACATATATACATATACATATATATACGTGTATATATACATATACATATATACACGTATATATATGTATATGTATATATGTATATATGTGTGTGTGTATATATATATATATATATATAGAGAGAGAGAGAGAGAGAGAGAGAAGGAGAGAGAGAGAGAGAGAGAGAGAAGTTCCCCACCAGCTAGCCCAGTCAGACATTCTGGAAGCCCCTACCAACTCTTTTCTTACTCGAGGAGAAGCAGTCAGCTGTGGCTTTTCTCTACTTGTCTGCTCACTCTCTGCTGAGCCAAGAGAGTAGGTATATTACATCCTAGCCCAAGCTGCTGCCTCATTCTCTCCCAGGCGTCTATAACTTGCTGAACTGTTAAAACTTCTGCACAGATTAACTATTTTACTCCTCAGGTGGAAGCTGAGAGCTGGGAATTTTTTATCTGCTTGGTCTGTGCTGAGCAGGGAAATCAATGGGTCTACCAGTCTATACTTCTACCTCAGTTCTCCTCTGGAAGGCTAGCCTGTGCTGGATCCATCAAAGCTCTAACCCTGGGAAGACAGAGCAGTCTTCTGGGGAGCTACCTCAAAAAGTTGGGGTGCTGGGTGTGTGAACTAATCCCTTCCCTTGGAGAAGCTGGTTGTATGGCACTGCATTGAGAACAGGGTGTCTGGCAAGAGGATGTACCAAATCTCCCTACCAGTTTTGATGAATCTGGTTTTACATTCTCCCAGAGTGCAGTAGGCTTTCAACTAGTTTTTTATATTTCTCTCAAGTGAAATGTGTTCATTTATTTGGGGGGTGGGAGGAAATTCAAAGGCTCTCTATTCTGCAAGATGTCCTCCTTAGTGTTATTTCCTCTTAGTGTGATTTTCTTTTCCTCTCTATATCATATACTATATCAAATTTGTAATATATCAAATATGTCAAAATTGTAACTATATTGGTATTTTTTGTTTACTAAGTGTCTATATCCCCAGATGGGTTGAAAACACTATAAGACAGGCACTATGTCTGTTTTGCTCACCACAGCATTATTACCTGAAAAGTATGCCTAAAACATTTTAGGGATATAATAGATATATGTCAACTTAATAAAAAGTTACCTGCTGGGAGTGTATTTCTCTATAGGTTTGGTTGAATAAGCTGTGGCTTGTGCGTACTGGTGTCTTCTGCATCTTTATGGTCAAATTTCATCATTTACAACAGGTGAAATAAAAAGAATGAAAAAGAGCAAAGGAAAATGGTTTCAAAATGTCCATATTTCTTATGTCTATGTGTGTTTGCTGGGTTTTAAAGAAGAGGAAAAGAGGAAATTAAAAAATTCTGTGCTTATATGATAATAAAGTTAATTCCATGTGTTTGCAATTTTCTAAATTGTGAAACAATTTATTTATTCCCTGAGAGCCTACTATGCTGGAGGCTCCAAACTAGAAGCTAAAGAAAATTTAGATCTACAGTCTGACCTTGAAGAACCTGCACTTAAACATGAAATTTTGTGTGAAAAAAAAACTATGTAAGCAGTTATCACACAAAGCAGAATAGTTTAAGTACTCTCACAGAACTCAGGAGTGGGCTAGTGGATAGGGAAGGTAGGGAGGGAAACAGGTAAGACCTGAAGACAAAGTTGACAGCTTAGCATCAAAGCACGAGCAGGATTTTGAGTCAGTATTTGGTCTTCCCTGTCTTTCAAATAATATGAGCAATACTGTATAATAAATCAAGCTCTATAGTCACAGTGAGTTAATAGAATTGTCTCTCCATGGATGTTGATATTGCAATAAAAATGTATGCTGTGTAAAAATGGCACACAACTTGAATTTTTGAGATATTTAGTATGAGAGTGAAAACAGGTAATTTCATGCTAATTAACTAAAGTGTTGCTTTGTGATTAGCCTAAAAGGAAATTTAAACTCATTTGAATCATGACTTCTCCTCAGTGTGTCATTGTGAATTTGAGAAAAATGTGTTTTCAACTCTCCCATGAATTTTTAATCACAGTATATTAATTTAAAAAAAGACTTAGAAATCCAAGCATTCAACTACCAGAATATTTTTGTTCATGTGAACATCAACCTACTTCTACTTAGAACACAATTTGACTCAATTTGGACATAATTCTTATATTCTTTTATAATCCTCTTTAGATCATACTATATAAAACAGTTAATTGCTTCTGAGCATTTTAATGTGTGAGGGGATTTCACCTCCTCTCTCAAGGCAATTTGGTACTGTAAATAACCACATAAGTCTCACAGTGCTTTGTAAATGTTACAGCCTTTATTTAAAGGTGAAATTATGAAAGCAAAATGGCCACTAAGGATTTAATAATTCATAAGGGTTTCATTTTCTGCTACATAATCTTCTTTCCCTCAGGAAACATTTAGTAATATACCTTTTATGATGGCAAAGTAAATAGGACATGAAAAAAAGAAAATTAATGTCCTATCCTCTATGCTTATCTAGGGCAATAGGAGTCTATAATGTAGCAGATGGACTCTCTAAAGAGAGAGACCACTATTGCTCTACCTGGGCTTAGATAGTTGCATATTGACAAGCACAAGAGAACCTTCAATTTCACAAGTTAAATTGGAAAAGTGAGACCATAACAATCCAAAAACTTCAGCAGAAAAATAATTATCAATCAAATATTTGATTAAAAAATCAAATCGGAATGTGAAGGAAGATAGGCTTTGTGATAAGAAATTAAAAGTTGCTTCATAATAAAAATGTTAAGATTTTAGTTAAACCTGTAGTCATTTTGCAAGGATGTCTAGTTACATATATTTAAAGCAAGCTTGTTTATGTTTACCTTCATATATAAGGTATTTTAACATTTAAAAATATTTACTAATTGAAATGAAAGTTGGTCTCATCTGCTTAACATGCAAGGATGTGGAGTTCAGTCTATAGAGAGTTATTATAAGATACCCAGATATCCTCAGTCCAGCTTCAAGGATAACAAACTACATTCAAGAAATGAACTTGATGTCTAAGTTTGACCACTTTTTGTTTTAAATAAAATTATTTTAGCACACAACATTCAGGTGACAGATCTACTGAATTCAAGCTCTGGATTCTCAGTGAGATGTTTAATGGATTCTGCTCCAGCATCTCCACAGCACCATGAGACATTGAAGTTAAGATAAGAATCCAACATATAATTAATTTTTTCAATAGCAGACTTTATTTTTTGAACAATTTTGGATTCAAGCAAGATTGAGCAGGTAATGAGTTTCTATATATTTTCTGTACCCCAACCCCCACTTCCATATACAGATTTTCTCCCATTATCAATTTCTCCCACTAAAGTGGTACATTGGTTACAATCTATGAATCTACATTGACCCATCATTATCACTCAAAGTTCATAGTTTATGTTAGTGTTCACTCTTGCTGTTGTGTGTTCTATGGATTTTGACAAATGTATAATGACATGAATCCAACAATTTAATTTTTTAAGCTTGATCATGCAGGAAATTAATTTGATGTAGATCCACAAGTTTGGAGTTCTGGGTCATGTAAAAGAAAAACTTGACCAGATGAGTTATACAAGCAAGATATACTTTATTCAAGACTATTGAAGTAGAAATCTGGATTATGAGCAGCTAAGTCAGCCAGACTCACCTCCTAAGTATAGCAGTCACACATTTGTAGATCAATTGCAGGCATTTACACACATGAACATGCTCCCTACTTTCATCCTGATGATGTCCTGGACTATGGCCAGGGGTGGAGCAGGAGGAGAACAAAGAGTGAGAATTATATTACTAAGACAATATGGACCAAGAAGATCTCCATTTAGATAAAATGGGGTCTGAGAACAGGAACTTCCAGAGAGGTTGGGAATATAAAGTTTTGATCATGATGTATTACAGAAGAGAGGGAGTATTCTAATTTTAGAGGGAGATGTGGGAATGACCATCCATATTTCTAATATTCCTAGATAAAGACTCTCTCCCCTCAAGATTCTGATGCCAAAATATTCTCTTTCAGTCTGTGGTTCATCTGGGAGGAGGTCTGTCAGTACTGCTGCTTGGGTGTGGTAAGGGAGAGGGTTTAAACCCTCTCTCCAGCCTGGAAGCAAAGCCCTGTCCCTCTGTCTCTCTGAAGGAAGCTGTGTGGACCCTTCTGCCAGGCTACTCTCACTCTTCTGCCCTCTAGAGCTCTCGCTTTAACCTTAGTCCTAGATAATTGTTCTGGAGAGAAAGGACTTAGAATTTTGGTAATTCTGGGCATCTTAAGGTTGTAAGTAGAATAATGAAAGGGAGACCAGGCAGGGTCATTTTATTCTCACATTCTCCTTTGGGAAAGATGTACTAAAAATGCATGCAATTTGGAAAAAGATAGAGGAGAAACCAGAGGCTGAGTATTTGCTCTAGATATCAGCAAGTGCTTCCTCTGTTTGATTCCTACACTCAATTGCTCGATCATTTTCCATGTTGACTTCCTGGCTGTTCTGCCTCAGTTAAAGATTCTAGTGCTTTTGCCTGTGTTCATGTTCACTCTCATGTACACTACCTTGCTGTGTATTCCTCTAGTCTTACTGGATAAATTACTCTAAGAGCCATATACTTACTCAGAGACACTAAAGGTTATGGAGATCATGGGCTCTGAGTGGTGCAATCTGGGCAGTGTGTTGTTTTTTTCCATTTGGAGCTCAGAATGCTCTGGACACCTTATGTACAAATATGCCTTGTCTTCATTAAATTCAGCCTAAATTTTCCAAGAAATGTTTTTGAAAACCCTCCAGGCCAAATGAGTTTATGATATTGTTTTACAGGCTATTCTAGCCTTTATCCATTTTGACTTACATGTAAAAGTTATCCTTGTGAGAACATGTCTCTTTCTAATCTCTGATATGGTCCCATCCCTTCCATGGGTTCAGAGGACAAGGGCTTAATTTACACCATTCATCACCTCAGCAGGGAGGCTGAGATTTGGATTTGCAGGATCTCTGATCCTGGCTTCTACTTTCTGATTCTTAGTCCTACTGATTTCAACATTTTTTAGAGATAGTCCCGAATACTAGATAGCAGGGTATAGGCATTTAAGAAATTCTGTCACTCTTGAATGTGCTACTATTGTCCTTTTCCTTCTCCTCTATTTACATTTCCACTACTCTAGTTAAGGTTTTTTTACTTTTCTACCTAGGCTATAGTACTAATTGTCTAACTTGCCTCTCTGACTTGAGGTTCTTTTCTCTTCTCTTTCTTATACCCTGTTCTTAAATCATAAAATGCAAACCACATAATTCTATTTTCTTGAATAAAAATCTCTATAATCTAGAGGGTAAAATTCAAGCTCTTTATTGTAGCACTCTACTCAATTTAACATTTTGCTTCTACCTTTCTTTAAAGCCTCATCTCCTGGTAATCTCTGTTTAACATGCTAAGCACACAGGTGATGGTTCTTAGAAGCACTGTGCATTTTTACATATTGAGGATTGTACTAATGCTGTTCTCTCTATCTGGAATATTTTTCTTCCCTTCTCTTCTGGTCAACTGCTCTAATCCTTTACCACTCAGCTTAAATTTCGCTTTATCTGTGAAGACATTGATAGTCTCCTAGAAAGGGCAGACAGTTGGCTTCTACACTCTGTATCCCAGAGCTCTAGCATTCTAATATTATGGTCCACACCACTTTGTCTGATCTGACATATAGTGAGCTCCTTATGGCAATGATGATTTCATATTCATTCTTATACTCTGCACTAGTTTTATAAGCTGTCATAAGAAAATCCACAGACTGAGTGGCATAAACAACAGAAATTTATTTTCTCGGTTTTGGAAGCTAGAAGTACGAGATCAAATTGTTGACATATTTGGTTTCTTCTGAGGCCTCTCTCCTTCGCTTGTAGAGTAGCTCCCTTGAGAGCAACCTCTTTATACTACCTGTGTCTTCACCTGCTCCTTCTTCTGTGTACACACATGTCTGTGTTCCAATCTCCTCTTCTAATAAGGACAGCAGTCATGTTGGATTAGGTCCCACCTGAATGACTTTATTTAACCTTAATTGAAGCACAGGAAGAAGATAACAAAAGAAATATAAACTAGTAAGAAGTGAAATAAAAGGTCACAAATTGCTGTATTATCATCCCAAAACCCAAAGGGCAGTGTGTTCTCCTGTCAAAAATGTCAGGGAGTGGGGGAAATTGGGTCAAAGAGATCATAGAGCCCATCATTAGGTTTATTGGTCCATAAATTTGAGGGACCATCCTTCCTTTTCCCTAATAGACTAAGCATTTCATTTGGGCTAATAAGGTGAAAGTGTGGAATGATTCAGGAGGGCTATTAAGAGCTTACTTCCTGCTCATTTTCTGATACCTTCAAATTATTTGCCTGAAACAAGATAACACAGCAACTGACAGTCTCGCCCATATAAAAATGACTTATACTAGGTCTGCATCTGAGAGAATGTTTGGTAAGACAGAAAGCAGAAGAGAAAGAGGGCATCAAACAAAGCAAAAAATGAGCCTGACTTGGCAGGATTGGAGGAAGTAACAGAATGATCCAGAGTTACTTTTATACCTGTTAGGAACAGTTTCTAAATTTCCATTGAGGCTACTGAAGAATATGAGAATGAGAAAAAGAGTCATGTTACTCTGGAAGAAGAGCTTCCAACAATGTATACTGTTAGTAGTTTTAAAGAATACTAGGATAATTATTTCCATTATGAAGAAAAAAATTGAATGCAACAAATAAACCCACAGCAAAGTCAACTTCTCTACCATGCTAGCTATAAATAATATATTTTTTATTACTGGAGATGTTTTTAATTATGCTAGATATATAAAGATTAAAATTATATTAACACAATATTAAAGTTATTAATATGAGTTTTCAAAGAGATTATTTTTCTGTAAGTACAGAAGTTCTAACAGGGTAATTTTTAAAAAAATTCCAAAGTAGAACAAAAATCTCCCTTTGTGAAAAATGGTCTTATTTATAATTATTGTTAGATTAATGTGTATTGTTAACTTTTAGGAGTAACAATCATTTCACTACCCAAAAAAATATACCTATCAATTTTCTATAATGATAAATTATTTGTGCATTTGTTTGTTTATTTTGGGGGTAGCTCAGAAAGAAAGAGGTAAGACCATTAATAACATAAGGGGTGGGTTTTCATTATTCATGCTATTCCTATTTGCTCTTAAAATGGATGAGTTTGATCAGAGTTTTCTCAGGTGTGGTGAATTTCAAGTTCTGGCTCTTTTATTAATGTAATATGGGAAATTTGATACATTCAATGAATGATATAGTTCTATAAAGTCATACTTTTCTTATCCACATTGAGAATGCAATTTTTTTACCCTCTGCCCACTAGAAAATACCTCAATGAATATTCTCAGCAAGGAATTTTGCTCACCAAAACCCCCTCTGAACAAAGAAAATTTACAGAAACTTATTGTTTCCAAAATAATTATTTGGGTCATAAAAATAAAAGCACATGCATGGAAACTACATTTTAATTCCCCATTTAGCCATATGAAAGTTGTATTAATCTAATGTACTTAATACAGGCTAGTAACTACTTGAAGGACAATAAAATAAATCACTTAGGAAAAGCCAAAGTCTTTCTTTAGATATGCACTAGATTATTAAAAATTATTCTACTTCTGCTCACAGATATGCTATTTCCAATATATAATTGGATTTTAAGTACTTTTTCATTAGTATAAATAATGTGTTTCATGAAATTACATTAAGAAATATGCAGTGCAAAAGCAAGCTTCAGCACAGAGGTTATGGCACTTCAGTATATGGAGGATGTTCTTGTTATGGGGCAATGATGGCCAAATTCAAAAGAGCACTTTACTCCTGGAGCTGGTAAATAGGCTGATTATATTTAGATCATATTGACTTCCCTCAGTTTTCTGGTAGGAAAGAGAACACTGTTTAAATTTCATCGTCTCCACTGAACAGTATTGAGACTAGAGGAATTATGAGAAGAGACGAATAAACCCATCCAGGATGGAGAGCTAGAATGCTAATCAGTTTTGAAGAGATGGATTTATTTTTGTCCTGCTTTCAGACCTGAGATCTTTTCCAGAATGGATGCTGTTACTTTCTATCTGTGGAGGTGATTTTGTGTAAAAAGTATCAGGTCTACGTCCTTAGTGTAAATTTTAGCCCCACTTCGTCATAGAAGCCACATTCAACCCCTTCTTCCCCAGTTTCAGCTGCTACAAGTTCAGGCTTTTTTTTCTCATAGCCGCCAGATGGGAGAGGCAGGTAATTATAAAGTCTTTTTTTAGGAAAGTTTCCAGATTTAACAAACTCTACTATAGACGAGACTGTTAGAGATCTCTTATAGATGAATAAATTAAAATGAGTAAAGTTCAAGTAATGTTGCTTGAGACAGCAAACTGTCAGCAAATTCACCTGTGCACTCTCAATAACTTACTTGTTCCTTTCTCTTTTTAAAAATTTTCGTGTTTTTATTTTTTTAATTGTAGCTGACATACAATATTATATTAGTTTCAGGTGTACAACACAGTGATTAGACATTTATACAACTTACTAAGTGATCACTCTGATAAATCTACTACACATCTAAACCATGCATAGTATTACAATATTATTGACTATATTCCCTATGCTGTACTCTACATCCTCACGATTATTTTGTAGCTACCAGTATGTCCTCTTGATCCCTGCCTCTTTTACCCATCTTTCCATCCTCCAATCCTGCAACCATCAAAATGTTCTCTGTATCTGAGTTTGTTTCTGTTGTTGATTTATCCTGTTCTCTAGATTTCATATATAGTTGAAAAGGTGACATTTTCTCTGTTTGACTTACCCCACTCAGCACAATACCTTCTAAGTCCATCACATTTCTGTGGATGGCAAGATTTCATTCTTTTTATAGCTGAGTGAGTGATATTCTGTTGTACATAAGTACCATCTCTTCTTTATCCATTCATCCATTGATGGACATCCAGATTGTCTCCATATTTTGGCTATCGTAAATAATGCTGCAATGAACAAATGAATTCACATGTCCCTTCAAACCAGTGTTTTGTGTTCCTTTGGATAAATTGCTCAGAAGTGGGACTACTGGAATCCTTCTTTGTCTTTTGTTATAGCCTTCACTTTAAAGTCTATTTTGTCTGGTATGTGTTTGCTACTCTAGCTTTTTAAAAAATGTTTCATTTTCATTAAATATTGTTTTCTATCCATTTACTTTCAGCTCTGTGTGTTTTTCAATAGGAGGTGATTCTCTATAGGAGCACATATGTACGGGTCTTGTTTTGTATCTTATCCATTCAGTCAAACTATGTCTTTTGATTGAGCATTTAGTTCCATTTACGTTTAGAGTAATACTGGTAGGTGTGCTTATTGCCTATTTTATTAATTGTTTTTTGGTTGTTTTTGTTGTTTGTTTGTTCCTTTCTTTTCTCTTGATTGTCTTCTTTGGATTTGTTGGTTTTCTTTATAGTGTTTTGATTTGATTCCTTTTTTCTTTATATTTTTTTAATGTATATTTTGTATGGTTTTGGCTTATGGTTAGCATGATACACAACACACACACACATGTATTATACATGTATTCTTTAGCATGTCTATTTTAATGCTAATAGGCATTTGAGTTCATCCTCATTCTAAAGTAGTACAATTTTTCACTTCCCTCTACACTTATGTGTTTGATGTCATGTTTTAACATTATTTTGTTTTGTGTATCTTCTGATTATTTACTGAAGTTATCATTAATTTTGCTACTATTATTTTTTAACCTTCCTATTAACTTTTAAGTGGTGTGATTTATTGTATTGTATTTTTGCTTTCATCAGTGAGATTTTTTCCATCCTGTATTTTCTTATTTCTGGTTATGGTCTATTTGTTTCTGCATAAAGAAGACCTGTTAACATTTCTTATAAGGCTAGTTTAGTGGTGATGAGCTCCTGGAGTTCTTGCTTGTCTGGGAAATCCTATTTCTCCTTCAAGTATAAATAATAACCTTCTTTGAGCACTTTAATTATTTCTTGCCACTCCCTTCTGGTCTGTAAAGTTGCTTCCAATAAATCAGCTGATAGCCTTGTGAGGTCTCCCTTGTATGTGAATTGTTCTTTCATTTGCTGCCTTTAAGACTGACTATTTGTCCTTAACTTTGGCCATTTTAATTACAGTATGTCTTGGTGAAGGTCTTTTTTGTTCATCTTGTTTGGAACTCTCTGTGCTTCCTGGACTTGGATGTCTATTTCCTTCCTAGACTAGACAAGTTTTCAGATATTATTTCCTCAAATATTCTTATGAGGTAATCAGGGTAGCCATTAACTTCTACAGTTTTCAAACTAGGAAATAGACTTACCCTAAGTCAAAGAAGTACAGAAATTTAATCTAAAGGGTACCTAAATGGCAATCTTATTCAATCTTCTCATTATTCAAAGAAGAAAATCATACTTCAGAGAAATTGAACAATTTGCCCAAGGCCACTCAGCTAAGTGATAGAACTCTGTTTCTCAGACCTTTTGACTCCTGGACCATAGCTCCTTCTGTACCTGTGTGCCATCATTGAGTAAGGTCTCCTTTGCTCTGAAGAAAGCCAATTTGAGATGGGGAAATTTAGCAATTTAAAGTTAGCTCTCGAGAGCATTACCAGGACAAGCCCATGAAAGAAAATGCACACATTAAAAAAGAGAAGGTTCAAATTTTTTCCATTGAGACAAACATCTATTGGCTTGTGGGTCACAGTCTTCTAAGTCTATTTCTAAAACTAATGATTTTAAGATGCTTTTGTTGAATTAATGTGCCTTTATTCATTAGGAAAGATTCGAGTGATAAAATTCCCAAGTTCCTTGTTCCAGAAAGAGTCTGTTCAAAATAAATTTGGGCTTAGTATTGAATTATGAGCCCATGAAATATTTGTGCTCCATCTTTTTCTTTTTTTAACCATGCTCTGTCATGGGATAGTTGAGGAAAGGAATAAATCCTCTTACCTCTTTATTAATAGTTTCCACTTAGGGCTTTCTGTACATTGTGTATTGTTAATTTTCATCAGTTGAAGGTGTTGTGTTGAAATCTTATATTTAAGACTAATTATTGCTTCTAGAATTGGGGGAATTTTTCAAGTTATTCTGAATGTCTCTGATGTTAGTTTGCCATTTTCATGCCTACCTGAAAATGACACAAATTTCTAACTAGAGTTTTACTCCTTACCATTAGACTTTTCAGGGGTCTTCCATAATGAGAAGTTCCAAGAATCAGAGTAGAAATCTCTTGATTACTTAAATTTAGGATGAGCCACAGTCTTCATTCTCTATAAGCCTATTTTGGTCATGGCCTGCTAATCTGAGCCTGGATTAAATTCTTCTACAGTTATAGTGATTGAACCAAAAATGCAGAGCCATGCTTCCAGGAAAATCCCACCCGTTCTTTAGTAATGACAAGCCCCTTTCTGTAGCAGTTTTGTCCTACATTGCAAATTTTGTAGGAATTGAATTCTGCTTGGTTTCTTAAGAAATCTTTGAAGCAAAAACTATCTTTTGGGAGAGCCTACAGATTTAATGATTTACAGGTTGTGAAACAGTGAAATCATATTTAATGCTGCCAAAAGTAAGTGGGCAGGAGTCAGGGTATGAATTCATTTAAATGCTAAATATACTGAAAACAAGAAGAGTTCTGAGGAAAATCAACTAAAGGAGTGTTGTGGCATTATTAATCTTTGTGGTAACTAAAAATGTCGAAATATGTATCTATCAAGCCACAAGTCAGTATTATTTACACAGTTCACATGGACAGGGCACTACATGAGTTATTGACCTTCCACAACAAACTTCCTCTTGCCAATAGGAAAATACTGTCTGTGTTGCTAAAAGAAAAACATATTTTGTGGACTACATATTCCTGTCTGTGTCCTCACCTCTGGTCAGCAGATCATTGCTTAAAAAATATGTCTTTTGGTTATTTCAGTCTTAGATACATTGGGCTGATAGACAAACCGTTGATTTATATTCAATTTCAAAGAAAAAAAAGACAGTGTTATGACAATATACATCTCCACTAAAGATAACTCTAAGACAGAAGTTGCTTTGCATCAACAGAGGAAGAACATATTTCCAGCACAGAATGAATACAATCTACTAACATGAGAGCCCTCAAAATATGTAACCCCTTTTCAGATTTCTTGGAAGCAGGGTAAGTAACCTACCGATTAGAGATTCTGAGCTAAATATTATTTTATTCTATTTCATAGATAAGAAGTTTTCCATATGTACTTATGTCTCTTCAACATGTTTATATAAACACTAGCAATTTGTGTAGGTTGAAATCCAAGTCCCAGTGGTTTCTGCCATGGCCGATCTCACATAATTGGTTACAGGAATCGATTTGATACATCGAACCCATAAATATTTGAACACTTCTGGTAGACTAGATATATGGATTGTGTCAGTCCCAGTTTCATTCAGTCATGATGAAGAGTTTTCTTTCTCTCTTTAAACTTTTATTTAAAATATTGGTTGTGATCTTACAGTGGTTTTCAGAAGTTTTGAAGGTTTTATAAGTGCTTTGTAATTTAAAATCACAATTTATAAACATTGGGCTACTCAGGTAATATATTTTTAACATGGGGAAAACCTTTAGCTTGTTAACATGTAGTGCTAGTAAACTCTGTTTGCACATGTGTGTATGTGTGTGCTTTTATGGAAATTGTAGCACTTTTATGCAAATTCAGGTCTTTACATATATTTTTACATTCAAATGTACAATACAGTTGACTCTTAAACAACACAGGTTTGAACTGTACAGGTCCAATTATATGCAGAATTTTTCAATAATTTCTGTAAGTGTGTATCTCTTCCTTATGATTTTCTTAATAACATATTATTTTCTCTGGCTTACTTTGTTGTAAGAATACAATATATAATACATATAATATATAAAATATATGTTAATCGACTATATGTTATCAGTAAAGCTTCTGGTCGATAATAGGTTATTTGTAGTTAAGTTTTTGGAGTAGAGAATCAAAAGTTATTTGTGGATTTGTGACTGTGCAGGAGGTCAGTACTCCTAACTCCAATGTTGTTTTAGGGTTAACTGTACATGTTTATGTCACACATGAGCCTCAATAAAATAAATGCCAAAGGAGGCTTAGATATTACTTCTTAGTCTATGCCCTTGTCACTGAATAATCATGAATCGTGTAATAACAAGGGAATAATAGGAGGTTGCATCACAATAATACTGTATTATAGATATTTTTGGAACTTGTAAATTTGGGGTGTTTGTCTGACTTTGAAATTTATAAGGTTCAGCTTTGCAACATAATTTTATAGTACTTTTATTTAAAGTTTTAAAATCAAATTACTTGAGTATCTTGAGATTTCAAAGCAAGCTGTTAAAATTTCCACAATTATGATGCTTACCTGTGTGAATTATATTTTTTTCTCATTACTGTGCAATTCAAAGTACACATAAATATATTGGATGTGGATATTAATATAAGATAATAACTGTCAATTATACTCTTGATTTCAAATTTTTGTGTTTGTCAACATGGCTTTACTGTTCTCATGATTGATGTTAAGACAAGTAAATTTTGCACATTTTAAATGTATAAACTTGTTAAAAATATACCTTGTATTTGGGGGTTTTGAATAAGACTTCATTTGGAATAAGAATTCTGCTATTAAAAATTTGGTTAAAAAAATCTGATTCAGGAAGTCAAGTGGTTTGCACACATCCTATTTTTATTTATATGGTTTTGCACATAGAATTCATATCTTGAAACTTCCAATAATCAACAGCTTTATTCAATTCCTCTAGTAAAATTATTGGGATTAAGCTAAATCTAGCTGCAACTGCAGTAGCGTAGAACCAAAATAAAAATATAAATATAATTGTGTGTGGGATATTTTAATAAGGAATGTGAGAAACAAAGTTAGTAGATACTGCATTTCAGACCAAATATTAAAGCACAATGTGCTGGAATCATGCAGCATAAATAATGGAGTACAGACAACAAGGAAAGCTGATAATTTTTAAATGTTTACTTTTTGATTTCTAATGACATTTTTCAGCAGATTTGCTTCCCAGGGGTGTTCCTCAGGAGGACATCAATGCCAATTTCATTCTCTGAATGTACCAGCAGAAAAACGGGATATATTAGGAGGATAAATAGTTGCTCTATAAAACTCACAAGTGCTTAGTCACAATGAATACCTTTCAATTTGGGGACTGTTTATTTCCGCCTGCCTATCTACTGCGTGCATCTCTTTTTATATCTATAAATGTGTGTTCCCAGAAGGGCCACTTGCTTCAACATGGAGATTCTGAGTCGATAAGCACAGAAAGGCATCTATGAAAACCACAGAGGAGCAGAAAGACAGGACATGGAATAAGGTCTCACTTCCACCCTCTTTGCTCCCTTCTGAGTTTAGCAAGCCCACTGGCTCTTGCGTTCCTTCGTAATCCTCAGCAATGTGCTTCTGTCTGATAAACAGCTGTAGATTCTGTTCAGTGACACATGCTCACCTTGAAATGATTCAGAGAGATTCACAGAGTACATAACCCATCAATGGAAGAACACATCTGAGTCACTGAGGGTCATTTCAGTTAAGAGCATGTCGTAGCACTTAAATGCTTGTGCCAAACCTAGTCACTGTAATTCTCTGCAAAACTGCCCTCTCTACTCCAAGGATCACAATGTTTTGATGGTGACATTTTTAGTTTGTAAGCTCTACCCTGGAGCAAAGAAGGCTAAATACTGTATAATGTGAGAGAAGGATGGGTAAAATGAGATCAACATGTTTCAGTAAATAGGTCAGCATCTTATGGAGGTGACACAGCTTTTCTATTTTCATCTTGTCTCTAAGATGACCTGTGACCTATGGAAAATTGTTTAGCCTCTGTGAATCAGTGATTTCATACTCAAAAAAATGAATTTATTAAAGCACATTAGATAGCTCAGAATTGCTGGGAGGGCTAGAAAAATAGATGCTAGGCTAAGCTTTCACAAGCAATAATAAAAACCATGCTGCAGAAGTGACCTCATGAGAAGCCCAGTGCTGCTGCCTCCACCTGCCTGAAAGAAGCCAACCTGACTGCAACTGTTACACATTCCAGGAACTCGACTTTCCTACAACTCTTCTTACTGCTTTCAAAACTGGACCCTTCTACTGTCACCCATACCAGCAATCTAAATGCCCTGACAAGCCTTCAGACTTATACGGCTCACTTCCAAACTGAAGTCTCATGCAAGTGTATCCGATTGGTGGGTGTGACTAAGGTTCCTGCCTACACTATAGTTAGAAGGGAGGCTAGAGTGGTCAGTTTCTTTGAATTGATTATGCCATTGGAAGGCAGAATTGATGACAGAAAATTACCAAAATGTGAAGAAAGTATTCATAACATATTGGGTGGTTGCAAATGACAGATGTCCATCAGCCTCCTTCTAAAAATGATGTGAATATTAGATGAGGTCACATTATAAAACATCCTTCAAAGTGCCTGGCAAGTAAAGCACATAATGTCAATGTTTCTTTTCATTCCATCTCTTGTGAGAATTTTTAAAATTCCACTGTACAGAGGTTCAAGAGTTTTGTCAAGGATTTTTCCAGCATGTGTGAGTCATAGGGTGACTCTGAATCTTTGTCTTAAAGTGGGTACAGAGAAACAGTCTGAGTTTCCCTAAGTTCTTTTGTGATACTCTTTCTAAGGAGCTCATCAGCACAAATGTCAGTATGCACAGTATGGTGGGCTGCATTCTCTTTCCAGTTCATAGGAAGGTGATCTGCTATGAACAGAAAAGGGAGATGAGGTTCTCTGTCCCCCGATTCCCAAAGAGAAAAGGGAGATGAGGATCTCTGTTCTCTGGTTCCCAAAGAGAATCTGAGTCCCAGGACCAGATTCAGAGCAGCCAAGCAGGAAAAAAGTTTCAGTTATATATAGTAGATTCTGTCTCTTACGACAACTTTAAGACGCTGATTTTGTCATGTGTATGTAATCCGTTGAACATGGTTACAGATTATATCGACCCATTGACAAAATAAGCATGAACTCAAAACTTGCTTTGAGAAAAGCAAAGTAATTCTGATTGTTCCATAAAATACAAAACACTAATTTTTCCTCTGAACTTTCAAACTATAATCTGCTGTATCATTGAACTTGAAATGAAGACTGCAAAAGATTTTACACACTTCCAGTTGCTTAGCACTGTTTCCACTTGAAGGAGCTGCAAGTATGACAAGAGTTTGGAAACTCAGAGGTGATGTTTAAAGGTGTCCCCCATCCATAATTCTCATGCATGAGCAAAACTCTATTCTCCTTGAATGCTCCCTGAATGCCCTCATCTTCTTCAGCTGCTTTCTGAATTCAACAGTGCAGTCCCTCCATGTCAACTGCCTCCTGCTTCCAATTAATGCTCTGTAGAAATAATGCATACAAATTGCTCTTTAGAACATTAGCTGTTACTCTTTTGGTATTAGCTACCAATCCTCACATAATATGAGATATGTGATAATATATAAACAATGGAGCTCATTTAGTTCAAAATAAATTCTGACTCAAAAATTTAGACACATTTCTCCCCAAACCTGTTTTGTTTCAATGCCTTGTCATTTGTTGAACTGTAAGCTACAGATTTATCATCTAAGTAAATTTTTCTTTATCAAGGGTAAGCATCAAAATTCTCTGGAAATTCCCCTTCCCCAAAATATACCAGCTGGAGCTCCACCACAAACTGACAATTCAGGCTATCCAGGGTTAAATCAGAGCATGTGTTTGAAGAATCTCCTTTTGTGACTCTGATATAAAACTCTGATTAAAGACCACTTCCCTAAACTTTCTGCATTTATTTATAATCTAAACATAGAACAAGCACAACTCAAGGATGTTATCAATATATACCTTTATATTTCTTAACCAATTTTTAAAACTTATTCCTTTAGATTTTCTAGGGATAACTTCCCCCTTCCCCCAATGAGAGTTTTGGCAATTTCCCCATGGCTTTTCTACTCTCTTTTATGTAATCTGTGATTACTTTACATGACGAACATAACCTCAATTTATACTTAGAATAGATGTCCAACTCCACATAATAACCAGAACTTTTAACATAAAATTACATCTCCTACTTTGAATCTTCTGCTTACCTACAAGACTTCAAGCAGGGGAGGTAGATTTGCTCTCCTGTTCTCTCTTCTTTCCTGTTTACTTCCTCCCGCTCTTTTTCCTTTTATCTTTTTTCTTTTAAGACTTTTCCAAGCTCTAAACTCCTAAATTTGCTTGGAGGGTAGAGGTGAAAGGGTAAAGCAATTTTCACCTGGCTGGGTGGTTTTGTATTCACTTGTCCTAGAAACTGATTACACCTGTTAGACCTGGGAGGGCCTGGCTAATGACTCCATCTGAATCTTTATTAATGTTTTGTTTTATAGGCTCTTCAGAGGTTCCCTAGTGGGACTTTTCCTGTTTCAGTTCTCATGACCTGAGTGAACATTCCCTAGGTTGGTCAGTCAGTAATGCCTCACCCTTAGCTCTGGGTGTTTCTTGTAAATTTAAAGCCTCTTTTTGCTAAGAATAACCATTTCCTATAAGTAATTATTTTGGGCAGGACTCAAAACATCCTCACGTGGGACTCCCTCCAACCAGACTCACTTCTGGTTCAGGAAAAACCACATATTATTACGTGCTTTCATAATCAATGGGGTTCAGGCTGATAGCAACACCACGGTCTCTTCTGGCTTTGCACATGAGACTTCTCCAGCCCCTAAATTTCCCAGGATGGAGCCATGTCAGAGCTCCCCGAGAGGAGAGTGCCCACTTAAGCTCGCCTCACTGCACTTGTGGTTAGAAGAAAGTGCCATCCCTCCTGCAAAAAGTGTAGTAGCGACTCAGCTTGACAAGAACTACCTCCAAACAAATGTTTTTAGCAATCCCTTGTCCATCCTCTCTGAAGCCTTTTCCTTTTCCTGATCAGGCGAGGAACTGGGAGTCATGGAGCAGGTTCTTTGGGGACATTTCTTCAGTTAATCTCCACAGGAGGCGGGGGAATCATTTTTACATTCACTTTAGTGTCCTGTTATCTGTCAAATTGGCATCTTAATGGAAATTAATGCAAGCAGAGTTCCTTTCCATCCTCTATTACATCCAGCATGGATTTTACACAACCATAAAACTGTTAGGTGGGAGATATTGAAAAAGGATCAACCTGTCCTCTTCACGGAGGAAGGGGAGTAGCAAGACTCCAACACAATAAGTTAGTTTCATTTTTCTGTACTTATGAGCTTTCTTGATAATTCAAGTCAGAACATCATCCCGAAAAACAATAATATAATTGGAGCCATTTTAAAATGAAGCCAGAGATGTCATGCCCCAAGAACTGTTTCACTCTCTTACACCTCTTTAACATCATAATGATAATTTTGTGGCCAAATATTTAGACTTCTTTGCAATTTGGACTCTGATTTTACGCGATCTGTATTGTTTGTATAACCATAACAACTTGTTTTCACAAGGTCTACAGGAACTGGCATCTTGATCATGTCTTGTTTTTATCAAGCCTTAAAGGAACTAGGAGGTTTACCGTATTGTGTAACACCACCTGCTGATACTTCTCAGCTATTTAGCTGATGTCAGAAAATCCCATTGCCCCAACCAATCAGAAATGATACAATGTGTATTTATGACTTCTCTTCCCTTGCCAACCAATTCCCTTAAAAGTCAGCTTCTTGCAATTTTGTCTTTAAAAACCCTGCCATAAGTCTCCGAGGTGGAACATATTTTCAGTTTATGCCGAAGGCTACATCTCTCTGGTTTGCAAACAATATATGGATAAAATTCTCTTTTGCTTTTCTGAAGGGTCTGCCAGACTTTTTTGTTGACAATCCTTTGTTCCATGCTGTGCTGAGAGCTAGTTATGTTTCTTTTCCATTTACTACTTCCTTAGAGTACTAGTTCAGGTAGCTCTAGACCAAGAAAGAAAGGAGCCCATCTCAAGTGCTTAGAAGTGCAATGTGCCATTCTCAGTTTCAAGCAGGACAGTGACTTCAGAACATAATAGCTCAATACCAGAGCATTTTATATTGGCCACTCTTAAAGAACCATATGTTTGGTATAATGTCCAGACCAAGTCAATCCTAAACCCTTTTATTTTTAGTTTCCCTACCTGCATGAAATGAATATTTTGCATAAATGTCTTGCTTTCAGCATTCTGGCATGTTTGCAAACACATGAATGCACAAGAACTCTCTCAATTTCCTATGACCAAGGAACAATTTTCAGCATAGCCACTCAACATTCAAACAGCAAGACACAGCTTTCTCCCTCCAAATCTTTCCAAAGGATGTAGAACTCTGGCTCACATTTCAAATTGAAATTACCTAATAAAACCCTTAATTTCTCAGTCTAAAATATGAACATTAGTTAATGAAGCCTGTATCCTTCCCAGGAATTATCATTATTAGGTAGCTTTTAGAACAATTTTTTTTTTAATTTAGTAAACTCACTTGGATTATTTTTATAGATAAAATGGACAATTTGCTTTAAATGTAAATTCAAGTCATGTTTTGAATACAGAAAATAGCTTCCAGCTTCAAATGGAAGGTTTTTCATTTGTTTGTTTAGGCCTCCTGGAGGGAATTGTGATTCTTTATTGCAAGGTTTATAAGAAGGTTTTGTGTTTCCATCCTATCTCCAAAATTACATTTTAGCCTTCTTACATTTGTCTGAACACTTAGCAGCAAGAGCTTGCTGAAATAAAGACATGGGCTCTGAAACTTTAAACGAAGAAGCAAATAAACAAAACCAACTAGATATTTAAAGCAGAAATGTTATAGGACCCACTTATAGAAGTATTTGGTTATCCTTGGAAAAGTTTTCCACTTACAGGTATTATAGTTAACATAAGAAAACATCTCGATATATTCAAAAACTAATTTTAAAATTAAAGTGACGTAACTGAAATGACAGTATCTTCAGGAAACATGAAAAATAGTTTATTGTGCTGGTATTTTGCCATATTAAATAGAGACACCAGGTAATCCTGTTCTAAAGATAAGTTACCTAAATTTGAGATTATTTTTGGGAGCACAGAAAAAAAGACTGTAATAATCCTCAGATTCTGCCAAAATTCAGTTTTGGATGGTCTTAATCCTTTAAGAGACTTAAAAAAGAGCTTTGTAGACTTAAAAAGAACCATGTGGCCAAGATATGGTTCTGGGAAAATTGGAAAGCCATATGCAAAAACAGCTATCTGTTACCATACACCAAAATTAATTCAAAATGTATTAAAGACCTAAATATAAGACCTGAAGCAATAAAATGCGTAGAAGAAAATGTACGTACTAAACTCATGGACCTTGGTTTTAAATAAGATTTTATGAATTTAACCTCAAAGGCAAGGGAAATAAAAGCAAAATTAAATAAATGGGACTATATCAAACTAAAAAGCTTCTGCACAGCAAAAGAAACTGTCAACTAGATAAAAAGGCAACCAACTGAATGTGGGAAGAGATTTGCAAGCACTGCTTTTGATAAGTGGTTAATATCTAAAATATACAAAGAACTTATACAACTGAACAACAGAAAAACAAACAATTCAACTAAAAAAGGGGCAGAGGATCTGAGAAGACACTTTTGCCAAGAAGACATACATATGGCCAACAGACATAGCAAAAAATGCTCAACTTCACTGGCTATGAGAGAAATGCAAATCAAAACCACAATGAGATACCATCTCATGCCTTTTAGAATGGCTATCATCAACAGGACAAATAATAGCAAGTGTTGGAGAGGTTGTGGGGAAAAAGAAACCCTCATACACTGGGGGTGAGAATGTAAATTGGTACAGCCCCTGTGGAAAACGGTATGGAGATTCCTTGAAAAATTAAGAATAGAATTACCATATGACCCAGGAATCCCTTTTTAAGGTATTTAACCCCCCAAAATGGAAAAAACTTATTCATAAAAATATATTCACCCCTATGCTCATTGCAACCTCTTCACAGTGGCCAAGAATGGGAACAACTGAAGTGTCCTTTGATAGATGACTGGATAAAGAAGATGTGGTACATATATACATGGAATATTACTCAGCCATGAGAAAAGATGAAATACTGTCATTTGTGATAACATGAATCAACCGTGAGATATTAGTACTTATGAAATAAGTCAGACAGAAAAAATTGAGAACCATATGATTTCACTCATATGTGGGATATAAAAACTGAAATCAACAAACAAACATGGCAAACAGAGACTCATAGATATGGATAACGGTTCAGAGATTACCAGAGGGAAGTAGGGGAAGTGGAGTAGATTAGTGTAAAGGTGGTCAAATATATGGTGGTGGAAGGAAATTTAACTTTGGGTAGTGAAAACACAACGCAATACATCTTATGACATATTATTGAATTGTATCTTGGAACCTGTATGATTTTATTAACCAATGCCATCCCAATAATATTAATAGATAGAAGATAGATAGATAGATAGATAGATAGATAGATAGATAGATGATAGCTTTGTCAACATATTCAAAATGAAGGTACAACTGACCTCCTTGTCCCCTGAAAAAAATCACATCTTAATTAGAAAGACATTTCAAGACCAAAATAATGGGCCCTGCATTATGCGCTTTGGAAGCTTAGATGCAGGCTCAGCCTGAAGTGAGAAAATGTTGACTGAACATTCTCTGGAAGACAATTAAAAGCTATAGATATTCAAAGTAGGACTCCCTCAAAGACAAAAACTCTTCTACTAAGGGATCTGGATGTATAATAAAGTTAATGACTATATTTTCTTCCCTGATTTCTCAAAAGAATTTGTCCAATAGAATATTCCAGTAGTTATAAAATTAAATAATCCTGTTCTATGTTTTTATATACATTGAAGACTAAACATTTGTCTGCACAACATAAGGTCCACTTAATGATGAAATGTAGAAAAGTTAGGAAAATTGACATGGAAAAGAATCTTTTAAACTGTGCTGGCTGTTACCTTTTCCAACTTAATCCTCTGCTTGAAGTGTTCTTCCTTGGGGCAGAAAACTATTTCAGGATAGATCTGAAATTATTTAATTCAGCACCAGTGGTCTGTCTCAACTCAGGGAAATGGCTTTTCATTTTCAGTTGTGGTGTTGTAATATATGTTAGCCTCTTATATAGCTAAAGTATTTACACATAAAATATCTGAGAAAAAGAAAGCAGATGTTGACAAAGTTGCATTTAAATTGCAGTGTAATTTAGTCTTTGTGATTCACCACATTAGTTTGGTTTAGTGAGTTACCTTACCAACTCTTTCACACAGATCAGTGACATAAACATAGGTATACAGAAACTCACAATTTTTATCACAACACAAATTTTTATTTTAATTTGGCAGTTTTTCTTCTTTCCTAACTAATCCATCCACACATGTAGAAGTTTATTATAGCTGAGAATTTGTTACCATTCATATAATATTGTCACATATTTTAAAATGCCTACATTTTATCCTACTCCAAATGTTTTAAAATGTAAATATAATCAAGTTATGTATTTTCACTATTATCCTATTTTTTAAACATTTTAACTTACTATGCTTATTAGAAAATCACACATTCAAAAGCTTACTTTAAAGGCCAACACAGTCAACTTTAAAGTTGTTTTATTTTTGTTTATATGGTAATGTGTAAAGCTTCTCTTTTCTATTGCAAAAGTCATGTTTATGTAGAACGCAAATAAAAACTTTCAAGGCCACTCTCCTGTAAAGCTGAAAGGTACATCAACAACTATTTCTTCAGTGAGTGCGGTTAGCTAGTGTTCTTTTTTAAAAATGAGATACTTCCAATGCATGAATCTCATTAGTTACAAGATGCTGCTATGCTGGTTCCCTTTGTGCTGTGCCCCAGGCTTACATGGCTATCCTCATTAGTAAATGAACTTTCTCTTCACAATTGAGATGGCAAGAAGCTCCTGTCCTACCTTTGGGGTACCATTACAAAAAGCTCTGCTATTAGCAATCCTAAGAATAGACTGAAATGACTTCTTTTTAAAATATAAGATGGCAAGAGTCTATTTAACAATACTCTCATGAACTCTGCACCACCTGAGGTAGGTTGATTTCCCTTCCTTCTCTTAGTCATTATTTGGCCTTGTTCTGTATTGTTCCTTTTCCTAGCAGGAATTGTCACAGATTTCCTACCTCAAGTAGAAGTAGCTTCAATTTCAAGGTTTCCTTGTTGCTAGTGCTTCAGAATGTTTCATTTAATATTGAGGGTCTGTGTGCTTTCTGATTCCTAAATGCTCATCTGGGTCAACACTTTGAATTCTTTTTCTTGGTCCCTAGTTTCTGAACATTTCAAATTTGAGCTCCGTCTCTTTCCTGCTCCCCAGGAAAAGAAGGTTTTAGACGTACCTAAGCTCTCCTTTCCACCAAATGCCTATTTTTCATGTTCAGTAAATACAACTCTAGCTGGCAGCATGTTGGTGTGAAAATTAGAATCTTTCTGAAAGTAAAGCTAATGGATTCACTAATATTGAAATGTAAATTGATATTGTAATGTGAAGTGAATAATCAAAAACCAAGAATATATCCCCTGAGATGGGGCATGTATATTGAATGAGTTTTCATTCCATGAACTGAAACGGGGATGTCTAGGAGAGGGAAAGGATTGGCAAGAAAAATAAGAGTTTTATTTTGAACATATTACTTTGAGGATTCCTACTGGATACCTAAGGAGAGATATTAAGTGCAAAATTAGACATATGGACAGAAGCTGTTAATTCAAAACTCATCAAGTGATAAATATATTTCAAATTTATGAATCTGGATGAGATGAGCAGGCATAGAAAAAGATGGGCATATATGAACTTTTACATTTTTTGCAGTTTAGTGCTGAAGCAGTGGCAGTCACAGTGACAAAAGCACCTAGAAGCCTGGTCCTGATCTTCAGCCAAGATAAGGATGAAAAGTAGTAGCTAATGATTTATAACGTGCTGACGAAGGTCCAAAACTCCCCCTGGATACACCGTGTATTACTATCTCTATATTGTTTACTGAAATGTATAGTTTGATGGTTTGCCCCTGATTTAACCAGTCGTGCAGCTTGATTTTAGCTACACGTGTCAAGTGGAATATAAAAGACCCTCTGTAAACTTGTGCCTTGGCGCTCCTGAAACCATGGACCTTGGGGTTAGAAATCAGTTCAAAGATGAAGCTCAGGCTGGGGACTGGAACTGGAAGTCTCAGGACTCTTTGATGTTTGCCTACACTTTCCTTTTCCTGTAGTACTGAGTCCTTACCTTTATCCAAGCCCTGGAAGAGCACACCCTTTAATTTTTTTGAGGTTTTTTTGTTTGTTTGTTTATCCAACTCCGTATAATTGCTGCAGTGAAGAGCAAGCCTCCTATGGCACAGGTAGAAGTTAGGCTGCAGGGCTGGTTAAAATCTTTAGTCTGTTCAGAGTAAAACCTCAGACCCTTCCTTAGAACGCTGGAAAGAGACCCCGTCCCTTATAGGAAAGAATGGATAAGAATGAGGCAATCTCATTTTCGTATGCCAGGATATGACATAGCTCCTAGCACACTGTAAGCACCTAGAAACATGTTTTTGAGATAGATGAATGACTGAAGGAATACCCAGTGAAGAGAGGCGATTACACAGGCTTGTTTTCCTGCAGACTTGAACTCCAGAGGGCAATTCAAACGGCAGAGAAGCACAACTCCCAGCAGGCTTGTCACGCTCCTGCTGCAGGCTCGCATACGGCTTTCTCTATTCTGAGCACACTCATTTCTACACATTCTCATAGTTCACTTCTTCACTTCATTCATAGCACTGCTCGTATCAGAGTGACCTTTGCTGACCACCATATCCAAACACAGCGCCCCTTCCCCATCACTCTTTATCATTTTTTCGACTTCATTGTTCTGCGAAGAACGTCTTCCTGCTTGATCTTGCGTTATGTGTGTCTATGTATTTAATGACTTCTACATCAGAATGTAAGCTCCACTTGATGTTTTTGTGTCTTGCTCATTTCACTAATCCTAGTTCCTGAAACAGTGTCTAGGACATACTAGATGCTCAAAAAACATTTTTTTTTTTTAGATCGATAACCTCTCATGCCCACATTGTGGGTTTTACCCATAAGATTGGACATTAATTTCATTGACCATCCTGCTTTGCCCAAGACTGAGGTGATGGCTGGGATACAGGATTTCCAGTTTTAAAAACAGTTGAATTGATATCTCTACTGAGCTTCTACTTTAGCTTCTTGTTTGCTCATTCATTCGCTTGTTGATTCATTATTTATTTAGTACCTACAGTGTTCAAGGAATTGTTTTAGGTACTGCAAATAAGGCATGAACAAGTCAGATGAGGTATTGTTGTAGAAAAATTGTAAAACTCAGATCAGCGAAAAATCAAGGAGCACCTGGAGGGTTAGAGAACTCTGTTTTATTATGCCGGTGGTCTCAGAAAAGCTAGTGCTCTGAAAATCTGGGCCTTGAGCTTAGGGGTAACTTTGCTTTTATACCTGTAGTGTTACAATTGACATGGGCTGATTTACAGACCCCAGGAATTGCTATGGGTTACAGGTAGTTCAAACAGGTATTTAGGCAATACATTTGTTATTTATATAAAGCATTCCTAAGGGGAGAGTACTCTGCATGTTTACAGAAACAGGACAAGGAGCTGATTACAGCAAGCAAGCATGTTTTATAGAAGCAGAACAGAGCACTTTTTACAAGGTTAGCCAATTGAGTGGGAAATTCCTCTTCAGTATCTTCTCTCATGAAGCATATGTTCTACAGGAAGGGTATTAGCTTGGACTCATGGCTCATGGATTCTGAGATTCACTCTATACAATATAACTTAATATACAATAATGTTAAATCCCACGAGATGATGAGTTGAAGTATTACTGGCCAACTGATATTGTTCAAGAGAGATGAAGACCATGGTTGGAGTTGAGTCTGTGCTTTGGGGGAAGGCCCTATACCCTCCACCGAGAAGGACTCAACTGGCCTGGGTTTTGGCAACATGTCCATTTTCTTTAGTTAAAGGATATCAAAACCCACAGATGCTTCAACTCACAAGTATTTTAACTGATTTTCCCTTTTAACATTATAATAGCCAAACACGTGGTAATTGAAAGCATCAATAGTGCTACCTTAAGGCAAAGCTAAAGGATAGGCAAAGTTCTCGCTTTCTTCCCACATCAATCTTTGTGCCTGAGTCATTATGGGCAGTGTCCTCTTAGATCAAATTTAATTGGCTTCAGGTTGCCCCTTTATTGTCCACAATTCTTCCCTGTTCAAAATTAGCTCTTTGTTTTATTTCTGTGTTCTGAGAAAAAAAAAAAACCCAAACGGACAAACAATCTATATGCATTTTAAGAGTAGTTTCCTGAAAGTAATTTGCTCAAACTAATGACTCTGTTGTCTGTAATTTATAGGTATATCATGCTTACCATGGAGAGAATTAACTCCTCACATATATGAGATCAGCCTTGACAGGCTCCAAGAGCTAAAATGCATTTAAATTTTCCATTTCATTTCTCGCAGACTGTCATATTTTCTCCTTGCCTGTACACCATTTCTCTCTGCCTTCAGGCCAGTAGGCCCATAGTAAACTTCTCAATTTTATAAAATATATGCCTTTGGCATTTTGAATATCAGTATACCCCTTCCACTTTTTCTTCAAATATTTTAATGGTTTTCTTTATACAGTAGGATGTGAGCAAGGATGGTGTTTAAAAAATATTTGGTTCAGAGCATGGCTCGTTCCGCTCTCTTAGCATCCCTGTCAAGCAGTTTAATTATACAAATCAGCACCCTTTAGCAGAGAGGCTGGGTATAGATGGTGGAGAGAGGAACAGTGCAGAAAGTGCTAGACAGGAATTTGGCCAAGAATACCCACACTTCCTATATTGAGAAAGCTCCCAGGGATTTTTTTTCTTTCCCACCAAGAAGAAAATAATTTGAAAGTCTGCTCTTTTAACTTCTTTTACAGTTTTCTTCTGTCCTACTTCTTGTTTAAAGAAAAAAAAAAGATTTTTAAATGCTGGTTTTTGTGTTAGCTTCTGAATGTCTGTCTCCTTTTAAAAGCATGCTACAGTAAAATAACATTGATGTTGTTCATATTAATGTTTTGAAGTTTCACAGGATTAAAGAGTTGTCTTGTTGCCTTCTTGAGTCGGCAAGTTCTAATGGTGCTGTTGGTGGGGATAGTAACGGATCCCATTAGGTATGCTGTAAGGCCTAACGGCTCAAGTATCCTGGGGCAGGGTTGGCCGCAGTTGCCAGATCTGGATGTAGGTGCCTTGGAGGGATGAGTAAAAGGGAATTTTCAAGAAAGATTTTCAACTTAACCCTCCTAGTGAAAAAATGTTTCTGTATACTATATACAGGAGATGCAATTGAAACAAAAAGATTAAGAAGTTTTTAAAAATTAGCTTAAACACCGTTAAATAATGCACAGATGAGCGATTTGTAGCATTAAAGATGAGGCAGCTATTAACATGGCAACAAATTAGTGTTTTAAAAGATAGATGTTTTATCTCTACTCTAGAGACCCTAACTTAACTACGGCCTAGGGAAAGGCCCAGGTATGAAGCAGAATTTGTGGATGTTCTAATCCAGTCTGTAGCTCAAAGTAATAGCAGTATGCTTTAATCTGCTTTTCTAAGTCCATAGTGGATTATATAAATAAAATAAGTAAATATTATAGAACATAAAAATATCATAACAAGGTAAATCATATATATGTATATATATGTGTGTGTGTGTGTGTGTGTGTATATATATATAAATATATCACTGATCACAGTATATATCACTGGAAATATAAAACATATTATATTTTCAAGTTCACATGGGTATTCATGAAAACTAAATATTATTGGACCACTAAGTAAGCCTCAATTTACAAAAGCAGAGAGGAGACAGACTACATTCTCTAATCTCAATGTGAGAAATCTGATAATTTATAATAATAAATACTTTAAAATTTCTCCCATCTGAAAATTTTAAAAAATGTATTCAAAAACTCTAGAAACTACAAAGTATAATTATAGAATTTTTAAAAATTAACATTAATAACAGTACTATAGATCAGAATCTAAAGATATACCTAAAGTAGCACTGAGAAAAATTCATAACTTTATGTATATTATATAAATGCATATAAATCAAGGTAAATGATAAAATAGAGGAATAATATATAATACATATAAATATTAATATTGACTCAAAAATTTAGGAAAAAAACAATAAAATAAGCTGAAAAGAAATTAATAAAGATAAAAGTAAAAAAAGACATGGAACAGAAAAATATTAGAACTTATTCCAAAGCTATTTACTTGAAGAAGAAGAAAAAAGAACTAACTAAAGGGTACTCCTGACTACACATTACCATCCCCTGGGGAGGATTTAAAAAAATCATTGCTTTTAAAAAATAGATACTTTATCTCTGTACACTGGAGATTCTACTTTAACTATGGTATGAGGAAGAGCCTAAGTATTGATATATGTATATATATATATAATCTCATATCAATATATGTGTACATGTATATTGGTCTCTAAAATCTTAAAATAGATATGTACATTGATATGATATATATACACAAACATATGTATATTGGAGAGAATGAACAAAATCCTGAAGGTGCTGATTTTTCACCTGCAAACTGGGCTGGGAACCAGTGGACAATAGTACTAATAACAACAATAATAATAATAGAGCAAACAAGTACTCACAAAATAAGAAATGCTCATGGAAAAATAACCAACGAATACTCATTTTTAGAGTTGTTTCTGACAAATGAAAAGGGAGTCCTCTTTCATTTTTGGAAGCTTGGGTAAACTTGTTTCCAACAGCTGTGAAAAACAGCACACACACATACACAAAACATAGGCCTAGTTCACTGATGAACATAGATTTCAAAATTTTATATAAAAATTGTATGTAAGTGAATCTACTTTAAACTTAAAGAAATAGATCATGATCAAACAGTTTTATTTGAGGAATCTAAAAATGACTTAACAATGGAAAATCTATCAAAGAAATCAATCATATTAATTGACTAAAAAGGAATAACCGTATCATTGTCTCAAAAGTTATAGCAAAATAATTTGGTAAATTTAAATGATTATTTATAATTTAAATACTATCAGAAATACTAGGGATAGAATGAAACTTTCTTAAATTGAATAAAATTATTTCAGACCTTCATTATTATTATTATTTTTTTTTTTTGCTGGAATATCCTCCCCTGCTTTTACACCTAACTAATATTATCTCAGATTTCAAGATCGAATTCAAGTTTTGTTTTACTTAGTGTGGACCGCTGTTACTTATCACACTTCTGGGATCATTAATTTACTCACTTTATAGCTGGCTGACCTGTAAATTATTGCATAATGGGGATATTTTTTATGGATTTGTACTCATATCTACCCCTATTATTCTTGGAATACAGTAATTGCTCATCCGCATGCTTTTGATTCAGCATTTTAGCCTTTAGTGGACTGAGAAAAGAGAGTAGCAATGGGCACTGAATGCTTTTTAAAATCTTAATAGATTGCAAGAGGCAGTGTGTGAGAACCTGATCACCCTAATAATTAACATTCATAAACTTAGCGTCTGGACTTTGTGATCTATTTTACGCATCCAGCCTTTCACATAGAAAACCAGGCCCCTCCATTCTTAAAATATTTCATTAGTCACCTACCAGCTATAGGTTAAAGTCTATGCTCCCCAAACTGGTGTGGTAGATTTTATTTTTGTCTCTACTTGTCACTTCTTTCTGTGAGAGGACCAGACTTTCTAAATCCCATTGCCATCAGGCTTGGTGGAGTGACTCATTTTGGCCAGTGAAATATGAGTAGAAATGTCACATGTCACATTGAAACAGAAGATTAAGCATCATTGTGTAGTTCTACTACCACAATTTTTTGTCCTCTTTCATAAGAATAACAATGTCTCAAATGTGTGCATCCCTTCTGCCTGGATCCTGGGATAAGGAAAATACATGGAGCAGAACCACAGTAGATCCAGGGCTAACATATAACATGAGTGATATGCCCTTGCTGTTTTAAGATTTGAGGTTGTTTGCTGCCTCAACATAACCTCATGAAATCACAGTACCCAAATAATGCTGTTCCTGCCTACCTCGCAGCCTCATTTCTTGCTATTCTTTTGCACTTTGCCTTAAGTACTCCCAAATATAACATTTCCTTTAGTTCTCACCACACCTTATGGCATTTCCACCAAATGTGTCACCCCCATGACTTTACTTATTCTCTCCCATCTTCTAGGAATGGGCCTTTCCTGTAGTTATTTCCTATTCAACCTACTTAACTCAACAGTTACCTCATGCATTGATCCTTTCCTGGCCTTCTCACTTCTTATACTCCCCATCTTAAATACTACTGGGTTATGCACTTTCTGATCTTACAAACAACTTTACATATCATAATTAATGTATTTACACATTAACTACTATTTGAAGTTTTTTTCAGTTCCTTTGAATATATATTAATTTAAAAACCAAAACCAGTTTTTAATATATAATATATATATATTAATTTTAAGACCAAAAACAGTTTTTGGTCTTAAAATTAGTTTTTATTTATTTAAATGACATTATCAAAAACCTAGTTCTTTTTTACTTTATTTTTTATTTTTAAAAATTTATTTTTAATTATAGTTGGCATACAATATTATATTTGTTTCATGTGTATAACAGTGATTCAACATTTATATACCTTACAGAGTGATCACCACAATAAGTCTGATATTTGTCACCATACATTGTTATTATGATATTATCAACTCTGTTCTTTATGCTATACACTATATCTCCATGATTTATTTTATAACTGGGAGTTTATACAGGAATTGTGTCTTAGTTATTTTTATATCCTAGACATTTAGCACAATACCTGGCATACAATAGGTGTCCAGTGAATATTTGTTGGATAACTATTGTTCACTCATCTTTTAAAATAAAATATGACAAAACTAAATTAATTTTGCATTCAATATGACAAATTCTTACATTCAAACTAAGCATTCTCTTGAGAAGGATTATGAAAATAACTGGAGGTAGCTTTAGGAAGGATGGATTAGATTGAAGGGCTTGGCTGATAAAAGCAATGAAGTTTCTCAGCACTCCATCCATATGGCTGCTCCTCTAGGTAGCTTTCTCTGACCATTGCATGGATGCTAAGTGGCCTCCTTTTGGCTTCCTTAACACTCTGTGGATGGCTTATTGTGGTATGCATCATATAATACCTTGTAATTTCATTTGCTGGTTGCCTCCTCAACTACACTATAAATACAGTGAGGAATGACTCATGACTCTAATCTTTTTCTTATTTATAATATGTATCCTATAAATGCTTGATGAGTGAATAAGTGGAATTGGGTTGGCAGGAATGAGGTGGAGGCCCTTAAGAACACTTGACATCTTGACATTTCCTGGTATCACAATTCCAAATAGAAAAATATACATACGAACATTAAATTGAATCCATTAAAATTCTAACATTCATGAAACACTTGTCAAGGAAGTGATTTTATTGTGAAAAGAAGATGACTATACCCAGGCATTTAAAATAAGGTAATCAACTTTTCACTACAAGGTAAGTAGGATGACTGTTTACTGAGTTAAGAACACAAGGAAATTGATGAATGCAGGTAGAGAAGGCTTTGGACAGAGAAACACGTAGTTCTGTTTTTACAAGCGCTCCTGCTAAAAATACACATATTGAAAACACAGCTGTTAGAAGGGACACTGCAATAATTATAGAAATCTGTATTAAAAGTTCTCATTGCTTAATAACCAATTCCTTTTAAAAACAGAGAAATCGCTCTTATATCACAACATCACAGCCCATAAAATTCAATCGTGTTTGTCATCACCCTGCACAAAAACCTTCAATGTTACTCACATTTCATACACATGTGAAATGTATACTCTATACATACACATGTGAAATGCACACTATATACTTACACACAAGTACATACACATACCATTTTTTATTTAGAAGACAATGAGTACAGCAGAGTACCTGAAAAAAACCATACCACATAAATACTGGAAATCAAAATAAAACACAAACGATATTGTCTTCCTGATCACCCTAAGATAATATTGTAATATTGCTTAATATTTATATATATATATATATATATATATATATATATATATATATTTAAAGTTACAATGATCCATTATAGTTCATTTTCCCCCTTAGAAAACCAATGCTTTTAAAAAATATATATACTTCATTTGTTCAATACAAAATAAATAATTGTTTTTATCCAAGTATTCTCCTTCCAATAAAACATTAAGAATAGTAAAGTCTATGCCATCCAGAAAAGAAATACTGAAGGAACAGGTAATTCACCTGATGAGAAATATAGAGGGAGACACAAAAGGTGAAGGTTGAGAGGTATAAAGAGGCCAGACTGTAGACTGCATTGTAGGTTAAACTATGCAACTTCCGGTTTATTTTAAAGGGAAGAGAGAACTGTGGAAGGGATGACTTTGTGTTTTAGGTAGGTCATCAGGAAGCTTAGAAGAAATAATAAAATAAACTGGAAGTAAGAAAATAAATTGTAGACAAGAAACAATGAGAATTTGAAATATAGAATATTAATAATTGTTAAGATGAAGGCGAAGGAATGAATTTGAGACCTGCTTGTGAGGAAAAAATTGCCAGATAATTACTAGATCTACAATGTGAAAGAGACAGAAGAATTATAGATTACTTTTCAGGTTTTTAGCTTGAGTGATTTGTAACCATACAAAGACTTCACTTGTTAAAATGACTTTTTCTCTTTTCTTTCTCCTTTATTCAAATTGGCATTGTATTCACTTGCTTCTTTCCTTATCTTTCCACCTTGACACATTCTGCATGACCGCTCCCTTAATCATTAAGCCCTTAGAACATCAGCTTTTGGTCAACATTGAATAGTCTAAGGAACAAAGTCTCCAATCCGTTGACTACAGAAATAGAGTTTTGGTCAAACTAAAGATAACATCTTGACCTCAGTTGTGTTTTCACTCCAGACCCACAAAGGCAGAAAGACCCTATCCCCCACATTCCTTGAGACAAGACAGAATGACACCATGACTGACATCAGGGCCTGATGCAATGATTAACTCCCAATGACCAATCATTAGAGCCCACATCCCAGCTCCTTAAGCTACCATGACTAATGATCTTTCCCTTGTATAACCTGTACTCTCAACCAGGGGTCCCCAACCCCCATGCTGTGGACTGGTACCAGTCCATAGCCTTTTAGAAACCATGGCAGGAAGTGAGCAGTGGGGGAGCAAGTGAAGCTTCATCTGTCTTTACAGCCACTCCTAGTTTCAGCTTCACCTAAGATTATCAGGGATTCTCATAGGAGCACTGGTCTCTGGTGCCAAAAATGCATAGACACCAGAAGGGAGCCAGGTCTTTAAGCATTAGCTAACCTGTGTCTCTGGTCTTAGTGCTGTTTCCTAAATAAATCTTTACTTTCTTTGCTGCCAACCCCTGTTTGTATTTGGTTTGGTTTTGATGCATACAGTCAAATGAATCCTTTTTTAGTTCAGTAACAACTGGCATGGGTTTAGAGGAGAGTATGAAAAAATTAGTTTTGAATATGTTAAATATGAGGTTCTTATGGGACAGTCAAGATGCATTGGAACATAAAGGTCTGAAGCTCTGAGTGGTTTCTTTGAGCTGAAAACATAGCTTTTGGAGCTATCAGCATATAGGTAGTAATTCAAACCATAAAAAGTTACATGGGATGCAGAAAGAATATAGAACTTCAAAAAGTTGTAGGCCAAAGATTCGATTTGTGGAACATCAAAATTTAGGGATGATAAACCTACAAAGAAGATAGGAAAAGGAAGGGGAAAATGGTGTAGATGATAGAGGCTCTGTTCATCCCTCTAGACATAATCAAAGTTGTGACAGAAACAAGGAGCAGCAGCAAGGAAAAATTACCTGGGATCTAGATGAACAAGCCATACAATTAGGGAGAAATCCAAGAAGTCACCCTGCAATGACAGAAGGCAGGAACAGGGCTAGGATGCAGGGTTGCCCAGTCCCAAGCAGCTAAGTGAGACTGAGCCTGAGGCAGTGGCAGTGGCAGAAGCCTCTTAAAGGAACAAAGTCCACAAGCGTACTTTTGTGGTGACAGACCGGCTCACTCTGAGCACCAGTGTGCAGTGAGCACCAGGGACTTACAGAGAGACATTGTGGAAGTGAGGGCCCAGGTGGGACTTGTTCTGTGCAGAAGTACCTGTGGTATCCATTGTTCCCTGTTGAGCCCTCCACCCTACCAGTGTGCTCGACACAGCGCTTCAACAGCCGTGATGTCATCAAACTGAATAATGAAGGTTGCTTCACTGACAGGATTCCCTGCAACTCCACCTCCCTCAACTCGTGGTCCCACCCAAGACACATCCAGGGTATCCTCAGTGAGTCAGGTGCTCCTTGCTGAGCAGCGCCTAGACTCACATTGGAGGCAGCTGGCCTTGGTTTCTGGTGTGGGCTTTTGAGGCAATTATAAGCATAGCTTCTGTGGATTGCTTGCTGAATCTTAACAGGTGGCCCGAGAGGGGCACAGGCTTGGGATAAGTTTGGCCTGCAGCTGAACCCCCTCAGGACTGTGCCACTGGACACCTACTTCACAAATCCACACTAACAAGACCAGGAGACTTATAAACATCTCTTAGTACATAGAAACAGACACAGAAAGGCAGCCAAAATGAGAAGACAAAGAAGCAGAAACCATATGAGAGAACAGAACAGAGATCCAGATGTAATGGAGTCAAGTAATCTAACAAATGCAGAGTTCAAAACACTGGTTATAAAGATGCTCAATGAACTTTAGGGAAGTATAGATAAATTTAGTGAGAACTTCAACAAAGAGATAAAAAAAAACATAAAGATGGAACTAATAAAAGGGAACTGGTCTGACTGAAGAACACATTATCTAAGATGAGAAGTATATTAAATGGAATAAACAAAGGAATAAACAAAGTGAATAAAGAAAAGGATCAAATGTGCTATCTAAAGGATGGGAAAGCCGAAGACAAGCTATGAGAATGGCAAGAGATAAGAGGCCAAGACTATAAAAATAATTTAAGGAGCATATGGGACTCTATTAAGGGTCCAAAATCCATCTTAATGGCATAACTGAAGAAAATCAAGATGTTGAACAGCTGTTTGAAGAAATAATGATAGAAAACTTTTCTAACCTGTTGAAAGAAATGGACATAAAACCCCAGGAAGCTCAGAGAATTCCAAAAATCAGGGATCTAAGGAGGCCCACACCAAGACACATCATAATTAAAATCCCAAAGTTAAATACAAAGAAAGAATATTAAAAGTGACAAAAGAAAAAATAAGGGAACACCCATAAGACTGGCAGCTGGTTTCTCAAAAGAAACTATGCAGGACAGAAGGGCTTAGCACAAAATATTCCATGTGATGAAGACTCAGTATCTACAACCAAGGATACTTTATCCATCAAAGCAATCATTTAGAGTCAAAGGACAGATAAAGAACTTCCCAGAGAAAAAGAAGCTAAAGGAATTTATCACTACCAAGCCAGTAGTACAGGAAATGTTGGAGGAACTTCTTTAAGAAGAAAAACATATCAAAAACAAGAATACAGAATTGTAACAACTACATTCCTATCAATAAGCACCTCAAATGGAAAAAAATTAAGTGCTCCAACTGAAAGAGAGTGGCTAAATGGATAAGAAAAGAAGACCCCTACATGCTGCCTACAAGAGACTCACTTCTGATTAAAAGATACACACAACTAAAAGGAAGGGGATGGAAAAAGATATTGCTTTGATGGACCTAGAAGATATTTAAGTCAGAGAAAGAGAAACACTATATGATTTCACTATATGGGGAATCTAAGGAATAAAAAGAACAGACTAATCAAAAACAGACTCAAATATAGTGGACAATTTGGTGATGGACAGAGGGGAGAGGGGTTCGGGGGCCTGGAGAACAGGGTAAAGTGTTAAAGAAGTACAAATTAGTAGCTGATGGATGGTCACAAGGATGGGGAGCATGGCTTAGGGAATGCAGTTTGCCTTAATTTGATGGCAAGGTGGAGGGTCAGAGGCGGAAGGAAGCAATTGGTGGGATCATTTTATGAATTATATAGATGTCTAACCAATGTACTATATATGTGAAACTAATTAAAATAGATAAATTTAAAAAACATAAAGGGACAAAATATCTGTATAGGCATAAATAAATTAATGACACAAAAGAAAGGTTTGAGGTATGACAAAATGTGTAGATTGAAATTAAAGCAGTAGATAAAATGACTTGATGACTTTTGACATCAAAAGTAGATTTGATGACTTTGACAGCTTTGAGTTAATGGAATGCCCCTCACTTGGGATTTGTTTGTTTTTCTCAAGTAAAATGAATTTATAAGTTTGGGAGACGAAGAACACAGAGGTAAAGTGACATTCTCATCATATTATATAAAAGTATATATTATCAAGATAACATCACTATTGCTATTTTCATAGATTGCCTGGCTGCGGTTTCCACTGTAAGTTACTCTTTTTTCCAAATTAATACTGTTTTCTTTGGAAGGAAGTCACTGTGCACAACAAACACTTAAGGCATGTGATTCACCTCTTTTAGGGTAGATTATCAACATAAACTATTTGGAATTATTCTACATGAGAGATTTATCTATTATGTCCCTTTTAATTATTCATACATTCATTCACTTATTCATTCATATCAGTATGGATTCATAAATGTTTATGTTATACTAGAAATGTAATATAAGATTGGAAATACTCTGAAAACATATGGAAGAAAAAAATAAGAAATGAGGTAGCTTAGCGAAGGTTCAACAATGAATTGGTTAAAGCAAATGTTCTGAAGCCAGTCAGAACATTTAAATTGGCAGCATAGTATTATAAAACTAATATAGTTTTGAAGGTAGATATCAGTTCAAAATCTGCTCTGCCACTGTGCAAACTTGGGCAAGTTACTCTGAGCTTCACTTATAAATTGGGAGTTGATAATAATTGTAGCTGGAATATATCACTTGTTATAGGCCAGGCACATGCCAAACGTTTTACTTAGATTAGCTATAATTAATCCCAATATCAGTCCTACTAAGTACATGTTAATATTTTCTTCATTATGCAAATGAGGATCATAACCTATAGAAAAAGATTGAGAGACTTGGCTGAGGGTACAAAACTGGTAGGTGATTTCATTGACATCTGGACAATGATCACCTGGGCCCAGTTCTAACTTGCCCAAAGCTTGTTATGCTTACTCAGTAATCTGAACCCTCCTCATAACTTAGAGTACCAAAGGCTTTGAACAAAGCTTGGTGGAGTTCTTAGCATATATTATGGATCTTCCTGTCATCCAAAGACTGATGAGAGGAGAGTTATATTCCAGCTATCTTCATCCAGGATAAAGGTACAAAAACTGCTACTCTATTCATTTCTCCTCTCCTCATGCTCCATCTCTTCCCAGGACACTTCCCTCAGTGAGACACTTTTCTTATCACAAGGAGGGGCACTTATTACTCTTATCTCAACAGCTACTTTTCCAGCCAGAGAACAGCATTAGAACAAGAAACAAGTGAAGAGAGATTAGGATATACTCAAGAACCAGAGCAGGATTACCCCCCAAGACAGGAGCAAACAATTTGTTTTCAGCAGTAGGCATTTGTAAACCATATTGGAGATACAAAATCTCTATGAAAGTACATAGGTAGTAACCAAAGACGTTCTTCAAAGAGTAATGAGTCAATAACTGAAATGGCTGTATGTATATATATAAACATCTCCATACTATATATATATATCATATATATATGTATATAAATATCATATGTATGTATATAATATCATATATATGAGATATATAAATATCATATATATGATATATAAATATATATATATATGATATTTAAAAAGGTGATATGTGCAAGGGCATATCTTCTGCTTCCTCTTTTCTCCTTCTCACTCCACTGGCTGTAACATGGATATAATGGTGAACAATTTCAAACTATGGAGAAGTCAACACTCTAGAGATGTAAGAGATACAATATGGAAGAAGCCTAACACTATACAGCCATCATACAAGCTCTGGATTATCTACATTTAATTGTTGCATGAGAGATAATTAAACTTAAATTTGGTTAAGCCACTGTTATTTGGTTTTTGTTACAGGAATCAAATGCGTAACCAATTATGTGAATATCCCACAATTTTTGTCTGTTTTAATTTTGATGAACGTTTAGTTTGGTATCAGTTTTTTGCTATAGTAGAAATACTATAACAGACATTTTGTACTAGTCTCCTATGACCACATGTCCAACACTTTCTCACAGAGAATTAACTGGGCCTAGTACTACTCACACTGGGGCAGCAGAAATGTGTATGGATGTTTTGTGTTGTCATAAATGGAGGCCACTACTGACATTTAGAGGTGGGGCCAAGAATGTTAAAGGTTCTGCAATGTCTGAGACGATTTTATATTATAAAAAATTATCCCGATTATTGAGCAATGGTGTTAGCAGTATGGCAGAATAGGAGATTGCAACCTTCATACTGCCCCTAAAATATTGATTTTGACAATCATCCATCAAGAATAATACCTCTGTGGGAATGTAGAAGTCAAGTGGAAAGATTCTAGCACCTTATTTGAGCAAAATATCTGAGAATAGATGCATTGAAGAGGGCAATAATAATGGTTTCATTTTACCCATGTTATTTCTCCCCCAAGGTGGCACAATTCAGTGCCAAAAGAGACCTACTTTAGCTAATGATATCTCCCACACAGGAAAGTAAGAGTGAAGTGAGTGGCTGGCTTCCTAAATGTAGTGGAACATTGCTTAAGAGTCCCACTTCTGCCTTTCCTCACCCAGATCACTGAGAGACTTGACAGAGCTGTAAGTCTGGGAGGAGCTACAAACAGGGAAAGTGGCAGGAGCTCAAAGCAATCATACACAGATCTCGAAAACTGTCCACAGATCTTACTAACTGGCTCACAGACTTCACCAAGGGGCCTACCCATGAACTCCATGGGACTTCTCACTTGCAGCTCCCCACGAATGCCAGACATGTGCCCTCAGCTCTCTGTATGTACCCCAGATGGCACATACAGCCCCTACAGACATTATGCTCATATTTCTGCAGGTAGCATGTCTGATCCTACATAGACAGCAAATGAAAACCTCCACAGAAGGCACATGCAAACCACCACAGATTTTGCTCTGCAGGATGAGGTGAAGGTACATGACCTTGAATGCTTCAGGGCATTGCCCTGGGGAAAACAAATGGAAGGTTCTCAGGACAAGCCTGATTTTGTGGGATCAAGAGAAAGCGCACATTTTTACTTTTCTGTAAGAGGAAACAAGAGAAGTGAGGTAAGCACATCCATAGAAAAGGCCTAAGAGCCCCCCCAAACCTTATCTGGAGTGGCTGGTGAAGGTCTTTCTCTCCCAAAGCCAGTCAGTAAAGATTGGCATAAGGACTACTTCTTCAAATGTGAAGAAAGCAGTGCAAGCTTCTAGGAACATGAAGAATCAAGGAAACATAACTATCAAAGAACAAAATAAAGCCCCCATGGCAGACCCCAAAGAAAAAGAGATGTACAAATTTTGAGAAAGAAATAAAAATAATTGTCTTAAAGAAACTCTGAACTACAAGAAAACACAGATGTGCAACTTAAAAAATTAAAAATAAATATATATATATATATATATATATATATAACCCCAATATATAGCAATGAAAAGTTCAACAAAGAGATAGTCTAAAACAGAATCTAAATGGGAGGGAGGGGAAGTTAGATAGGGTATAAGGGGTCAATATATGCAACAGAAAAAAATGTAATTTTGGATGATGAACACACAATACAATATACAGATGATGTATTATTTATTGAATTGTATACTTGAAACCTAGTAATTTTATTAACTAATGTCACCTCAATAAATTTAGCAACATAAATAAACAAACAAACAAACAAATTCTGGTGCTAAAGACACAAAGATCAAACTGAAAAAATTAAGAGAGCTTTAATAGACTTGATTAAGCATGAAGAAAGAATAGAAAACTATTAGAGATCATCTGAAATTATCTAATGAGTATAACAAAAAGAAAAAAATGAAAAAGAGTAAAGTAAGCCATTTTGAATCTGGGAAATTACAAAACAAACAATGCATAGTGGGAGTCCCAGGGGAGAAAAGAAAGAGAAAGGGACAGAAAGCTTATTTTTAAAAAAATGATAGAAGCATTTCAAAGTTGAAAGGGAAATGAATATACAGATGCATAATGCCCCCAAAACCGAAGGTTGAACATTAAGAAATTTTTCACCAAGACACATTATAGTCAGAATGTCAAAAATCAGACACAAATACCGATGAGGATGTGGAAAAATGGGAACTCTTATAAACTGCTATGAAAATGCAAAATGATACAGCTACTTTGGAAGTCAGTTGGACAATTTCTTACAAAACTAAATATAGTCTGATGATATAATTCAGCAATTATGCTCTTGGTATGCAGTCAAAGGCATTGAAAACTTATGTCTACACAAAAACTTACATCTTTATTATGACATCTTTATTCATAACAGCCAAAATTTTAAAACAACTGAGATAACTTTTAGTGGGTGAATGGATAAGTAAACAGTGGTACATGCAGATATAAAAATATATTTAACACTAAAAAGAAATTACTATCAAAGCCACGAGAAGACATGAAGGGACTTAAAAGACATATTACTAAGTGAAAAAAATGTGAAAGAATACTTACAATGTGATTTTAACTATATAACATTCTGAAAAAGACAAAACTGTGGAGACAGTGTTCCAGGTGTGGGGATGGGAAACAGATGAGTAGACAGAGCACAAAGGATTTTTAGCACAGCAAAGATACTCTGTATGTTATTTTAATGAAGGATATATGTCATTATACATTAGTCCAAAACCATAGAATGAATAAAAAAAGAGTGAACACTTGGGTAAACTATCATCTTCCAGTGACTATAATGTCTTAATGTAGTTTTATCCTTGGTAACAACTGTATCATTTGTTGAGTGATGTTGAAAATAGAAAAGGTCATGATTGTGTGAGGACAGAGGTAATAGGGGGTATACATATTCTTCTCAAGTGCACATGGAGTATTACCCAGGATAGATCATATATTAGTAAAAAAACAAGTCTTAATAAATTTAAGAAGATTGAAATATCTCTGTATATCTTTTTCAACTATAATGTTATAAAAATAGAAATCAACAAGAGGATTAATAAAAAATAATAAATATGTGGAAATTAAACAATTTAACAATTAGTCAAAGAAGAAATAAAAAGGGGAATAAAAATATATCTTGAAACAAATTTTAAAAATACCAAAACTTATGAAACACAGAAAAAACAGTTCTAAGAAGGAAGTTTTTTTTTTTTTGAGATAAATGCCTGCATCAAGAGAAAGAAAAATTTCAAATAAACAACCTAACTTTACATTTCATGCCCCTTGAGAAAGAAAACAAACTAAGCCCCAAATCAGCACAAGGAAGAAAATAATAAATATTAGAACAGAAATAAATGAAATAAAGACTCTAAAAACAATAGAAAAGATAAAAAAGTAAGAGTTTGTTTTTGAAAAGGTACACAAAATTGAAAAACCATTAATGAGACTAATTAATACAAAAAGTAAATTATAAATGAAAGAGAAGATATTACAGCTTATACCACATAAATAAGAATAATTATAGGAGACTACTATGAATAATTACATACCAATAGATAAGATAACCTAGAAGAAATGGACACATTCTAATGATGTAGAACCTACCAAGACAGTCATGAAGAATCGGAATATGTGAACAGACCTATTACATGTAAGGAGATTGAATTAGTATTTTAAAAATCTCCCAGGAAAGAAAAGCTTGGGACCAGATGGCTTCACTGGTGATTCACTGGTGATTTAAAGAAGAATTAACACCAGTCCTTCTCAAACCTGTTTAGAATATCAAAGAGAAAGAAACTCTTCCAAACTCATTTATGAGACAAGCGTTACCCTGATACTAAATCCAGACAAGGACTCTTAAAAAAAAAAAAAAAAAAAGAAAAGAAAAGAAAAAAGAAAAGAAGAAAAAAACTATAGGTCAATATCCCAAATAACATAGATGTGCCATCTTTATTATTAGATTTCCCATTTATGGTGGGCCCTGGGCACTTTATCCTAGAATTTTATAGAATTAAAAGCAAAACTCGAAACTCAAGGTTCTTTCGGTGCCTCCATGAAAAAAGTTCTCTTCTGCCCCTTTTTTTCTGCCTCAGAAGATTTTTTACTTAGTCTACATTTTTTAAAAATTTCAAATATATATTTTAATCCAATATTGTAGTTGGAAGAGTCTTCATTAAATTTTTCCTCTATATTAACAGAAGTGGATCTCATCATTTTACAGATGTGGAAATTAAATAACTTTTCCAAGACCACACTTATAGACAATAGCAAAATTAATATTATACACTGGATGTGTTTAGTTTTTCTCTAACTTTTTGTGGCCTACCACTACACTAGCTTTTATTCCTCCTAAAATATTATTGATTGAATAAAATGATGACTTTGATGCAGCAGCAATCTTCCTTCAGTTACCTTATTCTACTTGGATATAATGGGTACTCAGCCAGACTGGAAGAAAGTACTATATCCCAAATATTGTGCTTAAATTCTCCAAGCCCTTGAAGGGCCCATGAAACTGATATTTAATTAAACTTTGTCAAAAATTTCTTAAAGTCACAATTAATCCTTTGATTCATACTCTGAGGGGAAAAAGTATGAATTTAGAGGTATACTTTGACTCTCTTTTAGAAAAATGGATTAGAAAAACAAAGATTATCTCTAAATACCTTTGACTTCTTCAAAGGAAATTACCCAGTTGCTTTCATGACTTCTTTTTGGCTCTAGGTTTTTAATTCTATAATGGAAATTCATATGTGCTGGAGTCTGGCCAGCTTTGATTTTTAACAGTCTTCATTTGTGACTGAGGTTTTATGAACAACAGATAAGAAAACTTTTGCAGAGAATTACAGCACTTGAGGTATGTCACTTATAATTTAGCTCTTGCTTCTGTGGTGTCTGTTATTGTTAGCATGTAGACAAGTACTGATTATAAAAAAAAATCATTTCTTTGAAGAATAGTTTTTATTTTTATAGTTCTCAGAAAGCCTAGAACAGTGCTGGAAACATTTTAGACATTCCATAAGTATTTGTTGAATCTGGTTAAATTTGATTTTCAATTTAGCCACCAAACTAGAATAATTATCTAGTATCTTGTCTAATCTGTTTTATTCCTATCTCTTTTGCCAGTAAGTTTGACTTCATGAGCCATATGCCTAACTTCTTCAGCCTGAAGGCCAAGTTATTTTTGCCAAGATTAATCACTTCTTTTGGGACAGATATAGATAAGGCAGATAAAATGTGAAGTAATAAGAAAAAATAAAAATATGAAATTGAGAATGAACAGATGTAGAGGTGCCTAGCTCAGTGTTGTTAGGTGTAAGTCAGAAGGAAAAGTATTAACAACTTCTTATGTTTAGCCATGGACTCAACTTTTGGAAAATACAGTTGATTACACAGAGTACATAGTATAATTCTGGAAGCAGCCATAAATTTAGCATGCCTCAAAAGCCTAAAAAGAATAAAACAAAATTTATAGGACACAAGAATATGACACAAACGTAGAAAATTGGAATTGAAATTCAAACATCTCTATTCTAGTGCTGACTCTAATACTTTCAGTAAAAAACTTCTCTCTGAGATTTCACGACCTCATCAGTGAAATAAATGAATTGAACTCAGGTTTCTTGATCCTGCTCCACTGTGCATGTCAGTACACTATCCCTCAGGTTCTCCTTCCTTATGTCTAAGGACTGTGTATCAACCCAGCCTAATGCTGTGGCTTGTTCATTTCTCTCACCTCATTTCTTCTGTGTTTCCATCGTTCCTTGGGCATCTTACATTTTATCCAGTTAAGGTACCTGACAACAATAGAGGTTTATGGTTTTGAGGCTGTAGCAACAGAAACAGATTGCAGTTAATTTAAACAACAGGAGACTTTATTTGGAGTGGCTAAGAGAACAGAAGACTAAGTCCCAGATTTTAGGAGGAATACTTTCTCAAATATTTTATTACCAAGAAATTGAGGCTGATTGGCTAAGAATAGGGCAGAGAAGGAGGACGCTCTAATAATCATTTCTATCAAGACTGAATGTAACGGGAAAGTAGAGTATTTCCTTAAAGGAAAAACAGAGTTTTGCTGCAGAAGAAGGTTGGCTTGGGAAGCAAAAGCAAAGGTACCCATGCAATGATTACATGCTTTGAAGCCTATTATCTTTAGTTTTACATCATGAGTGGAATATTCCATCTTTTCTTAAGTGGAATCAGCCTAATGGCATGGGATTCTGTGATACAGGAATATGTTCACATGTGCTATTAGCATACACTCTTCTATAAGGAACATGAATCCAAGTAAAATACATTGGTTTAATATCTTGAGTTGTCTATAGTGACATAATTTTAAAAGTTAAGGAACAGTTTACTCTGGTGCTTAGTTATAATCTACCAGCAATTTTCACACATGAATGCACTTTCTTGCCTCTATCAATAATAGAATCAAATGGGTAACTCAATGCTGTTACTTAATATGATCTGATTTTAAAAATTATATATTGGTCAAAAGAAAGTAAGCCTTGCTTATTAGTTTATCTTTTCATTTTGAAATTGCTTATGTAAACCCACAGAATTTACTCAGAGCAAGTTTTCTTTCTGAGGAGCTCAGAACACTTACAGAAATTGTATTAATCTGCTTACTTTATCTCAGAGATAAGTTGGTTGTCAATAATAACTGTAATGCCTGGTTTGGAACTCTAGGAGCCAAGAAGAAACTGACACCAATGCAAGCGTAAGAGGGAGTTTACTGACAAATTCGAGTTTGGACCCCACTCGTTCACTGAAGCAGCAGTGGTTGAGAGGAGCCCGACCGAGGGGTTGGGACCTAATTTAAAGGGTAAAAGCTTTAAATTAGCCTTGGGGAGATGCTTTGGCCTTACCTGATTGGGGGGTTAGGTTGACCTTTAAAGGGATTGGGTGGTAGGTTGTTGGGTCTGCGTGCAAAGGCTGTCGTGTGCAGTTGGGGCTGCGTATAGAGGGGGCCGTGCGCAGTGGGGCAATATGCCAAAAGGGGTTGCCTGCAGAAAGGGCCGAGTGCAGAAGGTAGGGCTGAGTGCAGAAGGTGCCGGGTGCAGTAATCAGGATATGTGCAGGAGGAAATAAGGGTGGGGGTGCTTTAAGGGCCCACAGATTAGCTGGCTTGGCTGGTTTAGCCAGGTGGTAAGGCATTGTTCTTGGCATTTGGGGAATTTTTCTTACAATTCATCTTGGTATCACTCAGAAAAATGGAATCATTCCAGTCTTTCGATAACATTAAACTTTTTGAGAAAATTTCTAAGAGAAAATTCATGAACATGGAAAGAAGTGACAATTACTCATATTTTAATGATATCATAGAAATCTAAATGATTACCAGTACAGAAATAATAGCCATTATATTGGCTAATTTGTTTGGCTTTTCATTTTTATGTATAAAATAGAAAGCTCATTATTATTATCCCAACTAAAACCATCGATCGAATACCTTCCTGCTCATAGCACTGCTCAGAGCTTGTTAAACAGGCATGATCCTCTTCATTACCACCAAACAAGGGAACTCTTTTAGATTTTGAATGAATAATGACAACATTTAGTGCTTACACAAGTAAATCCTTTAAGTTTTATTTTTTTCAAGGGGAAAATGAGTTTTGGGGCAGTGAATTACAGAGATATTAAGACATGTTGGTTTATTAATGTGTATACCACCTCTCAGACTGATTTTCAAATTTTAAGTGCCAATGATGTTGGTCTCTCAAAAGATAGGTCTGCAATCACAGCCAATCACAGCTTCTGTTTATCTTCTATAGCTCAGAGAAGCATTCTCTTCTTGCCAGCTTTAAGAACATAATTTCCATTTACCTGCTCGGAGGACAATCATTTGGTGTCTTAAAGTAAATTTTACCCAAAGGCATAACATTAAAATAAAATTTGGTTTTATATGTAGATCCATTCATATAACCACATCCCGAGAGCTTTTCAAATTCTGTACTAATAGGTTGGTTTCCACATAGGGTAAACATAAACTTCATTCCAGGGTACATTTTCAGAGTGTGAGTTGTGTCATGGGACTCCCACTGTTTTAAATGGTGAAGATGTATTTAAACTCCCAGGTACCACTTTCCTAAATTCAGGGCATCTGTTACCAGTAGCTGCTACAGAACATGGAGTACTGAAACCTTGTTTGGAATTTTTAAAATATTATAATTTTTTAGTGACTTATTTGCAGACTTTAGGCATTTGAAAGAAAGCTCTATATTGGGTACTGTTTTTCTGTAACAGAAGGAAATCTAGGTATATTGACAACAGCAAACAATAACAACAAAAACAACATTCTGGCTGACAGGCTGGAGACATACTTGAAAAAGCAATTGCCTGCTTCAGACAGATCTCAGCATCCCTGACAATGAACATATCTTAAAGATGCACGCCCCCAAGTTAGTGCTTGGGGCCCTGATGACTCAATTTTACGTCATGTAAAGATTCGCATAAACAGAATTATCGAATCCTATAACAACTTATTTGTCCTAAGCGTAGATAACTGTCACCTCTGTCGTAAGATTTCAAGTTCTGCTTCAGTGGCATTTCTCCAATTATCTTCCCTTCCCCCTTCACTCTCCCCTCTCTTTACATAGCTTAGAGTTCTACAGTTGTTTTATCATCTTGCCACCCCTCATCTTCACATGAACAATCTTATTAATATGGTCTGATTAGCTTTGTCTCAATCATAAGAATAGTGACTTTGAAAAAGACTATGAAGTTATTTCTTCAACATCTGTGGTACAGCCCAATACAGGAGTTGACACATGGTAAATGTTTAATTAATAATTGGTGATTGATAATTTAAACATTATCAATATTTTGCTTCTTTAACATATATACTATATAAATAGTATTATATATGTATGCTATAAGTACTATTATCTGTACTACATAAATGTATAATAGAAAATGTGAAAGAATAGGAACTGTGGGTAACTTTTTTGAATATAGTCGCATGTGGTTGACATAGGAGCACATAAATCTAGGCATTTGTTACTTCACCTTTTGTTACTTTAGAGACTTATAGCATCTCTCTTTCCTGTACAAATCACTTTATATAATAACTATTCAAAGTTCAGTTTACAAAATATAATCTAAATATTTAGCTAATCAACGATGCTGGGTGACTAGAAAATTATAATATTGAGATCTTTATATCAGGTGAGTTAGAATAGTTAATTAGCATTAAAATGACAAAACAAACTTTTGCTATATTAGTTAGCATACAATTTGCCTCACCAGCATATCTTTATTTTTAACCTCCTTTTTCTACTCCAGCTTTATTGAGATAAAATTGACATAACATTGTATAAGTTTAAGGGGTACAATGTGATGGTTTAATACACATATATAGTGCAAAATGATTTCCACAATATAGTTAACAATCATCTCACAAAATTACAATGATTTTGTGTGTGGTGAGAGCATGTAAGGTCTACTTTTAAAAACTTTCATATATATAATACAGTATTGTTAGCTATAGTTGCCATGCTATACATTATATCCTCAGAATTTATTCAATTCCCCATTACCTAACCTCACCAGCCCCTGGTAACCACCATTCTACTTTCTGTTTCTATGAGTTTGAATTTTTTAATGTCTAGATTCCACACATAAGTGAGATCATGCAGTATTTTACCTTTTTCTGTCTCACTTATTTGACTTAGGTCTGCCCATGTTGTTGCTAATAGCAGCAGGACTTCCATATTTTTTATGGCCAAATAACATTCTAATACATCTATATATAGTTATAAATATAAATATAAATATACATATGTATATATATACATATATAGAGATATAGATATCACAATTTCTCTTTAAAATTCTGATTTCAATTTGTTCAATAAATAAACAGAAGTGGGATTGAAGAATCATACAGTAATTCTACTTTTAATGTTGTAAGGTAACTCCATACTGTTTTTCATAGCAGCTATACAATTTTGCCACCACTAACATACAAGGGTCCCAATTTCTCCTTTCTCTCTTTCTCTGCCTCCCTCCTTCCTTCTCTCTTTCTTCTCCCTCCCTCCTACCCGTCTTCTTTCTCTTCTCTTCTCTTCTCTTCTCTTCTCTTCTCTTCTCTTCTCTTCTCTTCTCTTCTCTTCTCTTCTCTTCTCTTCTCTTCTCTTTTCAATACCAATCCTATAAAGTGTCTAGTAATATTTTATTGTGGTTTTGATCTGCATTTCTCGGATGATTAATGATGTGGAGTATCTTTTCGTTGTCTATGGCCATCTACCTTTATACCTTACTTGGAGGAGTAAGGTATTCAATTTCTTAGCCTATTTTAAAATCAAGTTATTTGTGTTTTGTTGTTGTGGTAGTAGTTTCTTATATATTTTGGAAATCAACCCCTTATCAGATAAATAGTTTGCAAACATCTTTTCCCATTTCATTGGTTGACTTTTTTCGTCTGTTGATTGTTCCCTTTGCTGTGCAGAAGCTTTTTATTTTGATGTACTCCTACTTGTCTATTTTTTTTTTTATTTTGTTGCCTATGCTTTTGATGTCATATCCATAAAATCATTGCCAAGACAAATGTTATAAAGCTTTTATCCTATATTTTTACAGTTGCAGGTCCTACATTTAAGTCTTTAGTTCATTTTGAGTTGATTTTTGTGTATGATGTAAAAAAGTATCCAATTCTATTCTTTTGCATGTGAATATCAGTTTTCCCCACAACATTTGTTGAAGGATTATTCTTTCTTCATTGTGTAGTCATGTGCCCTTGCCAAAAATCAGTTGACCACATGTTGGTGACTTTACTTCTGGCTCTCTATTGTATTCTATTTGTCAACATGTATGCCTTTATGCCAGTGTCATACTGGTTTATTACTGTAGCTCTGTAATATATTTTGAAATCAGAAAGGGTATTGACTCTAACTTTATTCTTTTTCTCAAGATATTTTTGACTATTTGAAGTCTCTTTGTGGTTCCATATGAATATTATAATAGTTTTTTTTTCTATTTCTATAAAAGATGCCTTTGGGATTTTGGTAGAAATTGAATTAAATCTGCAGATAGCTTTGGGTCAGGCATTTAACAATGTTAATTCTTTCAGTCAATGAACACAGGATGTACTTCTGTTTCAGTGTCTTCTTTAATTTCTTTCATCAGTGTGCCAGTCTTTTTTCTCCTTTGTTAAGTTTATTCTTAAATAAATTATTTTTTGATTCTATCGTAAATGGGATTTTTCCCCTAATTTACTTATTAGATACTTCATTGTCAGTGTATCAAAACAAAACAGATTTTTGCATGTTAATTTTGTATCTTATAAGTTTACTGAATTCATTTATTAATTCTAACATTTTGGTAGAGTCTTTAGGGTTTTCTATATATATGATCATGTCATTTACAAAATAGGAATAATTTTACTTCTACCTTTTTTATTTGAATGTCTTGTTTCTTTTTCTTGCCTAATTGCTCTGGCTAAGACTTCCAGTTCTATGTCAAATAGAAGTGGCTAGAGGCATCCTTGTCTTATTCCTGTTTTTAGAGAAAAAGCTTTCAGATTTCACCATAGCATATGGTATTAGCTGTGAATTTTTTTATATATGGCCTTTATCATGCTTGGATCAATTTCCTTCTATTTTTAGTTAAGCAATTTTATCATAAAAGATATTGAAATTCTTTGCATATATTAAAATTACCATGTGATTTTTATTCTTTATTCTCTTAATGCAGATATACATTAATTCATTTGTGTATGTTGAACCATCATTGCATCTCAAGGATAACCCATGTGGTCATGGTGTATGATCCCTTTAATGTGCTGTTGAAATCAGTTTGCTAGTATTTAATTGAGAAGTTTTACATCTACATTCATCAGAGATATTGACCTGCAGTTTTCTTTTCTAGCGGTATCTTTCCATCTTTTGTCATAGATTAATAGACCACATAGGCGTGGGTTTATTTCTGGGCTCTCTGTTCTGTTCTATTGATTTACGTGTCTGTTTTTATGCCATTACCATGCTGTTTTGATTATGCTAAGTGAAATAAGTCAGACAGAAAAAGACAAATATCATATGATTTCATTTATATGTAGAATCTAAAGGACAAAATAAATAAACTAACAAAACAGAAACAAATTCATAGATGTAGAGAACAAACTATCATATATTTTGCAGAAGTAATACAATCACTTAATTATTTAAATAAATACAATAGTATTCATTTATCAAATGGATTTCATATGGTAAATTGAACATATTCTGTTACTCTTGAAGAATAACAATGCATATTCACATGTTAAAGTTATCAAATGGGAGGGGAGTTTGGGGGGCAGGGTGAAAAAGGTGAAGGGATTAAGAGGTAGAAATTGGTAGTTACAAAATAGGCATGAAGATATAAAGTAAAGCATGGGTAATATAGTCAATAATACAGTAATAATTATGTATAATGTCAGGTAGGCACTAGATTAGTCAGGGGGATCACTTTGTAAATGATATGTCTAACTACTATGCTGTACACCTGAAATTAACATAAAATACTAACATAAAATACTATTAAATATCAACTGAAATTGAAAACTTTAAAAAGGGGGGAAGATGAAGGGGAAAAAGATACTCAAATTTCCAGGTATAAAGCAAATAAGTCATGGGGACATAGTATACAATATAGGGAATATAGTCAATAATATTGTGATAGCATTATACAGTATCAGATGGTTGCTGAACGTATGGTGATCACTTCCTTAGGTATGTAAATGTTGAATAACTATGGTATACACCGAAAACTAATATAATACTGTATGTTAGCTATATTTTAATAAAAATCTTTTTTAAAAAAATCTAACTGTTCTTGTCTTATAAATTGGATCTTCACAAGAACAGAAATGCAGCTCTGGAAGCAATTCAAAGCTCACCTATTATTTTTACTAACCAATCTCCCCTATTCATCTCAAAGTTTGTAGATATTGCAAAATTCTGGATTTAGGAATCAAAAGTCTTTAGAGGAACACGCATTCTTTCCCTGTGGCTTTGAGATTTAAATATCCTACCCTATCTTCTCCAGGAACTATCTAGGCAATCTTAAAATGCAAACTTCAGGGAGATGATTCTTATCAGAAAAAAGCGGGGGAGTCTATTTGGAAACTAAGTGAATAAGTGAATGAAAAATCTTAAATGTCCTCACACATATTAGTAAAAAGCCTTAGCCGACTGAGCAAAAACAATTTGAATCCGGTGCTTTTTCATAAACAATGAGTGTCATATTATTTTTTCTGTCTCATGTCTAAAATTTAAAAGCAAAAGATATAAGGTTTCTGTTTACATCGTCTGTATGTGTATGTATGTCTGTCTATGAATGTATGTTATAGATGGGTGGTATTTTTATACCCCCAGATGGTTTTGCCCAAATTAATTTGTGAGAGCTCCATTTAATTGACTTAAAAATAAATGTTTATTAAATTAAATATTCCTAAAACTTAAAAAATATAGAAACTAACTCAAATATTTTCCAAGTTTATGTAATGATCTGAGATAATCTTTGGTAAATAAAAGCTAGTTTAAGTTTGTTGGTTTAATTAATATAGGCACGTCTTCAGAGTTATTAGCACAAAATGTAATGTTGTGGCGCGATCAATTCTAAGGCCCATGGAGCCAACTGAGATGAATTATGAGCCTTTATTATCCGGCAACTGATTCTCCACTACGCAGGGTCAGAGAATCAGCCCTGAGCTCCCAAAAGAGGCAGTTTATAAAGCCTAGAACTACACCCTGGTTAACATCAAACAAGCAAGCAGATTACAGAAGCAGAAGTTGGCTCACTTGAAAAATTTCCACCCTTAACAATGCAGACATACAACTTTTATTTTACCTGGGTTTAGTAGTCAAATATGTTTATTTTATCTCTGTTTTAAAATTTGTCAGCAAGAAAAATATTTTAGTATGATGATTAAGTTTGTTTAATGTTTCGTGAAATTTTCATGAATAATCTGTTTTAAAAAAACAAGTGATTCAGAGAGATGTAAGTGGAATTAAAGTTTTTAAGTGAAATTGTCAGCAATGGTTATGTTGTCAACATAAGAACATCCACATCTGCAGAGATTTATTTACAAGTTTATTTGAGCCAAACTGATTACATAACAGTGAGTAGAGATTCAAGCCCTACGCTGAGACAAGGTCCTTGACTTCACGCAGGAAAGAATTCAACAGAGCTAGATTTAAAGACAGGAAATTTTATTAAAGAAGGAATAATGCTCCATAGACAGAGCATGGTCTCCTCTCAGAGTCAGAGGATGAGACCCTGAGACTCTAAAGAGCTGCATTTTATGTTTCTATGAAAAATTATTGGTTATAGGCAGTAAGGAGTGAAATGAATAGTTGGGTTTATCTTTAATTTATACAAAGTATAACTTAAAGTCTTTGTTTTTCTGTTTTTCTTTTATGGTACAGGTAAGCATTAAAGGTATAGGTAAATTGTTATTAATAATCTCTACAGGAATCTTCCCTTGTTCTGTAGGTTCCTTATGCTCTAGCCAGCATGGCTGGTCAGCCAGGTTCCTGTGTCTAGCAGCATGTAGTAGGCTCTGAATTCCACTTCGTTTAATATTTAGTTAATCTGTGTAGTTCTCAAACCTCATTTGTATATTACTGGGAAGCAAAATCTCAAATGCTTCCAGAATGACAGTTTGTAGTTTTTTAAAATGCATTTGAGATTAAGAAGGGAACTAAGGAAGATATGTGAAATGAAATAAAGCAAGATGGGGATTGGTTTACAGAATTATCAATTTATTATCATTGTTAAGATTAAGATTATGTGCTCTCTTGAGGGTGGTTACTTTGAAAAAGAAGCATTTCTAAGACATGTTAACCTAGATGCACAAAACAATGGACAGAGTTTACTTAAAGCAAAGATAAACCTTTTACTAAAGAAGTTACCTGCCTTGGCCTTGACCATCCACAATACTTACTTGGTTAGGAATTTATCATCAGATCACCCTATGAGGTTACTTTTGGTTAGATTTTTTACAGAACCACTTTTCATTCACAATGTTTGTGGTATGTTTACTTAGTTTTTTTTTTTTAATCTTTCTGGTAATTTGAAACAATAAAGTTTTATTAAATTATGGATGGCTATTGAATATCTAGATCATATCTAAAAAAGATAAAATAATAAAACAATTACTGATTATAGATTTATTTACTTTTATTTACTTTTAGCTTCTTATTACAGAGAAACTTAAGATACTTGGCTATATTAGGAAAACTGTTTTGTGTCACATTAAAAAATTTATTAGGAGGAAGAATACATTTCCAGAAATTATGAATGTTTTTAATGGTTTATTTTATTTACATTTAATGAAATTATGTATATCAGGTTTAAGTCCATAACCTTGCTATTTATTTAATATTTATCATATGTACTTCATAATGAATGTCCTTCCCTTAAGCTTCTTTTATATCAATCAAGCAATTTTATTTTACTTTTTACATTTCATTTCACTGTTGGTTTATAGCATTGTTAGAGGTCCCCAAGAGTACCTTAGACTTGGTGATCTGTTAGGAAAACTCATAAGATTCAGCATATGGTCATATTCATGGCTACAATTTATTATTGTACAACATAAAATCAGCAAAAGCAAAAGCAAAAGACATACAGAGTGAATTATGAAGAAAAATAGAGAAAGCTTTTAGAGTCCTGTCCAGGGGAGTCACACAAAATGCATCTAATTCTTTCAGCAATGAAATGTGACAGCCCATGTAAAATTTCATCTACTACGAAGTTCTTAGAGTCTCAGTGACCAGAGTTTTAATGGGGTCTGGTCATGTAGCATCTTCTATCTAGTGTATACCAAAATTCTGGATTCCTAGAAGAAAGGTGAATGTTTAACATAAATCATATTGTTTTCACATTTAGGGAACAGTGGTGTGGACAAAAAAAAAAAAGTGAGGGGGATTCTATAGAAAGTAACCTCACAGGGTGATCTGATCATAAATTCCTGACTAAGCAGGTCATGGTGAGTTGTCATACCCCAGGCATATAACTCTTTGGAAAGGGCTTTGCCTTAAGCAAGCCCTGCCCACTGTTTCTGTGCATCCAGGTTAACACCCATTTGAAATGCCTCTTTTTAGATCCCACCTTCTAAAGTGTGACCACCCTCAGCAGAGCACATGACCTTAACCTGTAATCCAATCCCCACTTTGCTTTCTCCCACCTAGTGTAATCTTCCTAAATTCCCTCTTTTATCTCAAATACATAAGAGAAAATGCAAACGATTATTCTTAAAAGTAGTTTTTCTTAGTCTGTTAAAATCTGGCTTCCAAGCATATTCTCTGTTTGGCTCAAATTAATTTTTATGAAAATTATTTACAAGTTTAGATGTTCTTACACTGACAGTGGGAATTCCAACAAAATCCAAGTTCTCAGGTACAAGTCAGGGGCCAGCTTTCTAAGGATAATAGTCTCAGGCCTATTACATTAACTCTTTTCTATAGACTAGCTATAACTCTTGGCTTAACTTTTTTACTGGTTGCTTTCAGTGGTTGCTATAGATATTATAATAAACATCTGTAATCTATTACAGTCTATAAGAACTATCCAACTGTACAATTCCATTACCCCTAGTCTTTTGTGTTATGGTTGTTAAGTATTTCTATTTGTTATAAAGTCCCAAAATATTTTGTTAATTTTCCTTAAACACATACTAGACTATTAAAGAAATCATGAAGAAATTTTCAAAAATTATCCATGTATTTAGCAAACCTAGTATCCATCATTCCTTCTCGCAGATTTGAGTTTCTATCTGGCATCATTCTTTTCCATTTGAAGAATTTGTTTTTTTCCTTCCTTTTAACACATATCTGTTAGTAACAAATTTCCTCAGGTTTTATTTGTTTGAGAATCTTTTTGATTGTCTTCCTCTTAAAGGATACTTTTTCTTGATATAGAATTCAATGTCGACAGTTCCTTTTCTATTTCTTTTTATACTTTAATATCTTATTTTATTATCTCATGGCTTCTACTGTGTTTGATGAGATGTCAACCAACTCTCTATTGTTCCCTTGAATATAATGTGTCTTTTTTTTCTGGATGCCGTTAAGAGTTAATTTTTTTTTTTTTTCAATTTTCAGTGGTGTGACTATACTTTACTTAGGCCTAGTCTTTTTTTGTTTACCCTGCACTTCCAATTTGGCAGGACCTGAACTACAATATCTATTTTTTCAGCCTCAGGAAGCTGCTATAATATCTGTTCAGCTCTTTAAACTCTCAGCTACCAATTTCTGCTGAGTTCCCTACAATCTCATCTTGCACACACACAGTTTAGGATATCTCCTTTCTAGGATTTCCCCCTTCAATTCTAACCTTTCTGGAGGCCCTGACTCCAACTTCAATTTCCATAGCCCAAAGGGACTACTACTTTTTCTTTGAACTCTATTTTCAACCACTGACTTATGGACAAACTAGTTAAGTGAAATTCACCTAGTGTGCTTCCCTTTTCCCGAAGATTGCACATTCTCCAATTCTATTTTGGGTTTATCTCCAAAGCTTTCAAATACCTCCTTTGTCATAGTTTGTTCAGGGTTTATAACTGTTATTAGCAAGAGGGTGAGTCTAATACCAACTTTTCTATCATCACTAGAATGAGAATCTGTTTTCACTGAAATAATAAAGTCAAGTGCTAATGCAAGTAATGAAATCAGGCAGGCCTTATTTATACTTCCAGATGGTCCTGGATAATTTTATGTTGTATTTTTTAGACAATAAGCAAAATAAAAAACAAATTTTAAATTTTTTTTAGAAAACTTTCAGACCCTTGAGAAATGTACTCAGCTTTCCTGAGGAGACCCCAGTTTAATATATATTGCCATAATAATAGTAATAATAATAATAGTGCATTAACTTATTTACAGAAAACTACAGCAACAATAACCAAAAAAGAGACTGAAAGTACACATGAAAAAAATGATGAAAGCAGAGAAAAATCTCAGGATGATGAAACAAAAAGCTCAGTGCTTAGAATCCCACACGAGTGGAAAAGCTGGAAAAGAGGATTTATAGAAAACATTTTTAAGAAACATGATTATAAATGGATATAGCATAGGATAAAGAGTAAAAATTATGAAATAAGAGTGATTCAAGAAATAAATATTCTATAATAATTAAAATTTAATAATCTACTGCGGAGGGAAAAAAACAAGGCATCACACACAATACTTCCCATTGTCTTGGTGTCTTTCTTCCCCAACCCCGTTTCGCATTACCTGGAGCGCTAGAACCACTCCACATTTCCTGATTGGCTGTGTTCAGAGAGGGGCGTGGCTAGAAAAGGAGAATCATTCATTGTCGTATATGTTTGAAGGGGGAAGAAATAGAAAGGCAGTGGGCAAGGTTTATTTTCTAAATCTAAGTATTTGTATATTATAGCCAATCAAACAAAGAGAAAGTATAAAGAGAAAGAGGTTTTTGCTTGCTTCATCTACAACAGGAGCTACAGCTGAAGGCTTCACCCAATTTGTTGCGACACACTTTGGGTTCTTGACAAGAAACTGAGGTGGTAACAAATGTAGGTTTATGAGCTTCTAAGCTCATGGCACGGGCAAGTAGAATCCTGCAAATCTGACTGAGCTGGGCATTGGGGCAGAGGGAGAAAACGAAAGTGAGAGCAAGAGCAAAAGAGAGAGGTTTAACCTTGAGGTGACAATGAAACATCTAGGCGTAAGTAATTCCATAAAGTGAAACCAGTAGTAATATTTCGAGTCAGAAGAGTAAGCCTGTGAATTAGGTGGAAGCAGCTCATTTAGAACCAATTTAAAACCAAGCTCTGTTTTTTTTTTTTTTTTAACTAGGTGTGTGTGATGCTAAGCAAGGTTTCTCAATTTTCTTTAACCTTATGATAATCTATAAAAATGGATATAATGCACAGCATGGTGTTATTATACACGTTAATTTCTTATACTTGTTACAGCACCTAAGAATAGAGGCTGTTTCCTCTTCTAGAAAATTAAAACTGAATTCTGATTCAGAAAAAACGATTTTTTTTTTTGCTAAAAACTTCAGAAGCTATTGTGTATTTTGTCCTCAGAATTACATTCTCATTCTTAAAAATAAAATAGAAAACAGAGTTATCACTGCTAAGTAGTAGATCAGATAGGGACCTGGCAGAAAATAGAGACTTTAATGAAGAACTAACTACAGAAATTCAGGCAGTGTTCAGTGAAAAACGGCAGATGTGGAGTCACCAGAAATTAACAACCCTAGCAAACCATTGCCAATCTAAGGTTGATGTAGTAGTGGGAGGAAATACAGTTAATCCTTGAGCAACGCAGGACTTCCGGATGACAGGGCTGACCTCTGTGTAGTTGAAAATCCTCATATAACTTTTGACTCCCCAAAAACTTAACCACAATTGTCCCTCAGTATATTGGAAGGATTTTCATGGATACCAAAATCTGTGGATGCTCACAGATTATATAAAATGGATAGAAAAATGCATGCGGTATGCCCTCCACATCCTTGAATTCCCAAACTGGATCAAAAAATACTGTTTTCGATCTGCATTTGGTTAAATCCATGGAGACATGGATGGCCATCTATATATTTATTGAAAATAATCCACATATAAGTAGACCTGCAAGGTGAAACCTGTATTGTTCAAGGGTCCACTGTAGACTCCTGGAGCCCAATGGGCCAGAGCTGTGGAGGAAGTTTTGTCCAGCAGATGCTGTTCAGCAAAGAACACCCAAGTGCTAAAGCTGAATGAGAGTGGGGGAAAGTATTACAAATTTTTTCTCTTTTGACCTTATAATCTTCTGGCAATATTTTCCTTTTACTGAACTAAATCAGAAGTCACAGAAAAAGGGAGTTCAGATGACATAGTGGGTAAGAATCAGCCTCTATGGAAAGAGAATGTAACTAGAGGTGGAGCAAAATGTGCAAGTAACTAGCACATTCACCATGAAAAATTATACCAAAATGAGAGACTAGCTCCCAATTAAGACAACTTAATGCATCCCATGGCAAGAGTCTCACTCTCACTTTTGAGTGCTGTGAATCGTGAGAATTCAGACTCACCCAAGGGACTTACTCCATCCACTAATACAAGAATGCTTTGCTCTGCCTCAGAATTACCCCTTCCTACAGAAGCTATCTGCTCTATGAAAATTAACTACCTACTGGAAGTATGAGCCTAAATCCATTGAGGTTTTCTAACCTGGATTCCTCACTGCTATCTTAAAGTTCACATTCTCAGCAGACCAGCAACCCTTTCTGCATATCTCTCAAGGTCAGAAGAGTGGCATAATTCTTTCCTCTCTCCAAATCAGTTTCTATCACTGGGCATTGGGACACATGGATTTATCACTTCCTGGCTACATTGCACTCATTCTTCAGATCTGGCTTTGACACCACCTCCTCTAAGTGGGTGAGATGCCTCCTAATATACTCTCCAAGTACCTTACACTTCTCTGCTTACCACAATTTGATATTGTTTGGTTTTTTTTGTATCCATTCCCTGACTCTAAGGTTTTAAAGAGTGATCTAATGACTCCTCAGGACTTTGAAAAGTGCATGGCACTTATCAGTGACTAATAAGTACTTATGGAACCAGTGAATAAAAGAATATTGCTTGCTTGATGAAGGTGCACATGAATAAATCTGTGTGATATCTATAGCTTGGGCATGTTACAACTCTTCTGGGCCTCATCTTTAAAATTTACAATTTATTCATAACATTTGAGATCCTTATGTATTAAATTAGATATCTGTGTTTAATGAGAAATAACAAATATAGCAATACATTGATTTCTTTTGAAAAAAGGGTGGGACATTTACTTTCAGGGAATAAAGAGGTGGCATGCAGGTGTCACAACACATTGAATGTTGCTTTTCCATCTATTGAGGATCAGAGAAGAACACTGTTGGTCTCCACATCACTCGAGTGTAATATTACCAGTATTTTTGCGTTTGAGAAAATTCATATCATCCTGTCTTATGCATTGTATTTTACTTATTTTCTTTTTTTATTAAGTGTATTGACATTGGTTAATAAATTGATATAGATTTCAAATGTAAACTCAACAATACATCACATGCATATTGTGTTGTGTGGTCACCGCCCAAAGATATATTTCCTTTCATCACCATATATTTGACCCCCTTTATCCTTATCTACATCCCCTTCCTTTAGGTAACCACTAAATTGTTATTGGTGTCCATGAGTCTCTGTTTGCCTTGTATTTGTTGCTTCTAGTTTTATATCTCACATATGAGTGAAATCATATAGTTCTCAACTTTTTCTGTCTGATTTATTTTGCTTAGCATGGTAATCTCAAGATCCATTCATGTTGTCATAAATGGCAGTATTATATCTTTTCTTATGGCTGAGTTATCATGCATTTTAAAAAGCCAAATAACTATGATCACTTTGATTTCCCTAAACACGTAAATTGTAAAATACTAAAAGTAAGGAGAGTGTACAAGAAATACAAGAGGGCCAAAAAACCTATATATGAAGTTCAGGAAAGTAGAATCTCTGTGGGAGGCAGTGTGGAAAACAGAACATGATTGGCTTAAGGTAGGTAGGGTTCTAGAACCAATAAGAGATGCATTTGAAAGTCTAAAGGTGTAGGTCTTTTATGAGCTGTGTGATCTTGATCAAGCCATTTAACTTCTCTTAAGAACAGATCTTCAACTATAAAATGGAAATCATAATTCTTAGAAATGCAGTTAATATTAAATGGATATAAAACATAAAGAACCCAGCACATAGAAAACATTCAACAAATGATAACTACTGCTGTTATTAGGGTCATAATTAATCACAGAATCACTAATTATAATAACTCATTTTAAATCATCCAGTTAATCCCAATGAGTTTAAATAACATGTCTCTAATATCAACTTTATCATTGTTAGGGTTTATGGGCTGATTTCTTCGGCTACTACTAAAAATGCTTTACATATAAAGGCTGCAATAACATTTTTTAAAGCACCACCAAATGAATTACCTCATTTTGATCTCATTCCAGTGTACGAAGTAAATGAGATGTTCCAAAGCCTAAGACTTATTGAATCAATTACTTGGATCAACTTTTCTTGGGTACAGATCAGTACTAGATATGCTTTATTTAAATGCTTAAAACACTTTCTAACTGTCCATTGACCTTAGAAAACAACGGGCAGTAACTCGATTAACTAGTTAATATGCATGTGCTCTTTGGATATATTATATCATTCAGATGTGGCAATCTGTATAGCTAAATATTTTCCAAGTTTTCTAACTCTAGTAGTACCAAGCTTTCAACAAGGCCTTAATTACTTTGCAGTTTTTCCTGTCTTATTTTCTTTTGCGTAGGACAGATTTTGAAACAGAAATTTCACATAAATTAATGAAATAGCAGCTAAGGAAAAAATATTCTTTGGATATAATTAGTGAGAATGCCATCAGCAATGGCAGGTGCCTATAAAAGCACATAAACAGTCCCTTCTCCCACAGGATATGTTCCTATTAGCCATCAGTGCACACACAGTGTTTCTATTTACAGGTACCACATCGTTTAATTTGCTTTCTCTTCTGTATGAAGACAAGTTTGAAACTCTTCTAATATTAAATTTAATATAGACAGCGACTGTGTTTAGTAATGTGAATAAATAACTCACAAATTAAATCAATACTAAGAGCCTGTTCTGTGCTAGATATTCCAAGGGATTCAGGATGAATAAGGTGGTGTCCTTTTTTTCAAACAGGGGGAAAAAAATTACATACAAAATACTATAATAAAAAGAATGAGGTGAAATATAATAAAAATGAGAAGTGAAATTTAGTTGATATATCTACTTTATGTCAGGCATTGTTCAAAATAATTTATAGACTCTATTTTGGGTGCTCTTGTAATAACCCTTTGAGAAAAGCTCTGCTATGCCTTTTTTTCACAGATGACTGAAACTGAGAGAAATTAAGTAACTTGTTCATGGTCACTTAGCTTGTCAGTGCTCATCCTAGGAGTTGAACTTTGATAAACCTCCAAACCAATGCTTTTAAATAATTCTTAAACTGAGGGCCTAAAAAGTGCCAAGGAAATCCAGAGGATGAAAAAATTATTTTCATATGTACCTCAGAGTCCTTATTTGTAAAATAGGGATAACTATGATGCCTACTTCATATGGATGTCATAAGATTAACCAAGACACCACCTGTAAAGTTCTTCAACATAAGGCTGTTCAAGTAGAAACTGCAAAAGCCATGCGGGGTCCCCCAACCACAGAGTGTGTATCAATGTTTGAATACCTGGCACCCACCCTAGCCAGAGGCACACCCTCCCCCTTTGGCATTAAGTATGCTGAGACCAGCTGGACATAGATCAGATTTCAGGCGGTGGAGGGAGTCCACACTGTTCTAGGCATGTATCCAGGAAAGCACTTCATGATATTAGCTATTGGTGTGCCAATTCCAGTTGACATCTGAGCTGGTTCGTAGGCATTTGAATAAAATATGTGACTCTAAAAAGTCCTGGAAGCTTTTCTCACTTCTAAGTTGCAGAGTTTCAAGGAGAAACTTTAAAAGTGCCATTGAGATTTTTACACCAAATGAAGGTGCTCCAGAAACATATTTTTAAATTAAAAAAAAAAAAGTTCTTAAAGCCTTTTTTAGAACAAAGGGGAATGTAAATAAAGATGAGTAGATGAATATATTTTTCCTTAGAAAACAATAACTACTTCTAATTATAGAGTGGAATGCCAGGATACTTATGTTAAAATATCAAACTTCTCAAATCATAACATATGTCACTTTTCTAGGGTTATTCCTGTTCTTTTCAATAAGGTACTGTAAAATTGTTAACATAGGATAAATGCAATCAATTCTCTCTTATACTACTATGTTAGAGTAAAAAAAAAATCTAGCACTGGAATTAAGTAATCTCAAACTTTAGCTGGGAAATCAAGTAGAAACTGCAAAAGTAATACTTTTGACAGGAGTAATTATTTCAAGAACTCAAAAGAAAATTAAAATTCTCTGACATACAAATCTACTAGAAAAGACCAGATGTTTAAGAAAACCAAAACAATTAAAGACAGCATTCTAAACATTCTACCAGCTGGTGTCCTACAATTACCCTAAAATATACCCCTGTTCTTAAAACACCAATGATTGAGAATGTGATAGTCTGTTTACACTATGATCCCTGTATCTGTAATTTTCACTTGGTATTTTTAGTTTCAGTATCAAAGCAAAAGTGCAGAATGCAGAATAATTTGACAGTCTCTCTCTCTCTGTCTCTGTCTCTCTCTCTGTCTCTCTGTTTCTCTCTCTCTCCTTCCCTCCACTCCCTTTCCCTCTCCCTCTTTCTTCTCCTCCTCTTTCCCCTCCCTGTCTCTCTCTCCCTCCCACTTCCCTTCCTCCTCATCTCCTCCTCCTCGCTGCCGCCTCCTCCTCCTCCTCCTCCTCCAACTCCTTCTTCTAAAATGTAAAACTTTATTAGGATTAAATTGTATATCAAAATGTTATTATATTTAGTTCATTGTGTCTTCTTTTTATTAAAACTTATTGGAGTGACTTTTACACAATTAAATAAGTTTCAAGTGTACAATTCAACAGTATGTATATATATTGCATTGTGTGTTCATCACTCAAAGTTAGATTTCCTTCCATCACCAAATATTTGAGCCCTTTTACCCCTCCTCCCCTCCTCTGCTTCCTTCTGTTAACCATTAATTCACTATCCATATCAGTGAGTGTCTATTTGTGTGTCATATTTGTTTGTTGCTAAAAGAATCGATATACTATATAACTTCAGAATTAATACGTTTGACAATACTTTAATTACTGTAGAGGCTGAATAATAATCCCTCAAAGATGTCATTCCTGACTCTGAAACCTGTAAAATGTTACTTTACATGATAAAAAAGATATTATAGGTGTGATTAAATTAAATATCTTGAGGGGGTGATTATTCTGAATTCTTTGGTGGACCCAATGTAATCACAAGAGTCCTTGTTAGAGGGACACAGGAAAGTCAGGGAGAAAAAGCAATGTGATAAAGGAAGCAGATGTCAGAGAGGATTTAAAGATACTGTTCTGTTGGCTTTAAAGATGGAGGAAAGGGCCATGAGCCAAGGAACAGCGGTGGTCTGTAGAAGCTGGAAAGGCAAGAAGTGATTCTCTTCTAGAGCTTCCAGAAGGAACCAGCCCTCCTGTCATCTTGATAATTGCTCAGTGAGACTGAGTTTCGACTTTTGACTTCTAAAACTATAAGATAATAAATTTGTGTTATTTTAATGCAATTATTTTTTGATAAATTATTATAGCAGACATTGGAAAATACTATAATTACTATTTTTGGTAATTATAATTACTGGGTGTAATTACTGGTAATTAATGGGTTTATTGGTTAATTAATGAATTTATCAGTGCTGAGGATAAGAAAAAAGCTTATTAACACAAAAGGTTTCAATTCATTCAAAATACATCACTCTTCCATTGGATTTTATTGAACTACCAAATAGAATCCAAAGTATGAGATACAGTCAACCTCTATTTTCTTTTTGAGTGTCATATCATTTTGCATACTCAAAGTCATAAAAATTTTCTCCTTTTTGTCCTCTAAAAAGCTTTTAAAGTTATCTCCTATATTTAGGTCTATGATCACTTTTGGGGTAAATTTTGGGTATGGTGTGCAGCAAAGGTTAAATTAACCTTTTTGTATGTAGATATTATAATTGTCCCAGAACCATTTTTTGAAGAGATTATCCATTCCTCTAATGAATTGTTTTGGCACTTTAGCCAAAAATCAATTAACTATAAATACAATGCTTACTTCTAAACTCTGAATTGTTTATGTTTATGCCAGAACCACACTGTTTTGATTACTGTAGCTTTATAGTACATTTTGGAAGGCAGCTATGCTCACCACTATACCACTAATGCTGTAGTAAATTTTGAAATTGGAAAGTGAAAGTTCTCCAACTTCCTTTTCAAAAATTTTTTGCCTACTCTTGGTCCTTTGATTTCTATGTAAATTTTAGAATTGGCTTCTCAATATCTTCTAGCATTTTAAAAAGTTTTATGTAGCATCCTATTTCTTAAACCTAGCTTGCCCAAGGTTTGACTAGATCTCTATGTACCCAGCCATTTAATTGATACTTGGCGCTTTTGCATCTTATTATTGATAGGACAAAGATATAAAACCTTTTCTTGAAAGAAAATTTCATCTTTCAATTACTGAATTACTCTGCTTCAATCACATGCCAATTTAGCTGATTAGTACCCCATTTTTTCTCTCTCTTCTTTCTCTCCCAAGTTGGTAACTTTCCTATATCCACTCAGCATTCTTCACTCTTGGTATGGCTTCATTCCCACTCAGCCATTCTTCATTTTGGTCCCATGCCTCATTCACTTTCATACTCTCCATTCTGCTTTCCTCTCTCAGGAAGATGATGTAATTCCAAGTTCTGTGACCCAGAGCCTATTCATGAAATTGTGAGCATTTGCATCTACCTAGTTTTATCAGAGGGCAAATGGGGCAACTGTGGAACAGTTGATCAGATTTCAGAACATGTGACTTCTCTTACTGATCATATCTTATACTAATTGTGTGATCATGGGCTGGTTATTAGCTCCCTATATCAGCTTCCTCATCCTGAAAATGAGGATATTGATAACTTTCCCATTACCTTACATAGTTGCTTGAGAGTCAAAGTAAATAACATATTTTAACAACTCCATTAAAAGCAGCAAAAAATATTAGTATAAGATAATATATTCATTAAGCATTTAAAACTTACATATATATTTTTCTTTACTGAATTATATTAGTATATGTCTGTAGAAGTTACAGATATACACATCTGTACATATATATGTATGTAATATATATATATATATATATATGAATCTGTGGCATCTGTATTATTTGATATTATTAGGTGAATAGAAGGGGCTCCATAAATATTTTAGTTAAAATAATAAAATATATGAAGTAGTTAGAATAATTTGAGTCTGAAGCAGGACTGTGTAATTTTTGTGAGCACCTGCATGTGTGTAACAGTGTGTATGGAAGAGAGAAACAGAAACAGAGACAGAGTTTGAGAGAGACAGGGATACATCTTTCAGTTAACATCTTAAGAGAGTCTAGCTTCTGTGGAACAAACACTAGTATATAGAATCTTGAAATAAGTACACAAAAACTGAAGCTTCACTTGGAGAGAGACATATTTAAACTCTATGTCAGGGATTTATAGTTAAAGATGGTGATGTCCCTCCACCCCCACCATAAAAGCACAGTTTTCATGAAGACAAAAAATCTCAGTTCTTTGTTTTCACTTCATAAGTCCTTAGAAACATAAATGGGTATGAGACATGGGAGAAAGTATTACCAAAACATCAGTTCTAATTTAAGTCTCAGAACACAGATCTTCTCAGGTGTAAATCATTATAGTCAATAAATTTGTTTCACAGCTTTATTGAAATAAAATAGACAATCAGCTGCTCATATTTACAGTGTACAATTCAATTAGTTTTTTTCAATTATAGTTGGCATATAATAATATATTAGTTTCAGCTGTACAGCACTGTGATTAGAGATCTATATAACTCACAAAGTGATTGCTCCACTAAATCTAGTACCCCGCCTCCCCCTTACATACTTATTACAACATTATTGACTATTTTCCTTATGCTATATTTAATATCTCCATGACTATTTTCTTAACAATCTATTTGTACTTCTTAATCCCTTTGCTATTTTCATCAACCGCTCAACCCCCTTCCATATAGCAGCCCTCAAAATATTCTCTGTATCTGCGTTTGTTTCCATGTTTGTTTATTTTGTTCTTTAGATTCCACATGTATGTGAAATCATGTGGCACTTTTCTTTCGCTATCTGATTTACTTTATTCAGCACAATACCCTCTAGGTCCATCATGGCAATATCTTTTTCCATCCCCTTACTTTTAGTCTGTGCATGTCTTTTAATCTGAAGCAAGTCTTTTTTAGGCAGCATATGTAAGGGTCTTGTTTTCTTATTCATTCAGCCACCCTACCTTTTGGTTGAAACACCTAATTTTTTTCCATTTGAGGTATTTGTTGATAGATATGTAGTTATTACCGTTCTTAACTCATGTTTTCGATGCATGTTTTTTCTTCTTCTAAACGAAATCCCTCCAACATTTCCTGTAATACTGGCTTGGTGGTGATGAACTCTTTTAGCGTCTTCATGTCTGGGAAGCTCTTTATCTGTCCTTTGACTCTAAATGGTAGCTTTGCTAGATGAAGTAATCTTGGTCATAGATCCTAGGTTTTCATCATGTTGAATATGTTGTGCTAAGTCCTTCTGTCCTGCAAAATTTCTTTTGAGAAATCAGCTGCATGTTCTATGGGTACTCCCTTGTAGATAACTAATTGCTTTTCTCTCACTGCTTTTAAGATTCTCTCTTTGTATTTAAACTTCAGCATTTTAGTTATGTATTTTGATGTGGGCCTCTTAGGGTTTATCTTTTTTGGAACTCTCTGAGCTTCCTGGGATTGTATATCCATTTCCTTCACCAGGTTAACTTTCCCATCATTACTTCTTCATATAGGTTTTCAACATCTTGCTCTCTTCTCCTTTAGGTACCCCTATGATGCAGTTGTTGTACAGTTAATTTTGTAGCATAGGCGTCTTAAATTACTTTTATATTTTTGGATTTTTTTTCTTGTTGCCCTTCTGATTGGATATCCTCTACTACCCTGTCCTCTATATTGGTGATTTGATCCTCTGCTTCATTTCACTTTATTGATTCCCTCTAATATATCTTCATCTCAGAAAATGCATTCTTCATTTCTTACTGGTTCCCTCTTATAATTTCCATTTCTATTTTTATGTTTTTTATCTATTTGTTAAAGTTCTCACTGAGTTCATCAACACTTCCCTTAAATTCATTGAGCATTCTTATAACCAGTATTTAAACTCTGCATCTGGTAGACTACTTGACTCCATTTTTTCCTGGAGTTATGCACTCCCCTAAACTTCAAACCTGGTCCTCTTCCAGTGAATGGTTCTACCAACTTCTGTTCTAGTATTAAAGCTAGAAACCCAGGAAGTACCATGTCTTCTCTTCCCCTGATAACCCCCTACACAGTTCTTCATTATGTTTTACTGATGTTACTTCTCAAATCTGTTCACCTCTCTTCACTTTCACCATTACAATCACCCTTAGAGTCCAAGCTACCATCAGCTTATGCCTACACTACTTCAATTGATCTTTTACATGCACTCTTGTCATTATCATTTACAGTTAATTTCCACCCTGCATTCAGAGCTATCTGATTATTTCACCTCCTTACTGAAAATACTTTAATAGTTCATCTTATGATAAAAGTTAATACCCATAACATGGTCTGAGACACTCTACAGAATTTGGTTTCTGTCTGTTTCAACAGCACCAGGCTACTCCTCAGTGTATGCCAGCCACACCAGTTTTCTTCCATTTCTTCAAGCACTCTATGCTCACTTCTGCTAACAGACCTATGCATAAGCTGTACCCTCTGCTTAGGCTATTCCCTGTCTTCACCATCACCTCATCAACACTGAGATCTGAGATTAGTCAGGAAAGCATTTCCTGACCTTCCAGAGTAGGTTAATTAATTGTGTGCTATGCTAGCACTGTATATTTCTCTTTTGAGACTCTTAGCACAGTTGTCATTTAATGATAAATTATGTGATTCTAACATCTGCCTCTCTCACTAAACTATAAGCTCCATAAAGGAAACATGATCTCTTTTGATTTTTTCCTGTATCACCAGCAAGATAGCTGGCACATAGAAGTAGTGTTAAATATTTATTGACTGAATGAAAGGATGAATACAAAAGTTTAAAGGAGCAAAGGAGGGAGGGAGGGAAAGAGGGAGAAAAAGGATGAAAAGTTTCAGTTAAAATGATAGTGATGTCCTCTTCCAGAGGACAAGGTTGTTTTGACTTGTAATTTGATGGGTAAATAAAATTCCTATATTGTGAGAACATTTTAGGCAACAAAGGTAGCATTAAAAAGGTGCAGGAATAGGAAGATATAAAGTGTTCTAGAGCATTTTGTTCAGTTTTGGAGATAAGTAGAGATAGATATAATTAGAATGGTAAAGTTAATGTAACAAAAGTCTTTACTAACATTCCAGCTTACAAAAGATGACCTGTGTATGGTAGGAAGGTGGGGGAACTAAAAATTTTCAAGCAATGCTGGCATTCTGCTAATAGTTATGATACATTCACTCTTCAGTCTGTAACACCTTGACAGTCAAATTCCATGATTGAGTAGCTTGGGAAGAAAATTAATCTAGTTTGTCTATGGAGGATGAAACAATCAGAAATAAGTAAAATCATCAGGAGATTGTTACATTAGCTAAAGTATAAAATAAACAAACAAACAAACAAAAACACATTAACTGGGAATAAAGGATGAAGCCCTGAGTGAAGACGCAAAGCTTGTGGTGAATGCTGTAGAGGGTATGAAGGGACCCTGCAGGAATGTGCAGGACTGGACAACCAACTATATGTGAAAGGCTGAGAATCAACGGTTCTTTCAGCTCCTCGAGGTGAGGTCTCACATCCTGAAGGTCAAGATCCTGAAATAAGTTTCACTGGGCTAAATCAAGGTGTAAATAGGACTTACTTCTTTCCAGAGTTTCTAAAATAGAATCTATTTCCTTGATCTTTCAGCTTCTAGAAGCTGCCCACATTCCTTGGCTTGTAGCCTTATATTATTCCAATCTTAGTTGCTGTCATCATTTTATCTTTTCTGATGCCAACCTTTCTGCCTCTCTCATAAGAGATGCTTGTGATTATATTTGACTGAACTGCATAATCCACAATAACCCTTACCTCAAGACAATTAATTTAATTACATCCCCCAAAGTCCCTTTTGCCATGTAAGGTATCAATAGGTCCTGAAAATAGGATGTGGATATTATTCTACATCCTATTAGGGTGAGAGAGGGTTGCATTATTCCACCTACCACAATGCAAATTTTCCTCCATCCCAGCACCCATATCTATCACACAGAAGGGTCAATATGGCTTGTTGTGACAGAGATGATGATGGTACAAATAAATATGTGTTAATTGTCCAGATAATTTGAGACAGGACGAATTGCATAGCTGTATACAACCAGGAAAGGCATATGAGAAAGAGATGCATGGTATATGTTCAATTAGGGAAGACACAGGTGAGCTAAGCTGCTTCCAAGAACTACTGATAATTATAAGAGAACTGGGAGCTTTGAATTATTTTCATTCTTTGGTTTAGAACCTTGGGTATCTAAAGAGTGATGCAAAATGGAAGTGCCCCTGAACATGTCATTGCCACTTTATAGAAACTCCAAACTGAGAACTTTCATCTCTTACTTTCAGCCTACGGCTGAGTTTTAAAATTGATCATATACCTATACCAATTCATTCACTCAGTCTTTCATTCACTTATTCAACAAATTTTTATGGTAATATCTCTATGTGACTGCCTCTACCTTTCATGTAAGGAGATTAAATGCTTCTTTATGGGCACCATGTTTGGCAATTAGTATGTTAGACACTCAGTTAAATAATGAGTAACTTGTATGTTCTAGACCCTGGTGTAAGTTTTGGAGATACAAGACAAACTGAGTTCTTGCTCCCAAAACAGAATAAACTTGAATTCTGGTGGAGATAGAAAGATAATAAATAGAAAAAAAAATAGGCTAGTAGGTAGAATGGCAATTAGGGAGAGGTTGCATTCCCTAGAGGGTCAAGGAAAGCATCTTTGAGAAAGGAAATTTGATGTAAACCCTCACTTTTATGCACTTGTGAATTTTCCCTTTAGAATTTATGATGCAGTTGATTGAACTTTAAGCCATAAATTAGAGAAGCAGGAATTTATATATTCCATAAATAGACCACTCTTAGTCAATTCCTTATTCGTGAAGCATGTAATATGCAGGTTCTCAATGAATTTGAACACCCACTCACCTTTCAAAACAAAGAACTACAAATTCAGAAGCTTTGTGCTCAGATAGAAAAATTTATGGCTGTATTTTCTTTAGCCCAACTCTCAGATGTTTGATCCTCACCAAACAATACATCTGTCTTACAATGTTAGTTTGTACAGGTCATATCTTTCCTTTCATATAATAAGATTTAATAAACTTTTAAACTTAATATTATTGTATTTTGAAATTAATAAAATATGAAAACATGTTTAACTTATTTAAATGTAAAAATGATGCTGGCTTTTATTCAAACCCTTTATTTGGTCTCTTCTGAGCTGACCAGTTGCCCACCAATACATTTAAGCCGAACTTTTCTGGTAATACTGATAAAACTTTTCATTAGCTAATGGATTCTTAGATAATTGAATTGGATTTCCCTTCCTCCAATCCAAATACTAAACCGCAAAATTTTCTTCACATTTTATCCAGGATCTCAGCTCTCAGCTCAAAATAGAATCACAACTTATCTACAAACATTGCTCAATTATTGCTCAAACTCATCTTTCTTCATCTGATTCTTTGGTCCAATCAGAAATATATGAGTCTGCAACAGACATTGGTCTGCTTGGAAAACAGGGAAGGAGGGAAGAAAAGAAGAGAAAGAAAGAAAAAGATAATGAGGAAGCAGGAAAGGAGACAGAAAGGAAGAAGGGGAAGGAGGAGGAAAAGGAAAGAGAAAAGAAAACACCTTTAATATTCTGGGCTTATCCAAACACTACTTGGAGTTGTAGGATGTATCAATCTTTATTTACCAATGTGCTTTGCTCTGAAGGTTAGACTCTCTTCTAGGGCTAAGAGTAATTTGACACTCCTATAAAAAGCAGGTAGAGAAATAATTTATATCATATATTTGAATAAATAAATATTTTTTCACCTTCTCATCCCCTTTTCTGAAAAACAAAATAAGATGAAAACATTTTTGAGCTATACAGCAATTCTACTTCAAAACTTTCCCTCAGGAGATGAACACATAATAAAAAATATATATGCCTTACTGTTAAATTGTATACCTGAAACTTTCTGGATTTCATTAACCAATGTCACCATAAAAAAAAAAAAGTTTCCCTCAGAAGAAATGCCTTTGTGTATACTCTTTCAGAAACTTTAACAACTTATCAATGTTTAATAAATATGATTCATTTCTGATTCCTGGGGGACATGTTTTAGAAAAACAAAGAATTCCTTTTAAGAGATTAAAAGCAGGTAGCAAAAGATAAGTTTCTTTTTCTCCCTAAAAATTCCTTGAGTGGAAGTGGGAGGGGGAAGAAGAAAAGTTAACTTGGATCTTACAAGTATACTGTAGAGATTTCTCTGGGCTTGATGGAACCTGATTGCTGTTGAAGGAGATTGTCCATGCAGAACTCATGCAGGCAGGGACCTGGAACCTGGGAATGGGGTTAGCAATGTTGATCTGAAACCTTCTTTTGCATTGCAATATAAGCATTTAGTATTATAAATTTCCCCATAAGTACTACTTTAGTAATGTCCCATAAATTTTGATGTGTTATGTTTTCATCTATCTTATTTAGAATATTTTAAAATTTCCCTTGTGACTTTTTCATTAATTTTTGTGCTATTTAGAAAAAAATTTTTATTTTTAATATTTGCTATATTACAAATACGTTTCTGTTACTGATGTCTATGTCTAGTTTAATTTTTTTTTTACTTGAAGGACATAATTTGTGTGTTTAAATTATTTTAAATTTGTGGAGATTTGCTTTTCAGCTTAGAATATGATATATCTTTGTAAATGTTCTTATATGTTTAAAAAGAATATACACTTTGCTCTTGTTAAATGAAGGGTACTGAATGTCAATTAGGTTAAGCTGGTTCACTGTCTTCCATATTGTCACTGTTTTTCTATTTACCTACCCTATCAATTTACTGAGAGAATAATGTTGAATGCTCAAACTTTATTGTAAAATTATTTTTCCTTTAAATTCTACCACTTTTGTGTCATGTATTTTGAAACTCTGTTATTAGGTAAATATTAGATATTATACATATTTTTGCATGCTACATCTTCTTGATGAGTAAACCTCATTATCATTATGTGATGACACGCTTTATGTAAAGTAATATTCCTTGTTCTGAGTCTACTTTGTCTGATAATATAGCCACTCCAACTTTCCTTTGATTTGTGTTTTCATGGTGTGTTTTCTACATGCCTTTACTTTTAACATTATGTTCATTTTACATTAAAGGAATTTCTTATAGACATACAGTTAAGTCTTGTTTATCCAATGTGACAATGTTTATCATTTTTAAAATTGAGATGTTTAGATTATTTTTTACATACTCTAATTATTGATATGATTGGTTTTACATCTATCCATTTATTGGTTGTTTTCTGTTTCTGCTATTTCTATGCCCTCTTTATCTGCCTTCTTTTGGATTAATTGAGTATCTTTTATGATTAATTTTTATTTCACTATTGGATTTTGCAATATGCATTTTTTATGTTTTACATTCTGCTTTCAGATAATGCTATACCACTTAACATATATGTAAGATTTTTATAAAAATATAATTCCAGTTCCTTCTTTCATTCTTTGTACTATTGCTGTTATACATTATACTTTATGCTAAAATCCCCACAGTAAATTATTCCTATTTTTGCTTTGGACAGTTATCTTTTAAAGTGAGATTAAATATTTTTTAAAATTTTATATTTACTTTACTTATGTTTTTTCTAGTATTTTCATTTCAGTCAGTTTCCATGTAGTTATTATACTCCTGCCTAACAAACTTCCTTTAACATTTCTTGTAGCCTAAAGATATCACTTCATTGCTTTCTAGTAGCATATATTTGATAAGAAGTCTGCTATAATTCTTATCTTTGTTTCTATGTACTTCATACATCATTTTATTTAGGCTGTTTTTAAGATTCAATCATTGGTTTTAAGTTATTTGACTATAATGTGTCTATTCTTTGTATTTTTTACTTTATTAAAAATACATTTCTAGTTTTGATAATTATTGTGCTTAGAGTTCTTTGTACTTTTTGAATATGTAATTTGATTACTTTTATTATTTTTGAAAATTCTCAGTCATTATTTTTTCAAGTAGTTTTTCTGCCCACCTATATCTTTTTCTAAGGCTGTAATCTTTTGTTTTGTTAGAATGATTTTAATTGATGTAACTTTAAATTAGTGAACTTTTCCTCATTCATATTTAGTCTACCGATGAGTTCATCAAAGGATATTTTTGTGTTGGATGTCTTATAACTTCCCTTTCAGCTCTATCAGTTTGGGTGATATTTCTAAGCAGGTTCTTGTTTATGCATTCTTGGGATCCTCTTCTACATGAAACAATGAACAATTAGGATTTGATTTTATTTGATGGTGTCAGCACCGAGCTGATCAAAAAGGGAAAAAGCTTTGGTGGTGAGACATCTGGTTGAAAGAATGCATGAGGAGCCAACATGAGAATGAAATGGCAGGCACTAACTTTATTGTGGGGAGCATGCACTTCTGCACTAGGGGACCACATGGACTTTATATATATCAGAGAACAATAGTGGCATTCTGCTACACATGCGTAATAAACAATAAGCTGAGTCATACTTGTGTAAGTTAGGCACAGGCACCCTACTACATTAATGTAACATTTTAAATCTGGAGTTCTATCCTTAGTCATGAGCCTGGATCACAGCCAGACCTGGGACCTACAGAGTTGCGGCATGAGGTCTGGCTTGGATGGCACTACCTAGGGCTCACAATCCACAACAACGATCTAAAGAACAACAAAATACTACCAGGCTACAGGCTACAAGGGCTAGGGTGGTTACTGTCTACTGCCAGGAGGACCCCAAGGAATTCCACCAAGTTGTCAAGAGGTCTTCTCCCAGGGCATGGATGGCTTAGACTTTAGCATCCATTTCCTGGAGAGCTACCTGTGCCTGCCTGGCATGATCAGGAATTTAGACATAGTATTCTACATGGAGTAGGTCACTGGTGTCATTCTGGGCACCCGTTAGAAGGTCGAGTGCCATGTGGTTTTGCAAAACTACTTTCTGCATTTGGGCGATTTCATCCATTAATGTAGTGTTCAATGCTTGTGTGTTATGCTGGGCTAAAGCTTCTACCCGCAATTCTACATCTATGGATCCCACCCCCGGAATGAATAATGCGAGAGGGTAGAGCCACCATGCTGCTCATTTCTCCCAGTGCCAGCGGTGATATATGGGATCCCAATTATGAAGCAATTGGGGCAAGGTAGATAATATGCATCCAGCTAAATAGGAACTTCACCAGGTACAACAGCTGGTCCAATCAGCGGGCAAGTAGGGCCAGCCATAGTGCCTGCAGACCCAGAGATACCCTGCAGGTAGCCAGTCAGTAGGCTATACCAACATAAGGTTGCCGATCCCACCAGGAAATATTAACGAGGGTGGTGTTAGCACACAGCTCGGGAGGTAGCCACCCCATGATAGAGTTGGGCACAGATTTTGCCCTGTGCAGTGAGGGGCCTGCTCCTGCAATTCTACGTGTTCTCCTGCCAGCCATTGGAAATGGCATAGCTTATGAGAGGTGGGTGTTGCGATGATCATGGTGGAGCAGAGCTTCTACAGCCCACCAGCGCTGGTCCCATTTAGGTGTGGTGTTCCAGGTGCGCAGCCACATCCAGTTCTCAGCCGTAGCCAGAATAATGTGCCACGGCAGTCCCTTGGCCACTCCCACTGGTAGTTCATTACACACTCAGCAGCGGGAAACATTGTGGACAGCAGCAAACATGTGAGCCCAGGACATGACACTGTTCCCTATTGTCAGCCTGGGAGATAGGATAGAGTAGACAAAGGTACCATTAGGGGCAAGTCCCGTCCTTCCAGGGGGACGCAGGCCACCTGCCCACCTTGAGATAGAAGAGTGACTGGGAGAGAAGCTGCCCCTGGCCTGTGGTACCAGACAGTTTCTCCAAGAGTAGCAGGCCAGGGAGTCTCCACTGGCGTCATTTATGGAGGGGAATGGGCTAGAGGCTAAGGACAAAACTCCCTGTTAACAATGAACCCTCCACCATTATTGGGAGTGACACTCGCAAGGGCGTGGGCCAAATGCAAATCCAGGATTCTACGGCAACCCATTGCATAAGTCCCATCCCAGGGCTCCACTAAGGCCGCCCATGACTCTTGTGTTACCTGTATAGTCCAGGGCCATGACCAGGTGGCCCATTTACCTGCTGCCAAAGGTTCTGGGGATGACAGGAGCAAAGCTCCCTGGTAGGCTCTGGGCAAGAAATGTTTAGCAGTGGTGCCTGGGTGCACTTTGATAGCCCTCAGCAAGCCAGTTACAACCCTGTCATGGGGAGACAAACCCGTTTGCCAGGGCTGCTCATTCAGAAGGCGTATAGCCTGTGGGAGGTTAGTATACCAACAGCGCCAGCCCAGACCCAAGGTGCAGTTTATCCTTCAACAGCCATTGAATCACTCTACTATTCCAGCTGCCTGTGGGTGATAAGAAACATGTAACTGCCATCGTACATCATTGGTGCAGGTCCAGATCTGCATCTCCTGTCCAGTAAAATGAGTGTCCTTGTCACTGGAAATTAATAAAGACCAGCCTAGGCTACGACAAGATGCTCCAAAGTGGTCAGAGCATAGCATTGATCAGCAGCTGCCACTGGCCATGCAAATCCTAGACTGGTAGCCATGTTCACACCTGTGAACAGATAGTGGTATCCCCGGTCTGTGGGCAAAGGCCCTATGTAGTCCACAGGGTACTCTTTACCCACCGTCTCTCTGGGTGCTGCTCAGCACACCAGGGGCATTGTGACACTGCAACTTGTGCTTGTGCCCAGGTCAATGACAGCCCCATCACTTTGCTGCCTGTTCCATATATGGGCCCTACATGCCCCAGCTTTCGGTGGAGCCAGGGGCCAGTGTCCACGGGAACTGGTGATACACGGGCAGAGTGAACTTGTGCCAGCGCCATCAGCTACATCATTGTCCTGGGCCTGTAACAGCTGATGGCCAGGGACATACTATACAGTGATCCCCTGTTGAAGATCCTGCTTCCAGAGGTTTTCCCATAACCCCCAGCCCCATAGGGGACAGTGGCCTATCATCCACTCCTGGGAAGCCCACTGGGATAGCCACAGAGTTAGACCTCGATACATGGCCCAGCTGTCAGCGTAGATGTGAACTGCACCAATTTCATTCATGAGTGCCAACCATGCAATGCAAAGCTCCGCCCATTGGCTGGACTACCCAGCACCAGTCTCATACCAAAAGGTTTCTGTGGACGGCTTTAATGCCACAGCAGCCCATGTTGGAGGCTTCCCGTGGCGTGAGCTATCTGTATACTAGGCATCCACAGGGATGGGAGCCCGACCCTCTACAAAGGGACTCAGTATGTCCCCTGTCTCAGTAGATTCCACCAGGAGCTCTGCTTGGAACTGCACTCGTCCCCACAGTGGGTGCAGTTGCATCCTCAGGGATGGGAGTCAGATTCTCTACATAGGGACTCAGTATATCTCCCACTTCAGCAGGCTCCTCCAGGAGCTCTGCTTAGAATTGCACTCGTCCCAATAGGGGGTGCAGTTGACCTGAAAGGGGGCTTGCAGAGAACTGTGCCCACTGCTCCACATCCCTCCACTTGGGCAGCGTAGGGATCTGTGCAATTCTCATACAAGGAAAATTCCGTGAGGTCACAGCCACCCCTCCACAGGTTTCGGGATTATGGCCAGTGGTGGCCTCACTGACCCAGCAAGGCTGCATATTGACAACCAGTTACTTTCTCTAACAAGAGATCGCACTCCCACACTTATTAAAGAACAACACTGCGCTTCCATGCTTTTTCCACACTGGGACCAGAAGCCTACTGGTACCTTCCAGGAACCGTGCTTCTGCCAATAATCCCACCCAAAACCCTGCATCATCGACTGCACTATAAGCAGGAATAGAAGGGCTGGCATCTACTACATGTAGAGTTGGGCTTGTGCTACAACTTACTTTGTAGCCAGCATTAAGGTCTCTTCTATCTCAGGTGTCCAATCTCATTGGGCAACCCCATGGCACATAAAACAGCTCAGGGGTCAAAACCCCAGCAGTCCAAATAGGTTTAAGTTGCTTCACAGTCTCAGGGTCGGGGGATACACCTGTATCTTATCAATTACTGCCTCTGGCATTACTTTGTCTCACCTGACCAGAAAAATCCCAAGAATCTGACAGAGAAGCCAGGTCCCTGGTCCTTGTTCTCATTGACTGCCCAACCAAGTGGACAAGAGGCCCTCGTAGGTTGGTTTCACTGTTTCCAGTCCTGCAAGAGAAATCAGAGGTTAGTATTATATATATGTAAGTACACTACAGGCAGTCATTTCCACGTGGCAAACTCTTAAGCCACGAGATCATGGCATAGTGTAGGGCTAGAGAAAAAGGCATTCGCCAAGTCTACAACATAATGGTATCGATCCAAGTTCATGTGATAAATGGTCCATGATGTCCATGACATTTGGTATGGCTGCATGCAGGGGTCACATAACCTTATTCAGCTCCTGATAGTCAACTGTCATGCACCAGGAGCCATTAGGCTTCTTCACTGGCCACACAGGGCCATGAGTAGACAAATGACGCCGGCCTCTTCCAGTTTCAGAAATGGTGCGTCCTATTTCCTCATGGCCTCCTGGCAGGCAGTACTGCTTTCTATTCACTACCGGGTAGCCTGGGGCAACACCAACGGGGCATGGTGTGGACGTCCTAGAAAATAGTTTTTCACCACCCAGATACAAAGGCAAAATTCACCAGGAGTGATATTTTACAGTCAAGCCTCACAAAACATCAGTCTCCAAAATGTACTCCTGTACAGGGGGATATGTATACTTGGTATGTCCAAGGAGGCAATCTGCCAATACCCAATATCATAGAGAATTGCCACACATGAATGATTTGACCCCAATAACCTTCTATGGTTGCAGTGGGCCGGAAAAACTTGTCTGGATCCCATAGAGCAGGGTGCTGTCAGCACCAGTGTCTACAAGGGCTAAAACCCTTTGCACATTGTTGGGGGACCAATGTATAGTCAGTTCCACACATGGCCTAGGGTCAGTCAGCTTCAACCGCCAACTGGGTGTCCCAGCAGAGTCCCTAATCAGGGAGATAATTGGCCAGCTGCACTTCATGGGTTGTGGTTTTCCCAGGAATAGGAGTGGTTAGGGCGCAGCTGATTCCATAGCACCAACAGCACTTCGTTAGGTTGCTGCTTGTCTTTTCTGCACGACCCCTACTGCAAGGAGATCCAACCACATTTGCCCGCAGCTCACTTTCACGGGCTGATTGGGCTGGGTGCTGCCCCGTCCCCCCCTTTTCGGCCATGCCTCCATCCTTGCACTAGCTGGTTTGGGAGTGCAGGGGGTGGTACAGCATGGCACTTGGGTGGAATGCTCCTTGTGTTTCACTTCCCACATCCCCCAACATTACTGTGGCAGACATTACCTCATGGAGCTGCCTATCCACATAAAGGGCCAGTAGTGCTACTAATGGTGCTAAAGGTACCAGCCGGGCCAGAGGTCAAGATCAAGTCCTTAATACGGGTTGTAAATACCTTCTCGTCGGGACTAGTGTACTGGCATGAAACATCATCTGTCACATGTCCATTTCCCGAATTATCTGGACGAGATCTAAGCACGTGGCCCATCTTGCTCACTGTCTCTGGCAGCTCTCCAGGGTTGGCCCACACTGTCAGTGCAGCAGACAGGAAACCAGTTAATGAAGGAGCAATTGACTGCACACCACGCCATAGGTGTCACATTCTGGAGGTGCTGCCTAAGGGACGGCATCACCATTACGGAGGCCAGCTGAGCCATCTCTTCTGGAGATAATTCAGTCCCTTCAGCTCTATCATCCCATAGCTGCAGCAGCCACCCTAAACCATCTTCCGGCTTCTGACATACCTGTTCTGTCAGGTCCTGGAGTTCCGCGGGGGTGTACTGGATCAAGGTGGTATGCTTTTTAGCCTGGGGAATGCCGCCAGCTTCCCCGCCCCCACCCTGCCACACGGCCGCTCTACTTCAATCTGGTCTGGTATCACAGGCTGCACCTGCCTCGGTATTGCTGGCGGGCTCCCAGAACTGAATGATGGCAGGGACGGGTCAGGGCCCTGCAGCATGCATTCTGCAGCAGCCAGCCACCTTTCCAGCGCTTCTTCCTGACGTTGCAATTGTTGCACCCACTGAGCCTGGTCCTGACTCAGGCTGGCCTGCCAGGCACCACCAGGAACTCCAGGTCACCTGACCGCTGCCCCTGGTGAGTGATCAGGACATTCGGCTCCAGTAACTCCAGGGCTTTCCCCGCACGTCCTCTGGACACAGCCTTGCTCCATCCCAATCCTCCAGGGACATCCACGTAGCCAGCTACTTGGCCATGGGATACCACTGGAGGTGAGAGGTATCCTCCACCCGGGTATCCTTCACCCGGGGACTGTCCGGAACGCTGGGGACGTACTCACCTCATCTATCTGCCGGCTATGCCAGGTGTCATCACTGAGCTGATCAAGAAGGAAGGTTTCAGTGGTGAGACGCCCAGTTGAAGGTCAGCAGCGAGCCCAATAAAAGAAGACACGGCAGGCATCAACTTTATTGCAGGGAGTGCGGGTTTCTGCACTACGGGGAACGCATAGGCTTTATATTGTCAGAAAACAGTAGTGTGTATTCTGCCACACATGTGTTAATAAACAATAAGCTGAGTCATATTTGCATAAGTCAGGATCAGGCACCTTACTACATTAATTTAACATTTTAAATCCAGAGTTCTATTCCTACTTGCAAACCTGGATCACAGCCAGACCTGAGACCCACAGATGGTGAGCACAGAATGACTAATCAGGAAGAAGATATTTAGCTTTTAATGAATCGTGACCCTCAGTTCACCTGAAATTGTATAAGCATCAAGCCCAGAATCAAACAGAGCTTTCATATTAAATGGGGAGATAGTCTTCTAAGTTCCTGGAAAACTATTCTTTTAGCACTCAGAGAATATACTCACATTGGGGAAGAAATTTCTATTGTGTCTTTGGTAGCTAAAAGAGAGAAGGTGACAGAGGATTTTCTGTCTGATTTAAATAGCAAATTAAATGCTGCAGCGTTTGCCCAATACTAAGAATTAAGAACTCAAATTATAATCCCTCATCTGTTTCTACTGGAAACTGCAATCTCCAATGAACCTCCTTGGGCCTTAACTTCTTGACAAACAAGTTAAAAAAATGATAAAGATGCTTTACACTGAAATACTAAATGCATGAAAAGTATTGAATTTTCAAAGAAGAAAAAAATTTTCTTCCAAGAGTTTTCCTTGTAGCGCATTGAGGTAACTCCAGTCAAATTATTGGTTCTCCGCCTTTTTCCTAGAGAAGCTTGAAATTTAAAGTTGTGCAAAATTAAAAATATCTACATATACTTTAAGCGATATTGGTATTTCCATTTTTCCCAAAAGGAGAAGCCAATATAGAATATATGGATCTTCTCTATTGTTTTGATTCAGTTGCTGGTGCTGGTGCACATTTAATTATTAGTCCTTGATTAAATGACTTCCAAGGTAAAAGTAATCACAACAGTGGTTTGCCAGAGTCATCTTGAACTTTTTCATTTTGATCTGTAAATCTATTTAATAATTAGAGAAGAAGTAAGAATTCTAGAAGCCGTTTATGAGTAAAAATGACAATTTGTGGGAAAAGGCAATTAGTGAGAAGAGATTGGTGTCTTGAGTTCATGTTCACTTCAATGTGGTTTTAGTAGGTTCTTTTTTTCTTGGAGATGGTAGGTGGAAAAGTAGCATACATACAAAGGAATTGAACAAATATCAAGTTTAGTATCATTTTCAAAATAAAACAGCATTTTAGGACACTATTTAGAAAGTATGCAAAAGGCTTGGAATATAACAGATGGCTTTATTAAGCATAGTTGAATCTGAAAATAACCAAATAATTAAGGCCCAAACCCCTAAGAATTTGGCAAATTTCAACTGTGTAGTTAAATGAAAGTAAAATGAAAACCACTTATTAAACAAAATCCAAGCATCAACCTACCATAAACCTTTACACATTCAAGGTGTGGCTTGTAAGGAGGTGCATTTTCACTTACTCTTCTACAAATATTGCTGATTCTTTGTACCGTCCGCTTCTTCTCATTGCATTAAAGGTGTGCATTTACAAATTATGTCTTGGCCTCTGTGGATTTTCCTCTACATAATGTTTTATTCTTTAGTGACCATTTCTGACAAATTTTTGTTAATGATAGTGTTCACCTAAAAATGTCAGAAGGAATATTTTTGTTGATAAGTATTTAAAGAACTGAGTAATGAGTCATGCATTATTCACAGTAGCCAAGACAAGGAAATAACCGAAGTGCTCTTCTATAGATGATTGGATAAAGAAGGTGTAGTCCATATATACAAGGAATACTACTCAACCATAAGAAAAGATGACATGCTGCCATTTGCGACCAGCATGGAGGATCTTGAGATTATCTGTTAAGTGAAATAAGCCAGAAATAAACCATTTCTCAATAAATGGTGAGAAACCGTATGACTTCACTTATATATGGGATATTAAAACTGAAGAGCAACAAATGAACAAGACGAACAAAAAAAAAACTCATAGACACAGACAATAGTTTAGTAGTTACTCAGGGAGAAAGAGGGGAGGAAGAAGATAGATAAGGATGAAAGAGGTTAAATATATGATGATGGGAGGAGATTTGACTGGTTGGTGAACACATTATGCAATATACAGTTGTTATATTATTGAATTCTGATATTACTTGAAACTATATAACTTTATTAACCAATGTAACTCCAATAAATTTAATTTAAAAAAGAAAATAAAAACTTGCATACTTTTTATATTTGGCAAAAGAAGTTTTATGTTAATGAGGAACTAATGAATCTGTGAATGATGCTTGATGATGGCATTAACCTAGGGAGACCTTAACTAGAACCCATCTCCTTTCTTCTTTTACATATGATGCTCAGACCTCTCCTCTGATTTATGGACTCAAAGATTAGGTTTAACCCAGGGCTTCAGGATCTTCTCTTTTCCTAAATAAATTAATTTTTTTTATTCATTTGTTCATTTTAACCACCATATAGGATTTTATATTGTTGTTCTCTTATTCTTATTCTGCTATTCTTTATTTCATATAGAAAACATTGCTTTTTCTTGGCATTTAACAATTATTTGCATTAAAAAAAATAATTTATACCAAGAGGCAGTGATTTAAGGAGCCCATGAGTCAGGCAACTTGTGTTTAAATCTTCAGCTTCACCTTTTATTGAGCTGTGTAATACTGGCCTCCTTGCTGTACCTCAAGCATGCCAGGCATGCATCCACCTCAGTGACTGGTGCTGATGGGCCTTCCTTCTGGAAGCCCAAAGAATCCAGTGAGTAATTTACTTCACTGTCACATCATTGCTCAAAAACTCACTTTTCCATGAGGAATTTTCAGGCAATCCTTCTACAATTTTCCTTCTACCTACAGTGAAGCTTTTACCTATTCTCCTGCTTGCCTTTTTTTTTCTTTTGTTCCAAAGAATTATTTTTTAACCTAGATATAAATTACTTATAATTTTTTGTTCCTGTTTTTTTTTTCTTCCTCCCCACTAGTATGTAACCAACGCAGGATTCTTTGTCTGCTTTATTCGCTGATGCATTCCAAAATGCCTAGAGTGGTGCCTGGCAACAGATGGGAACAGCAGTGAATATTGTGGTATAAACTAATGAACTTTAGCACATGTTTTTATACTAGATTTTGGTCTGGAATTTCACAAAGTTAATCTGGACTCAATATAGTAGCTTAGAAGAGTATAGCATTATGATTTCTAATGTCCAAATTTTGTAGGAGATCATCTTTGAACTAGTAACCTTTATTTCAATCAGTAGAAGAGCATTTCTCAAAAAAAAATGTCATTAATTGAGAAAATCTGGGATTGGCAATGATTTCTAAGGAAGAATAATTAACTCTTAAAAGAGTAATTAAGTTTTTTCTAGTTTTAAAGGAAAGAATTACAGAAGGACCCTGTTGTAGGATAAAAACTCAAATACACAGATGTGCCTCACATCAAGGAAAAATTTTAAAATTACTCTTCCTTATATTTTGAACACATTGCCCCTTTAATTATCATTAAATATTGGATAATATAAGGACCACCCATGGACTGGAGTCTTTCTAATCATTAGATTATCCACATTATCCCCAAATGTTTTTGGCAGTCAAAATCCCAGAGGTTTTTAAGGTTAGTAACTAGTAATGTATTCTATTTATGGCAAGTCTATGGATGTCTGTGAAGTTTTCCATCTCCCCCTTGGAAATATATATTTGATGACCTTTTCATCAATTTGGCCTTAAAATTTAGAGTGTCTTTAATTTCCTTCTAAGAGCTATCTACTGAGAACTTTGACATCAATTCATGAGCAATAACTACTTCATGTCTTTTTCTAATCTCTTCCAACATCTTTTCTCAGAAGGGTCATTCATTTACTCAACAAATATTTATTAAGTACTTATGTGTTATCAAGTACTGTTGAAAGGTCTGGAGGTAAAGCAATGTGGAAGGCAGAAAAAGTCTTGTTCTCATGAGCCAATTTTTTAGGTAAATTCCTTCTAAACCAATTCTCTGTTCTCAATCCTAGCTGAGGATTTTCTGCCTTTCAGGTATATTAGTGTAGCACAAAGGTCTTCAACCAGGGAAAATTTGTCTCCCAAAGACACATTTGCTAATGCCTGGAGATATTTTTGATTGTCATATACAGTGGAAAGGGGTATAGTGGCACCTAAGTTTAGGGGTAAGAATGCTAAACAATGAACAAGACAGAGACACTACAAAGAAGTGTTTGGTTCAAGACATCAATATTGCTGAAGTTGGAAATCCACTGGTCTAGTAGACCTGTACATTTTTGTACTGATGTTAGTAATTAGTTATGCGCTAGATATTCAAAATCATATTCAATAGAAAAGAGGTGAACTAATTTTTCAAACCCAAGAATATTTTTAAAACATATTAATCAATTACTAAACTTTTTCTACTATAATATGGCAACTCAGAACTAATAATATAATTGACCTTTCCCATATCATGTTAATTTACCTTATTTATTTTTCTGAGAGATATGGCAGAGTGAGTATATTTTAAATCCTTGTTTCCTAAGTTCTGTTACTAGAAGCCAAGAATATGTCACTAAAACTGAGGCCCACTTAATTGAGTTTTAATAGCTTTGGAAAATAAAGTAAGAGTGATTCTCCTATTCGTTTTTAAAATAAATTTATTGGGGTGACATTGATTAAAATAATATAGTTTCAAGTGTACAATTCAATATGTCGCATTGGATATTGCATTGTATGTTAATACCCAAAGTTGAATTTCCTTTTGTTACCATATATTTGATCCCCTTTCCTTTTACATTATCTTACTTCTCCTCTACCCATTTTTTCTCCGATATACCACTAAATTGTTGTTCATGTCTATGGGTTTTTGTTTGCTTGCCTTGTTCATTTGTTGCTTTCAGTTTTATAGCCCACAGATGAGTGAAACCATATGGTTCTCAACTTTTTCTGTTGGCTTTATTTCATGTAGCATAATAATCTCAAGTCTATCCATGTTGTCTCAATGGCAGCATTTCATCTTTCTTAAGGTTAAATAGTATTCCATTGTATATATAGACACATCTTCTTTATCTAATCATTTATAAGAGTTGTACTCTTTTAAAATTTTTATTTAGGGTAACATTAGATAATAAAATCCAGTAAGTCAGCTGTACACTTACAGTAAGTGCAATATTATATATATAATATATATATATAATATTATATTATATATATATAGTATATATATACTGCTTTACCTCCAATAGTTTAGATTTCTCTCTGCCACTATTTTTCGACCCCTTTTATTTACCCATCTACCTCCACCATTCCCATCCCCGCTATCTTCATTAAATACTAGTTTATTGACCATGTTCATGAGTCTGTTTCTTTGTCCTGTTCACTTGTTGCTTTTACATTAATATTCCCATATATAAGTGATATCATGTGATTTTTCAAATTTCCTCTCTGGCTTATTTCACTTAGCATAATTATCCTGAGGTCCAACCATGAGGTCACAAATGGCAGTATTCATCTCTTCTTATGGCTGAGTGTATTCTATTGTATATATGGCTGAGTAATACTTCCTTTGTATATATGTACCACGCTTTTTAGCTAATCATCTATCATAAGACACTTCGATTGCTTCCATGTCCTCATCACCGTGAATAATGCTGCTGTGAACATCAGTGAGCAAATATTCATTTTGAAATATGTGTTTTCAAGTCTTTGAATAAATACCCAGTAGAGAGATTGCTGGATCATATGGTAGATCAGTTAGTTTTTTGAGGAACCTCCATATTGTTTTCCATAGTAGCTATACCAATTTGCAGTCCTACCAGCAGTGTATGAGGGTTTCTTTTTCTCCGCATCCTTTCCAATACTTGTTATTACTTGTCCTGTTAATGATAGCTATTTCTAACAGGTGTGAGAAAACATTCATTGTGGTTTTGTTTGGCATTTCTCTAATAGTTAGCAATTTTGAGCATCTTTTCAAATATTGTTGTGATTTGTATGTCTTCAAGGGAAAGTGTCTATTCAGGTCCTCTTCACATTTTTTGATTGGATTTTTTGTGGTTTTTTTGTTGTTGTTTATTGAGTTGTATGTGTTCTCTGTATATTTTGGATACTAAGCCCCTACCTAGGCCACTGCTTGCAAACATATTTTCCCATTTGAATGGTTCTCTCTTCACCTTTTTAACAGTTATTTTGCTGTGCACAAGCTTTTTAGTTTTGATATATTCTCATTCATTATTTTGCTTTTACTTCCTTGCCTTTGAGGTCAAATTCATAAAATCCTCTTTAAATCCCAGATCCTTGAATTTAGTTCCTATGTTTTCTCTATGCCTTTTACTGTTTCAGGTCTTATTCAGGTCCTAATCCATGTTATGAGTTAATTTTGGTGTGTGGTGATAGACAACAGTCCTAGTTTCATTCTTTGCAGGTGGCTTTCCAGTTTTTGCAGCACCATTTATTGAAAGAGGCTTTCCTTCTTCTGCGGATGTTTTTTGGCTTTTTTTCAATCATTATTTGCCCATATAATATGGTTAACTTATGGACTCTCAATTTGTCCTTGCATTTGTCTATTTTTCTGACAATACTATGCTGTTTTGATTATTGTCACTTAGTAGTATACTTTGAAGTCTGGCAAAGTGGATGCTCCAGCCTCATTCTTTTTGTTCAAGATGCTTTGGCAATTTCATGCTCTTTTGTGATTCTATAGAAATCCGATGTTTTTTTTTTGTTGTTTTATTTCTTTGAAAAGAAGCTGATGGGATTTTGATGGGGATTACATTAAATCTGTATAATGCTTTAGGTAATAAGGTCATTTTAACTATGTTTATTCTTCCAATCCAAAAACATGGAATATCTTTCCATTTCTTTGCATCTTCTTTGCTTTCTATTAAGGGTCTTATAGCTTTCATTATATAGGGACTTCACATGTTTCGTTACATTTATTCCTAGATATTTTATGTTTTTGTTGCAATTGCAAAAGGAATTATTTCCACTTTCTTTTTCTGACAATTCATTATTAGAGTATATGAACATTATGGATTTTTGAACATTGATTTTGTATCCAGAGACTTTACTGTATTTGCTTATTGTTTCTAGTAGTGTTCTTGTGGAATCTTTAGGGTTTTCGATATAGAGAATTATGTTATCCTCAAATAGTGATAGTTTGACTTCTTTATCTCATATTTGGATCTTTTTATATCGTTTTCTTGGCCTGATTGCTTAACTAGGCCTCCAATGTAATATTGAATAAAAGTGGTGTAGTGGGACAGCCTTGCCTTTTTCCTGATATTAAGGGCAGGTTTTTAGTTTTTCAACTTACCTATAATGATGGCTGAGGGTTTGTAATACATGGCCTTATTATGTTAAGGCACTTCCCTTCTATACGATATTCTTAGTGTTTTGATCATAAATGGATGTTGTAGCTTTCAAAAGCCTTTTCTGCATCTATTGATATGATATATGATTCTTATTTTTTAATTTGTTTATGTGCTATATCACATTCATTGATTTGCATATGTTGGACCATCCTTGGGATGAAGCCCAGGGATGATTGTGGTGTATGATCTTTTGAATATGTTTGCTGTATTCAGTTCTCTAATATCTTATTTTAGGATTCTGCATTTGTGTTCATGACAGATATTGTTTTTGCGTTTTATTTTTTTGTATTAACTTTACCAGATTTTGGTACAATTAATATTAGCCTCATATAATGAGTTGGAAATATTGCCTCCTCTTTGATTTTTTGGAAAAGTTTGAGGAGAATAGATATTAAATTTCTTTTAATGTTTGGTAGAATTCACTGTGAAACCATCTGGTCCTGGACTTTTACTTTTGTAGGTTTTTTGATGATTGTTTCAATTTTCATACTGCTGGTTGGTCTATTTAGATTTTCCAGTTCTTCTTGATTCACTCTAAGAAGGTTGTATTTTTCTAATACTGGTCTGCTTCTTTTAGGTTATTAAATTTGGCATTATATACTTTTTCATAGCATTTTATATGATCCTTTATATTTCTGCGATGTCAGCTGTACTTTCCTTTTTTTTCATGCCTGGTTTTAAAATTGTGTCCTTTCTCTTTTTTTTCTATAGTGAGCTAGCCAGGGCTTTGTCAATTTTATTAACCTTCTCAAAGAACCAGGTCATTGTTGCATTTATTTTTTCTATGATTTTTGTTTTGTTTTTAATTTTATTATTTCTGGTCTGAATTTGATTCTTTTTGCTTATTTTAGGCTTCATTTATTCTTCCTTTATAGTTTTTGAAGATGAGCATTAAGTTGTTTATTTGGGCTTGTTCTTATTTTTTGGAGATAAGCCTGTCATGATACCACTTTCCTCTTATGACCACTTTGCCATGTCCCGAAAGTTTTGATATATTGTGCTATCATTATCATTCATTCTATGTATCTCTTGATCTCTCTTTCTATTTCTTCTCTGACCCAGTTATTCTTTAGTAACATGTTGTTTAATTCCCATATTTTTGTGGTTCTTCCCACTTCCTCTTACAGTTGATCTAGTTTCAAAGCATCATGATCAAGAAACATAGTTGTGTATGATTTTGACCCTCTTAATATTTATTGAGGCTTTCTCTGTGTGTTCCAGTATGTGGTCAATCCTTGAGAATGTTCCATGTGCACTAGACAAGAATGTATAGCAGCTGTTGGGATGGCAGGCTCTCTATATGTATAATTATGTCTGTTGATCTACTGTCATTTAAGGATATTATTTCCTTATTGATTTTGTTTGGATGATCTTTCCATATCCAACAGTGAGGTATTTAGGTCCCTAACTACCAGGGACCTAATATTTTGGTTGTATTTCTCCTTTTAGTTCTGTTAATAATTGCTTTACATTTCTAGGCTCCCTGATTGGGAGATAGATAGTAATAAGTGTCATGTCTTCTTGGTGTATGATTCCCTTTATCATTATGAAGTGTCCCTTCAGTATCTTTCTTTACCTTTTTTATTTTAAATCTATTTCATCTGATATTAGTACCACTACTCCTGCTTTTCTCTGATCCTGTTTTCTTCAAATATCAATTTCCACTGTTTCATTTGAGTCTATATTTGTCTTTCAAAACTGAAGTGTCTCCTGGAGGCAGACATGGTTGGGTTTTCTTTTTTTGATCCAATTTGCAAACTCTGTGTTTTTTATTGGTGAGTTCAGTCTGTTTACATTTAGGGTGATCATGAGGTTTTCTATAACCATTTTTTTTGCTTTCTGGTACCTCGGTGTTTCCATTGCTTCCTTGTCCTTGTGTTTCTGTTTTCATTTTGGTTGGCTTTTGTGGGTTTCGTCTCTAGTTCCTTATTGTTCTATGTAATATACTTCAGTTTGAATATTCAGCATGTAGTTACCATTATGAATATTAATAAGTATATCTATACACACACACACATACATACTTTCTTCTTCATGTGACTTATCTCCATTCCCCTTTGGGAATTTGGATCTTTGAATCCTCCCCTTTTCAGTCATTGTTGTCTCAATCTGTACCTACATATGCTGAATGTTCATTACTATCTCGCTATAGCAAATGTCTTATTAGTTAAGCTTACAATGCCTTGCTTTAGTAAGGATTGCACTCCTCTACTTCTATCTGCCTGTAGTCACCTTACTCCTAATTATATACTTTTTTGTTTTTTTATTTTAGGTGAGCTTATCCTTTTCAATATTTCCTGTACTTCAGGCCTCATAGTGGAGAATTCCTTTAATTTTCGTATGTCCAGAAAGGTCTTTTTTTTCTCCTTCATATCTAAAGGAGAGCTGGATACATTATTCTTGGCTGGTGGTTCCTTCCATTTAATACTTTGAATATTTGATTCCCCTCTTTTCTGGCTTGTAAGGTCTGCACTGAGACGTCCAATGATAATCTAATGGTTTTTCCTTTATACGTTACCATCTTCTTTCCCTGGCTGCCCGAGAATTCTGTCTTTTTTGTTGATTTTGATAATTTTAATACAAAATGTCTTGGTAAAGGCCTTGGGTTGAGATACTTGTGTGCTCTGTTGACTTCTTGAATTCCAGTTCTAGTTCATTGCTTAGATTTGGGAAATTCTCGTCAGCTATTTGTCTGAAAATACTTTCCAGTCCCTGCTCCTATTCCTTACATTCAATAATGCTCATTATTCTTATGTTTCCTCTCCCGATGGTAGTAGCAGCTAGTTTTTATATTTCTCTTTCAATATTTTTCATTCTTTGGTTTCTCTCTTCTTCCTTCTGATTTATTTCTAGATTTCTGTCTCCAATATCACTGATCCTTTCCTCCATTTGGTCCATTCTGTTTCCCAAACTTGCTATTTTATTTTTCAACTTTTGCAGTTTGTTATTTCCAGAAATTCTATTCTGTTCTTTCTGAGCCTTTCAATCTCCTTGCTAAAGAATCATTCTGCTCATCTTGGTTTTTTTTTTTTTTTTTCAATTCCTGAAATTGTTGATATGAATTGTTTAAGATATCCTTGAGTGTTTTTCAGAAGTACTATCCTGAATTCTCTGTCATTTAAGTCACATATTTCTATGTCTGTGAGCTTATTTTCTGGAGATTTTTTCTTTCTTTCTGAGATGCCTTGTCACCTTGGTTGTTCATGGTGTTTGATGGACTATTTTCCGCTTGGGCAAATGGAATAAGTTATTCTTCCCCCCCCCCCCAGAAAGGTCTTTCTTAGTCTGTTGCAAGAAGGAGTTTTTATTTTGGTTTGTAGTAGGTGGTGTCTAAGCCTCTTGGATTCTTGCTTTATGTAAAGTCTAAATAATGTTTTTTTTCTTATAGATATTCAATCAGGCTTGCTACCCTCAGTCTCAGTCCTTGTCAGTGTTAGTGACAGTTTATGTTGCTTTTGCTCAGATTCCCCTGGGGGTTCAAGGTGTTCTGTCTTGGAGGTATACGGGGAGAGGCCCTCTATGTTGGGGGATGGGTGCTGCGGCTCAGCCTTGGTTTTGCATCCAAGGCTGGTAGAAATCAGCTGTTGTTTCTCTGTGGTCTCATCCCATTTCTCTTCTTTCTGACCTAATGACTGAGCCCTCCTGCCAGCTGCATAGAAAAGTCCTGGCACTTCTAGGCAGGGCTGATCAGGGAAGTTGCTGCACCTTTACCCCTCCCCCTCTTCCTGCAAGAAGCTCCAGTGGCTATGAGAAGCAGCTTCTTTATTTGTCCCAGTCTACCACCCGATACCTGGGGTTCTGACCTGTGGTAGCTCTTATGCACAAATTCCATGCTCAGATGTGCTGGTGTGTAGTATGAGTGTTTTTTGTTGCATTTTAGATGTTCAGTTTATTATTGTTTCAAGGAGAGAGATCTGGAGATGTCTCTCACTCTGCCATGTTTCTGATGTCACTCCACCTCAGTTGTTTTCATGTCTTGGCCACCATAAAGAGTGTTTCAAGGAACATCGGGGTACATATATCTATATGAATAAATGTTTTCCAATTTTTGAAGTAGACATTCAGTAGAGGAATTGCTGGTCATATGGTAATTCTGTTCTTAATTTTTGAGAAGCCTTCATACTGTTTTCCATAGTGGCTGTACCAATTTACATTCTTACCAGCAATATAATAGGGTTCCTTTTTGCACACAGTCTCCTATCCTGTGTAAAATCTCTCCTTCAAATTCATTCTATCTCTTATAATTTATCACCCTCTCAAATTTTAAGGGATCTATAGGTTACTTATCATGTTCAGGAATATAGATGCCATGATGACTCTACTTGACACAGAGCATTTGAGTTGGATTGGCATGGCTACTTCTCTATGGTAATGTCCTCCAGGGTTAGTGAGAAAAATCAAATTAAAAAAAATATTTAGTTATGCTTTTCAATTATAACAAAGTAATAATATTACTAAACAAATCATATTTCTTCTTCAAAACAAGCAAATGAAACATGTGTGCTGTCTCAAACTCCATTGTCTCCCACTTCTTAAAAACATGTCAAACATTTTAGTCTGGCATTCATATGATTCTCTGATCTGAACATAAACTATCTTTCAGATATTTTTGTTTGTTTACTTCCCTTGTTTTATTGTTTTTTTCCACTTGGCTTAAGAAGCAGATATGAGAAAGTTTAGACTAATTGCCAGCATGTTCTTTGTATTTAATATATTAACAACCTGTACATAGCTGCTGAATATTGGTCCTGGTTGTGGATATTCTTGTTGGCTATGAAGATTGATAGGAGGAAGGCCTGAGGGGTGGAGGGTAGCCACCTTTTCAGTGTAACTGCCAGGAGGTGGAAGTGGGAATTGGGGCTTTTCTATCAATAATTCAAGTGCATGAGATCTTAGATTAGATCCTGGAGGCAGCCTCCAGGGGGTTGTTGAGCTAGAAGTCTAGTAAGAAGTTCACAATGATTCATCAATCTAAAAGGCTGTGTGAAAATGGGAGCTGAGGGGAACTAGGATATTAAAGACTGGTAATAGTTGGGCAGAAGGTAGAATACTCCTCAAAGCAATGCTTCTTAAATCAGTAATCAAAAAATTTTACAAGTTATTTGAATTTCAGTCATCTGAATGAATTCATTTTATTGCAACCTAAATAAATTAAGTAAACATACTCCGGATCATTTGGATGACCAGTAATTTTAATTTTAATTTTCTTATAGCTAATGATTTTGAACATCTTTTCATGTACTTAATGATAATTTGAATACCCATTTCTGTAAAGTGTTCAAAAGTTGTTCTTATTTCTTTTGAAATAACTGTTAGATTCACAGGAATCTAACAGTTATTCACAGGTTGTCAAATTTATATGTGCAGAATTTGTCTTTAATAATCCCTTATTATCCCTTGATGTTTGTAATGTCTGTAGTGATATTCTTGTTTCATTCTTGATATTGACAAATTGTGGCTTCTCTCTTTTTTAATTTTTCAGTTTTGATAGAGTTTTGTCAATTTTATTTATCTTTTCATAGAACCAGCCCTTTGTTTTATTGATTTTCTCTATTGTTTTAGTGTGTTCCATCTAACTGATTTCTGCAATTATCTTTATCATTTTCTTCTGTTTGCTCTGAATAAATTTTGTTTTTATTTTTTAGTTTCTTGAGGTAGAAGCTTAGATTATTAACTTGACCCTTTTCTCCTTTTCTAAGTAAATATTTAGTGCTACAAATTTTCATCTCAATACTGCTTTAGCTTTATTCTACAAATTTCAAAATATTGTATTTTAATTTTAATTCAGTTCAATATTTTTTCCCATAAAATATCCTACTTGAACTATGCATTATTTACAGTATCAGTTTAGTTTCTAGTGTTTAGAGATTATCTTTGTGTTACTTATTTCTAATTTGATTCATTGTGGCCAGAGAACACATTCTATAGATTAAATTCTTCTAAATTCATTGAGGTTTTTTGATGGCCCATTGTAAATTCTATCTTGGTAAATATTCTTAATAAATGCTTAAAGAGAATGTAATATTGTTGGATAGAGTATTCTATAAAATTGATTTGTTGATGGTGATGTTGAATTATTCTACATCCTTACTGATTTTCTGTCAAGTTAATATATCAATTTTGTGGAGCCTGCAACTATAATTGTGAATTTGCCTATATCTCCTTTCAATTTTGTTTTCTTTTTTGCTTCACATATTTTGAAATTTTGTTTCTTGATAGTTTGATATTCTTATCATTGTGTAATGTCCCTCTCTTTCACTGTTGATTTATTTTGCTGTGAATTCTATGCTATCTTATATTAATATATTAATATAGAGACTCCTGCTTTTTTTTGCTTCATGTTTGCATGATATATATCTTTATGGCATTTTACTTATGACCTGCCTATGATGTTATATTTCAAGTGAGTTAATTGTAGACATCATACAGTTGAGTCCTTTTCCTCTTCATTCTGACAGTCTTAATTGGTATATTTTAATCATTTTTATTTAATGTAATAACTGATGCATTTAATATTATATCTCTTGACTTTCTGTTTGTTTCTCCCAATTTTTTCTTGTCTTTTTTTTCTTGCCTCTCTGTAAATTACTTGAATATTTTTGGAATTTTATTTTTATATTTCTGTAGTGTTTTTTTTCTGTGATTTTTTTATGTATATATATTTTAGTGGTTGCCAGAAGTATTTCATTATGTGTATACAACTTACTACAGCCTACTGATGTTGACATCTTATCAATTTGAACAACATTTAGAGATCAGATCACCTTTTGTCTTTTTACCCTTCTCCATTTATATATGATAATCTTAAATATTTTCTTTACATATGCAATGTAAATCTCATCAATGCTATCATTTTTGTCCCATCAAACATAATTTAGAATCTCAAGAAGGTAATAAAATCAATTTTATTTACCCATATCTTCCTTTTTAAATTTTTCTTTTTTCCTTCATGATATTCCAAGATTCTTTCTTTTATCATTTTATACCTGTTTTAAGAATTTCCCTTAACAATTATTTTAGAGTAGTTATGCTACAATGAAGAAGTTACTGAAAAGCCTTGTGCATTCACTGCATAGTGGTAAAGCTGCAGTAGAGAGAGACTTTCATTTGTTGTTAAGATTATATAAACTGATGAAATCTGACTTTTACTTAATTGAAATACATAAATCAAGAAGTTTAAAAGTGTTCAGACTTCTTGACTGATTATTTCTCCATCTAAGCGTAAGTACTATGAAAATAATCATAATTATAATCAAATATTTATGTCCAAAATCGGTAATCACAGTAGTATTTATAATAAAGAAAAAAATGCAACCCATCAAATCTTCAACAAAGGAGAAATGATTAATTAAATTTTAGTGAAGATACATGATAAAATATTACTCAGCTATTGAATCATTTTAAGATATTTAATAATATGATAAATAATTCTGATATGTCATTAAAGTTAAGTGAGTAAGTACAAGGATAGAAAAATCTATGTTTGGTTTAACATTAACTATGTAAAAATACATACTCATAGGCCATACATCAATATATCAAAATACTGTCTTTAGTATTCTTAAACCCTTTATACATTTCTATAATTTACTATACTTATTGTAACAATTATGAGAATAAATGTTAGGCATACGTATTGTAATCACCTAGAAAAAAAGTATGTGATTATTAGTTGTAAAAAAGAATAGACACCAAAACTGGGGAAAATAATAATAGAGTAAAATAATAAACATTGTGAGAATAGAATATAATTAAAGATAAAGTGAAATGGGGTGGTGTCTTTTCTGTGAGGCATATTATGTGTCATAGTAGGAATTAATAAGCAAAGACTGAATGAATATTAAATATAAAGTAGGCCAGCACAAAGACCAAGGAATTTGTACATACTCACAAACACTGTTAGAAATCTCCTCATATAAGAAAAACAGGTAGTATAAGTACTTTTTTGAGTCATAGCTTGCTCCTAAGTGATACTTTCAAAATCAGATAGACAGGACACTAAGTAAATAAGCCAAAACTCATAAAAGAGACCTTTTCACCTTCCCAATTTAGTCTTAAATGAGCTCTTTTTAAAAGCCATCAGCAATAAGCTCCTAGAGTAATTCCACAGTAGGCTAATAGCTTGGAAACTCTTAAATTGGTCAAAGGCACCTATAAGGGATTAACCATGTTTTCCAAAAAATGTGTTAAAATACTAACCCCCAGTATCTGTGAATGTGACCTTATTTGGAAATAGGGTATATGCAGATGTAATCAAGTTAAGATGAGATCACACTGGATTAAATTGGGCCTAATCCAATGACTTGTGACATTTGGACATAGATATACACACAGGGAGAATGCATGTAAAGACAGAGGCAGAGACTGGAGTAATGTGTCTACGATCAAAGGAATGTTAAGGATTGCTGTAACCACCAGAAATTCCAGAAGAAACCAGCCTTGACAACACCTTGATTTTGGACTTCTTGCTTCTAGAACTGTGAGGGAATATATTTCTGTTGTTTAAAGACACCTAATTTGTGGTGATTTCTTATGGCAGTCCTAGAAACCTAATACAGAGCCTAAAAATATTCTTCTCTGTTTAGCAATAGACATAGTAATGAACTGACATGTAATTTATTAATCATTTATAAAATTATAAATTGTAGCTAACCAGTTAAGACAGAGTGGTATGATAGATTGCGTGTGTCTGTGCATGCATGTATTTTAAGGGAATGGAAACCTATTCTCTCAGTATGCTGCAAAGATTATATTTCTTCAATTAATAGTACTGATTACCATAATAATATAATGTTATTATAATAGACAAACTACAGTATATCAATTAAATTGTTAGACTCTGGAGCTATACTGCAAGTGTTAAAAATCTAGCTTTACCATCTGCTATTTATGTGACCTTGGACAAACCATTTAATCTCTTTTTGCCTCAAGTTTTAACCTGTAAAATGGCAATAAGAATGACTACCTTCTGAAGTTAGAATGAAGATTAAATAACATGTAGTAAGTCTTATTCTATTATTTATTCTATTATTATTCATCAATTATGTTCTTTTACTTCAGGTCAAGGACAGTTTCTTCCCTGGGAATGAATTAGGAAAGTTGAACTACACATCAACATTTCCATGTCACTGACATAGTCCAATTTTAAAATGGAACATTAGTTTTCACCTTCTTGACTCCCTAAACCATATGTGTCACTGACTTTCCTGTCCCTGGTGTGATTTTCCAAGATATACTAATAGAATACAATGTGAGTTTGTATACTAAGTATAGCATATGTACATACATACACACATCTGGAGCTGATGAAAAATATTCTTGTTAACACTTAAAAATCCAAGAAAACATTTTATTTAATGAAAAAGTTATCAATAGAAAAGAAATTTATTCTTTCAGTATTTAAAAGCACAAATGCAGTACAGGTGGCAATCACCAATCTCCCACATTACATTTTCCTTTGCAGGCTTATTAATATTTTGGTCTGAATATAAAAAAAATTATTATTGATTTGGGAAAAAAAAACTTCTAGCCAATCTATTGTAGAAGAGTAGCAAAACTACTAAGTTTTTTTCCTATTGGCCCAGTTAGAACACATTTTTTAATCTTTGATTAAAATAAATTTATAGGTGTTGTGTGCACAATTTCTATTATTTTGTGAAAATTTATGCTGTAATATAAAATGGGGATAATGTTTTAACATGGACTTTAATCAATCTGCCAGAAATAATCCAGCAGCTTCTATTTGTCAAAGCCTGCTTAATGCTGAGGGAAATGTAGTTAAATGATAGGCATGTCTCCTTCTTCCAAGAAACTAATGGAATTCTTAGGAAATAAATATTAACAGAGGGAACACTCAACAAATAAATATGTTACAAAATGTTTAATTGTTGGTGAAGACAAATATGCCATCTTATTATTTTTTTTAAAAAAAGGGAGGAAGAGGATGGTCTTCTAGAATTTAGGTTGACAGGAAAGATTTCACAAAAGAGGTGAAAATGAACTGAGATTTAAAGGATGAATGTATTTTAGATAGAAACCAACATTAACAAGATGTTGCAGATGGAAAATCCTATATAATAATCTAGGCACAAAAATGTGAATGGACTGTATATGTAACTAAGAAATGAAAACTCACTGGATTACAGAATGCAAATGGAAAATATGTGACGATAAAGTCAGATAGGCCTTCAGTATCAATGTAACCAGTTTTGGCCATTCATAAAACTGAGACTGAACTAGAAATTTATCATTTGATTCAGGTAAAATGAAAGACAATTAAATAATTCTTTTCTGCCAAGGAAGCTGACCTTTTCATATTTCCCTACAAAAGGACCCAGGATCTCCTGTGGGCTCTGTAGTTTGGGTTCCTATGAATGAAAGAGAAGCATCCTAATGAATTAAAAAATAAATAAATAAAAGCTGCATAGCAAAAGAAACCATCAGCAAGACAAAGAGGCAACCAAATGAATGGGAGAAGATAGTTTCAAAACTACACCTTCAATAAGGGACTAATATCCAAAATAGACAAAGAACTCATACAACTATCCAATTAAAAAATGAGCAGAGGACCTGAACAGATTTTCTCCCAAGAAGGCATACAAACACCCAACAGATATATGAAAAGGTGCTCAACTTCACTAGCTATTAGGGAAATGCAAATCAAAATCACAATGAGATACCACCTCTTACCTGTTAGAATTGCTATCATCAAAAGGACAAGTTATAACAAGTGTTGAAGAGGTTGTGGGGAAAAAGGAACACTCATACATTGTTAGTGGAAATGTAAATTGGTACAGCCACTATGGAAAACAGTATTTCTTCAAAAAAACAAAATTAAGAATAGAATTACCATATGATCCAGCAATCCCTCTTCTGGGTATCACCCAAAACATTGGAAAACATTTATCCATAAAGATATATAAACCCCAATGTTCATTGCAGTGTTATTCACTGTGGTCAAAATACAGAATAATTAAAGTGCCTTTTGATAGATGAGTGGATAAGGAAGTTGTAGTGCATATATACAAGGAATATTACTCAACCATAAGAAAAGATGAAATACTGTCATCTGCAACAACATGGATGAATCTTGAGAGTATCATGCTAAGCAAAAAAAGTCAGGCAAAAAGTTGAGAACCGTATGATTTTACTTATATGTGGGATTTAAAACTGGAAGCAACAAATGAAAAAGGGAAACAAACAGACTCATAGACAGGGACAACAGTTTAGTGGCTACAGAGGGAAGGTGATTTGTGGCAGTGGGGTAGATAAGGGTAAAGAGAGTCATAACTATGGTGACAGAAGGAGATTTGAATTTGAGTGGTGAACACACAGTGCAATACACAGATAATGTATTATTAAATTATATACTTAAAACCTATATGATGCTATTAACCAATGTCACCTTAATAAATTTAATTTAAAAATCATATAAGAAGATAATGGAGGAGCCAGTGAGGAGAGTAGTTTGAGAACGGCATTCAATAATTTGTCTTGTGCATATAAGAAATATCAACAATTTTAGGCAGAGGAATGCCCTACTAACTTAAACTTTCTACATGAAGGATATAATGCAGATACAGATAATGAAAATGAGAACTCCTGGTGCTAAGCATACAGTAAATCAATAATGAATGATAAATGAATAAAAGGACAAAAATTTCATGAAAAAATATTAAGCACAAATATTTGTCACATAAAAAGTAAAAGTGATCTTTAATAAGAAGATGTAAGTACCATGTGGCAGGCAATATAGTAAATAATAACAATTAATATTTACTAAATGCTTTGATGTTAAGAATTTAATAAGCATTATCTGATGTAAGCCTTAAATAATTTAATGATTAGGTGCTGTTTTTTCATTCTAACACTGAGGATACTGAAGCCAGTAAATAATAAAGCTGGGGGTGTGCACCTAGGTCTGGTCTGGCTGGTCTAGAGCTCACACATTCTACTATCAGCCTCTACTCTCATAACAGAAGTTGAGATCTAATTGCTGTAATTATATGTTGCTTTTCAGACTGATGAATATGATAATTTTTTTTTATTATTGTGGTTTGGGATTTTAAGTGGAAATTTCATATTTCAATCAGGGCTCCCTGTCACGCCTCAAGAAACTGAATTTAAATATATTGTGAAAATGAAGCTATCATATGTATATTACACATAGACTCCTCTCAAGTAACGAGGTCTCACCTAGAAGTCAAGTTTACATAGAATTAACAATATTTCTGATAAAATTTTCCTCTTGAGCACAATGTCTCATTGTCTCTTTTTGCAATGGCCTCATGAAAATCAGGCTGGGAGCAATGGATGTGCAAAAGCATCTGATATTCAGGATTGTATCATCCGCCAGACCGTAATACAGTTCCCTTTGTTTAGCAGGAACACTGAAATACCTCTACTCAGAAAGGATTCTTTTGTGTGTTTGGATATACATGCCTCCTAATTTTAGGGCTATTTTTTAAAAACATGATTTATAATAAAAAATAATTTTGCAAAGCTTTCCTATTTTGGCAAAGATCAAATTAGCATCCTCCCTTTTCAATGTGCTCTCCACAGTGTCCCTTGTTATTTTTAAAGGCATAGTTCTGATTATGGAGCTCCTCTGCTGAAAAAGCCCCAAAAGCCACCCAACACACATTAATAGTTAAGTCCCAGTTATCATTCACATTCAAGCTATTTTTTCTAGCTTTTTCCTCAACACTTTCCATGTGTCCCAAACTATGTCCTTTTCCAAACTTACCATTTAGTTTCAGATATTATAGCCTTTGCTCCTGTTATTTTCTTTAATGTAGAATATACTCTCCACTCCTGTTCTCTACCTGTTCTGTAATTCTACCTTGCCTTCAGGTCTCAGTTAAATTTAAAATTGTTTACAAAGCCTTCTGCAACCAGTCAGATTTGCTCTCTGTTCTCTCTGAGCCACCATGGCTTGATGCTTATGCCCTTGTTTAATTTTTATCATAATCTAACGTGATAATTGCCTACATCCTGTTTATCCCACAAGATTATAAGGTTCTTGTGCACAAAAATCATGGTTTATTCATGTTGGAATATTGTTTCCTTAGCCAAGAAACTTTAGTAGACAAAAAGCAGTTAATTTTAATCAAATGTGGATCACTGTTTTTTCACAAGACTCTTGAAGTCAAGAGAATAAAAGTTCCGAGATTAAATTTCATTCTCAATCTGTTTTATTTTAACGGAATTTTCTTTTTTGAAAGATGTGTAAACAAGGTAGAGCCTTCACATTAGTTTTAGAGTTCTCCTTTTACCTGGCAATTAATAGACGCTGGAGGATCAAAAGAAACATTCCAAATTCAATACTTTACTTGAGAAACACTGGCTTAAGTAAAGAGAGGATAAACATATTTAAAAACATCCTGGTGTTATACCAGTTAAAGAAAAATTTAATCAAGAGACCAGGACCCAGCTCAATGACTCATGAATATTTAAAATGAATTTTATTAAGCCTAGCAACATTGGAAAATACTGTCATAGTTGAGGTGTACCTGTGGAAATTTTGTAATATCCAAAATCTAACTACCAGATAGACCTGCAATATAAGTCATATACATGATGTGGCTTTAACAGGTGTCACCCTACCCACCAGAGATTATTTGTCTAGTCATTCAGTTGACCCCTTCTTCTTTCACTCCTCCAAATGTCTCCCTTAAAAGTCAGATAATTAGTACAAGAGGATTATCCACCCAGAGGGAGAGTGGCCTATTTTTTGGTGAGAGATGTAATTAATCAGGGAAGCAGGGTGAGTGGGGAAGATGAACTAAGAAGTAAAGAAGTTGGTGCCATAGTTACAGCTTTTTTTTTCTTTTTTAAGGATTACTTTAAAATTTTTTGACATATATATTTTTTAGTTCTACCTGATATTCAGACCAAAACATTGGATTTCATTCTTCTAACATCCATCTATACTGATTCAATGGCAGGTTTTATATATTTTATTTAATGGTAAATAAAGGTGAAGCTCTTTGAAGTTTCAAAGTGTTTGTGATAAAGAACTATAGTAACAGAATATTTAAAATAGTAGGGAAATGCTAATATTCATGTTTCTATTTTATATGACCATGGACAACCAAATGGTAGTAGACAATAGGACCTAGAGGAATCCACTCTGATCATCAGTGTGTTTCCAAGCAACACAGCAATACACTTCCCTGGTGTCTCTTACTGATTCCCATTCTGATGACAATGACTTATTAAGACCCTCTTAATGCAAGTGATTTAAGACCAAACTATCTTAAGCTGAAAAAGGAAACTTTTTTGGAAGAACATTGGATGTTCCGACTGGGCTTCTTGAAAAGAATCACTGTCTAGAGGATTATGGAAATAAGGAAGTCCTCCAAAACTTTATTCTCATTCCTGCTCTCCTCTAGTATCTGTTGTGATTCTCTAAGTATAGATCACCATAGATGTTTCCCAGTCTTAATGGTACAAATAGGTTGCTGCTTACAAATCCAAAGTTTGTATGTTAGTTCTAGCCACCCTGAAGAAAGCTTCTTTCTCTATCTCCTCCCTCCCTCCCTCTCCTCTCCTCCCTCTCTCCCTCTCTCTCTCCCTCCCTCCCTCTTCCTCTCCCTCTCTCTTTCCTTCTCCCTTTCCCCCTCTCTTCCACAGTCTCCACAATTACCAAGAGAGAAACTGAGTAAATGGACTTTTCTAAACAAATCCTGCTATAATATATTTTAAATTAAATATTTCAGGGTAAAGTAGCTATTCTTAAGAATAAAAAGATGACATTTAAAGTATTTGAGTTATTTATAAATTGTGCCATAATTATACACATTAGCATCCTCCAACTACCCACCGAAGAAGATACCTACCAAACAGTGTAGCTGGCATTCTGTTATGGTTTTCTCATCTGAGAAAAGCTATTTGGGTTTTGAATTGGAATTATCTTAAAAGGAGCCAGAAAAACTTTTATAGATCAATGTTATTACTTACATCTTTGGAAACAGCAGTATTACCTAATGGCAGGGATTCGCTTTACCTTAGGAAAGGAAAACTGCCATCCTTAAAATGCAGTGGATAATTAAGGTCTCTTAACATTGCTTCACTTTTACAATTCCAAAATAACATTTAATACTAAATAGGTTTATTTTTATATGAATAGTACAGGTAATACTACCACAAAGACTTTCTCTTAATATAAATAAAATCTAAAATTAAACTCTTCTGTTAGAAAAAAAAATAGTAACACCAGCTGACAAAACAGTTGGTGACTGATCCTCATCATGAATTTATCTGGGCTTCCTTGAAATAAGCATAACATTAAAAATAAAAAAAAAAAATTGTGCCCTGCAGACTTAGTAATACCCTAATTAATATGTGTTTATAAGCACTTTTAAAAAAAGAATACTAAACTCTTTAATCTAAAAAATGCTAAATATTACTAGAAGCAAGTATACATTACATTACCTTAACATTTTGGGGATGTGGCAGTACTTTTTTCATTAAAAAGGCAACCTAGGCAATAAATCAGACTTCTATTTAATTTCCTCTGTTTTGCCTGAAAACTGAAGGAATTCTAGAAGAAGGTTTAATGTTCAAGTTCCTTGCATACAGAGCCCTTTTAATTATAGGCAGCACCAGTTCAATGTTAATTCACAGGGCTCTAGCATGTCTTTTTGCTTCTTCTGCTGAGTATCAGAGCATCTGGACCCTGAGCTGAAGGTGACCACATGCATATTAGAAGACATATTAGGAGACACTATTGTGTCTTAACTAATTCTGACTCAAGAATGACTTAATGCTTGACGAGGAGATTTTTGAAATGTTTCCTATTCCATCTATAATTGGTTGTTTGCACTTTGCTGTCTTAATAGATGAATGTCAAATCCATACTGATGTCACTCCCACCTGAGATAACTGCACTTAGGAAGAAAATAATAATAAACAGGGGGGAAATTCTTCATTAATGTTAGGCTGAGGAGATTGCATTAGGGTCTGTTTCCAAGATGATATATCAGAGACTGAGATTTTTTGGTTAACTATATCTAGAAAGTCATGTTTCATTCCAAAGATGCACACACCATTCATGGCTCATTATGTTACTCTTTGCTCCATAAAAATGACTTAAATTTTTACTCAGATCTGAATTAGCACCTCCATTTTTCATGTAAGGAAACTGGCAAAGACACAGATGTCAGGGCTGCACATGAGCAGAAAGAAAGCAAAACCAAGGTCAGTATCCAATAATATATTCTAATACCAACTGAGTGTCCAACAATTTAGCATGAGCTTGATGGTTTTTGCCAAAGAGAAAAGACCATTTCAGTTTTTCAAGGATAGGAAGAGCAGTGCCACTTATATTTCACATGCAGTACTGGGACCATATCAGCAATAGATACCCCAATTTTCATCCATTCTAACTATATAGAAGCTGAGAAAGATTCAACTCAAATATACATGACTTACTCAGTTGTTTTGAAACTTTTGAATTATAAGCCTTTCTTCTTCAAAATAAAAAAATAATAATTTCTCTGAAAATTGTAATTTTATTTTAGTAAACTCACATTTTTGAGAATTACATATTCATATCAGATTCATATTTAATACATATATTGGTGCATATTATGTAATAGGTAGTTGGATGAACATAGTCTTTGCTCTCAAGAATTTATAGACTAAAATATGACTTTAATGTAATTATTTGCATTTTACTAATCACAACATCATCCACTTATACTTTATTTTTTAATGAAAAAAAATTTTTCCAATTACAGTTGACATTCAATGTATTAATTTCAAGAGGTTAGACCTTTATGTTACTAACTGGTGAACACCCTGATAAATCAATAATACTATAATGACTGAATAATATCATACATAGTTATTTAAATATTATTGACTATGTTTCTTACGCTGTACTTTACATCCCTGTAACTATTTTATAACTGTCAATTTTTTACTTATTAATCTTTTTCACCTAGATCTATTTATCATCAGTTTGTTTTCTGTATCTATGAGTCTGCTTCTGGTTTGTTTGTTCCATTTATTTTGTTCTTTAGATAAGACATATAAGTGAGATCATATGGTATTTGTCTTTTTCTGTCTGATTTATTTCACTTAGCATAATACTGTCTAGGTCTATCCCTGTTGTCGCAACACAGGGGTACATATATCTTTTTTGAAATAGTGTTTTGGATTCTTTTCTCATAACAACCTAGAAGTGAGATTTCTGGGTCATATAATAATTCTATTTTTTTAATTTTTGAGGCAATTAAATTTATCTGGTCTATTGTGTCATTTAAGGCTACAGCTTCTTTTTACTGATTATTCTGTCTGGATGATCTATCAATTAAGGTCAATTAGGTATTAACATCCCCTTTGTAAATATATTAGATTAGTGTTGACCTCTCCCTTTATGTCTGTTAATATTTGCTTTATATATTTTGGTGCTCCTACACCGTGTGTGTAAATGTTTACTAGGAATATATCTTCTCATTGATTTGATCAATGCATTATTATGTAATTGTCCTTCTTTGTCTCTTTTAGAGCCTTTGTTTTAAAGTCTGTTTTGTCTGATAGAAGTATTGCTATTCCAGCTTTTTTAAAATTTCTTTATATAAAATATATTTTTCCATTCCTTTACTTTCAGTCTGTGTGTGTAATCATTCAATCTGAAGGGAGGTACTTATAGACAGCATATGTGTGGATCTTGTTTCTATCCATTTCTCACCCTATGTCTTTTGATTGAAGCATTAGTGCCACTTCTATTTAAAGTAATTATTGATAGGTATAAAGTTATTGTCATTTTATTATTTACGTTTTTTACTCTTCTTCATCTTCTCCACCACCTCCTCCTCCTTCTCCTTCTCTCCCTCCTTCTGCTTCTTTTTCTTCTTCTTCAAAGTTCTTTCTTTCTTTCTTTCTTTCTTTCTTTCTTCTTTCTTTCTTCTTTTTTTTTTTTTTAACATTTCCTATAATACTGATTTGTTTTGGTGATGAACTCCTTTAGTTTTATCTTGTCTGGCAGCTCTTTATCTGTCCTTCGATTCTGAACTTCAGCCTTGTTGTGTGTAATCTTAGTTGTAGGTCCTTACTTCATCACTTGAATATTTCCTGCTAATACCTCTGGCCTGCAAAGTTTCTGTTGAGAAATCAGCTGCCAGTCTTATGGGAGCTCCCTTGTAGAAACGAACTGCTTTTTCTTGCTGCATTTAAGATTCTCTCTTTGTCTTTAACCTTTGGAATTTTAATTATGGATTGTCTTAATATGGACTTCTTTGGTTCCTCTTGCTTGGGATCCTCATGTGCTTTTGAACTTGAATATCTGTTTTCTTTGCCAGGATAGGAAAGTTTTCCATCATTATTTCTTCAAATAGGTTTTCAATTTCTTGCTCTTCTTGCTCTCCTTCTGGTACCCTTATGGTGCAAATATTGTATGCTTAATGTTGTCTCAGAGGTCTTGTGAACTATCCTCAGGTATACAATTTAACAGTAAGACACAATATATATATATGTGTGTGTGTTCACCTCTCATAGTTAGATTTCTTTCTGCCACCATTATATTTGGCTCCTTTTACCTCATCTACCTCCCTCCACCCTGCCCTACACCCTCGGTAACCACTAGCTTATTGTTCACATCCATGAGTATGGATGTGAACAATACTTGTATGTCTTGTTCATTTGTTGCTTTAGGTTTATATCCCATATATAAGGGATATCATGTGATTTTCAACTTTTCAGTCTGGCTTATTTCACTTAGGCATGATTTAACCAAGGTCCACCATGTTTGTCACAAATGGCAGGATTTCATCCCTTCTTATGACTAAATAATATTTCATTGTATATGTGCACTACAGCTTTTTATTTCCCATCATCTATCAGAGGACACTTCAGTTGCTTTCATGTCCTGCCCACTGTGAAAATGCTGCTGTGAGCATCAGTGTGCAAATATCTTTTCGGATTGGATTTTCAAGTCCTTGGGGTAGATGTCCAGTTAGAGGGATTGCTGGATCATATATGGTAGATCAATTCTTAGTTTTTCGAGGAACCCCCATCCTGTTTTCCATAATGGCTTTACCAATTTTGCAGTCCACCAGTAGTGTATGAGGGTTCCTTTTTCTCTGCATCCTCTCCAACATTTGTTATTACTTGTTCCTGTTGGTTATAGCTAGTCTAGCAGGTGTGAGATGGTATGTCATTGTGGTTTTGATTTGTATTTTCCTAGTAGCTTAGTGATGATGAGCATATTTTCAAGAGTTACTACCTATTTATATGTCTTTTGGGAGAAGGGTCTGTTCAGGTTCTCTACCCATTTTTTTAATCGGATTGTTTATTTTCACTCTTATTGAGTTTGTATGAGTTCTTTGTATATATTGGTATTAGGCCCTTATTGAAAGTATTACTTGCAAAAATATTTTTCCCATTCCCCTTGTTGACAGTTACTTTTGCTGTTGCAGTTTTTAAGTATGATATAGTCCCATCCATTTTATTTTTGCTTACTTCCCTTGCCTTTGAGGTCAAATTTCATAAAATCCTCTTTAAGTCCAAAATCCATGAGTTTAGTTCCTATGTTTCTTCTTTGCCTTTTATTGTTTCAGGTCTTATATTCAGGTCCTTAATCCATTTTGAGTTAATTTTGGTGTATGGTGATAGACCACAGCCTAGTTTCATTCTTTGGCATGTGTTTTCCAGTTTTCCCAATACCATTTATTGAAGAGGCTTTCCTTTCTTCATTGTACGGTTTTGGCTTTTGTGTCAAAAATTATTTCCCATATAAACATGGGTTTACTTCTGGACTCTCGATTCTGTTCACTGGTCTGTGTTGTCTGTTTTGATGCAATACCATGCTGTTTGATTAGTCATTTTGCAGTATAATTTTTTTCATTTTTTAAAGTTTATTGGGGTAACATTAGTTGATACAATTATATAATTTTCAGGTATACATTTATACTTGACATATATATGTTTTATTGCGTAATTACCACCCAAAGTCCATTTCCTTCAGCATCATATATTTTATCCCCTTTACCTTCCTCACCCCCTCTAAACTCCCCTTTATTGACCCCCTTATCCTAATCTACCTCACCCTTCTTCCCCCAACCCCTTACCCTCTGGTAACCACTAGTCCATTGTCCATGTCTCTGAGTCTCTGTTTGTCCTGTTCATTTGTTGCTTTGAGGTTTATATCCCACATTTAAGTGATATCACGTGATTTTCAACTTTTTCAGTCTGGCTCATTTTGCCTAGCATGATTATCTCGAGGTCCATCCATTTTTCACAAATGCAGCAATTTTATCCTTCTATGAACTTAGTAATATTTCCATTGTATATATGTACCACAGCTTCTTTGGCCATCATCTATCATGTGACACTTCAATTGCTTTCACGTCTGGGCACTGTGAATAGTGATGTTATGAATATCAGTGTGCAAATATCTTTTCGGATATGAATTTTGCATAAACACACAGTAGAAGATTGCTGGATCATATGGTAGATCAATTCTTAGTTTTTTGAGGAAACCTCCATACTGCTTCTATGGTGGTTGTACCAATTTGCAGTCCCACCAGCAGCGTATGAGGGTTCTTTCTCCGCATCCTCTCCAACACATTTGTTATTACTTGTCCTGTTGATTATAGTTATTCTAACAGATATGAGATGGTATCTCATTGTGGATTTGATTTGCATTTCCCTAATAGCTACTGATGACGAGCATTCTTTCATATATGTTGGCCATTTGTATGTTTGTTTGGAGAAGTGTCTGTTCAGGTCCTCTGTCCATTTTTGATTGTATCATTTGATTTTTTTTTGTCGTTGTTTGTTATTGAGTTGTATAAGTCCTTTGTATATTTTGGATATTAAGTCTTATTAAAGGCGTTGCTTGTAAATGTATTTTCCCATTGATATGGTTGTCTCTTTACCTTGTTGACAGGTTTTTTTTTTTGTTGAGCAGAAGTTTTTAGTTTGATCTAATCTCATCATTTATTTTTGCTTTAATCCCCTTGCCTTTGAGGTCAAACTCATAAAATCCTCTTTAAGTCCAAGGTCCCTGAGTTTATTTCCTATGTTTCTCTTCTATGCAATTTATTGTTTTCAGGTGTATATGCAGGTCCTTAATCCATTTACATTTAGAGTAATTATTGAAATATGAGGTTTTCCTATATCCACTTTATGTTTTTGCTTTCTAGTAACTCTGTGTTTCTGTTGCTTGTCTTTGTTATCTTTTTTTATTTTTTGGTAGAGTTTTTGTGGATTTTTCTCTCTGTTCCTTCTTTGTTTTATTTTATATACTTCAGTTAGATATTTCAGTTATATACTCAGTTCAAAATTTTGGCATGAGGTTATCATTATGAATTTGTAGAGGATAGTTATATATATATATATATATATATATATATATATATATATATATATATATAGTCATTTATTTTCTTTTTTGTGTGCCTTTGTCTCCATTCCCCTTTGAGAATTTGGATCTTTGAATCCACCCCTTTTCAGTCATTGTCATCTCACTTTGTCCCTATGTATACTAAACATTCATTACTATCTTGCAAATCTCTTCTTATTGTTTAATCTTATAATGCCTTGGTCTTAGTAAGGGTTGTACTCCTCTGCTTCTAACTGTCTTGTAGTTGCCTTAGTCATCATTATGGTTTTTTTTTTGGGGGGGGGGTGGCATTTCTTTTCTGTGAGCTGACCCCTTTCAGTATTTCCTGTACACAGGCCTCGTAGTGGAGAATTCTCTCAATTTTTGTATGTCTGGAAAGATCTTTATTTCTCCTTCATATCTAAAGGAGAGCTTAGCTGGATACATTATTCTTGGATGATAGTTCCTTTCATTTGACAGTTTGAATATTTGATTCCACTCCTTTCTGATTTGTAAGGTTTGTGCTGAGAAGTCCGACGATAATCTAATGGGTTTTCCTTTATAGGTAACCATATTCTTTTTCCTAGTAGCCCTGAGAATGCTGTCTTTGTCATTAATTTTTCATAATTTTAATACAATGTGTCTGGAGAAGGCCTTTTTGGGTTGAGATAGTAGGATGTTCTTTTGACTTCTTGAATTCCAAGCTCCAGCTCATTCCTTAGATTTGGGAAATTCTCATCAACTATTTGTCTGAAAATGCTTCCTAATCCCTGCTCTTTTTCCTCTCCTTTGAGAATGCCCATTATTTTTATGTTTCCTTTCCTGATGGTATCAGTTAATTCTTGAATTTCTCTTTCATTATTTTCATTCTTAGGTTTCTCTCTTCCTTCTGATTTATTTCCAGATTTCTGTCTTTGATATCACTGATCATTTCCTCCATCTGGTTGACTCTATTTCCCAAGCTTGCTATTTCTTTTTTCATCTCTTTCATCTCCAGAAATTCTATTTGGTTCTTTGAGGGTTTCGGTCTTCTTGCTAAAAAATCTCATTCTGTTCATCAGTTGCTTTTTCAATTCCTGAAACTGTTGATATGAATTTTTTTTGGATCTAATTGATTTTTTCAGAAGTACCATTCTGAATTTTCTGTCATACATTGTTTGCCCCCATTTCATTTAGTTCTTTTTCTACAATTTTGTTCTGTTCTTTCATTAGTGACATGATTCTTTGTCTCCTCACTTTGGCTGGCTTTCTATATTTGTTTTTATATTAGGTAGACCAGCCATGTCTCCCAATCTTAGTAGAGTGGCTTTATGTAGTAGGTGTCCTGTGAGGCCCAGTGGCACAGTCTTCCTGGTCACCTGAGCCAGGTACTCCAGAGGTTTCCCTTGTGGTGTTGTGTATGTTCTCTATTGTGGTTGAAAATTGATAGCTTTGACATATCAGTGGGCTGAGTTAACCCTCAAATTGACTGGCTGTGAATTCTGGCTGTGACTGCAGTAGACAAGTTATTGCATGAGACTGTCCCCATGGAGTCAGATTCACGATAGTGGAGCTCAGGTGCCAACTGAGTCCATTCTTAGGGTGTGTCATTTATGGAGCTAATTGGGTGATGTTCTGATGTGGTCTGAAGCCAGTCACTGGATGTGTTGATTCTGGAGCTTCTTGGGAGGGACTCAGATGCAGGCCCAGTTCAGCTACTTCCTGTGCTCAGCCCAGGGGTACCTGGTAGAAGCTATAAAGTGATCTGTGCTTGATAGCTGCCTGTGTTGAATTTGAAAGGGCTGTGAACTAGGCTGCCTGCCATTAGTGCAGGCTTGGGGGCCATTTACCAAGTGGTACAAGGTATACTAACACCAGATATTGCTTGTTAAAGATTTGTGGAACTTTCAGAGTTTTAAGGATGTCTAGAGGATGGATTGGGGCCAGCTGCATATGGGTAACAGCTTCTGAAAGAAGTTCTGTCCTGTGCACAATTTGAGTTGGGTAGGTTCTCAGTAAATCATCAGAATGGAGCCAGTTTGATACATCCCTATCAGATGTATCATTGGCAATTAATATCCAAAACTTATAAAGAACTTATACAAGTTAACACCAACCCCTCAAAAAGAAATTCCAATTAAAAAAAAAATGGACAAATGACCTGAGCTGATATTTTTCCAAAGAGCTAGGCAACGGACAGAGAAAAAGATTCTTAATGTCACTAATCAGAGAAATGCAAATTAAAACCACAAAGAAATACCATCTCACACTTGTCAGACTGGCTATCGTTAATAAATTATAAAGAGAAAAGGGAACCCTCGTGCACTATTAGTGGGATTACAAATTGGTGTAGCCACTATGGAAAACAGTTTGGAAATTCTTCAAAAAATTAAAAAGGATTAATTTATCATTCAGAAATTCGACTTCAGGGCATTTACCTGAAGAAATCCAAAACACTAATTCAAAAAGATATATAAATTCCTATGTTCACTGCAGTGATATTTACAATAGCCAAGATATGGAAGCAACCTAAGTGCCCATTAATAGATGATTGGATAAAGAAGATGTTGGTACATATATATACAATGGAATATTACTCAGTCATAAAAAATGAATTCTTACCCTTTGTGACAACACGAATGGACCTAGAGGGTATTATGCTAAGTGAAATAAGTCAGAGAAAGGCAAAAATCATATGATCTCACTTATGTGTAGAATCTAAGGAACAAAATAAATGAACAACCAAATCAGAAACAGATTCATAGATACAAATAACAAACTGATTTTTGCCAAATAGGAGGATGGTTGAGGGGCTGGGTGAAAAAGTTGAAGTGATTGAGAAGTACAAATCAGTAGTTACAAAATAGTCACAGGGATGTGAAATACAGCCTAGGGAATGTAGTCAATAATATTGTGATATCTATGTATAATTCTAGGTACTGGTCTAATGGAGGGATCTCTTTGTAAATTATATAAATATCTAACCACTATACTGTACACCTGAAACTAATATAAAATAATAAATGTCAATTCTAATTGAAGAATAAAAATCAAAAAAGGAAAATTTTATAAGCGATCTAACAACACTCATACACACACATTCTGAATCATACATAAATAAGCTATTTTGCATATTGTACTACTTGAAATTGTGCTTTATTTGGGCTCTTGCCTTTTTTTACTCTTTAAAATATTTCAGTAAAGGAAAACTACATTTTAAATGAGTCATCTTCTCTTTTGACCAATATTACTCTGAGTTAAAATTGAAGGACTACCAATTCTTTCTGCATGTTCAAACAAACAAATTGCAAATATAGCAGGTATTGTGGTTTGAAATGTCTGCTTTCCTTGACTAAACTTCCCAAGAGTCTGACTTCCATGTAAACCGCAGTTAAGTCAGACTTCACAGTTGACAGCAATCAGAAATGTGACTATTTCTCCATCTTCATTTCTTCTATCTGACTCTCTCTGTCTCTCTGTTTCTGTCTGCCTGTCTGCCTGTCTCTCCCTCTCTCCTGTTCTCTCTCTCTCTTGCTTTCTCTCTCTCTCTCTCTCTCTCCTCACACACACACACACACACACACACACACCACACACACAACACACAGAATTCTGGATAAAATTTGGATACTTACCTGATAAGGTCAACTGACTATTTGATAAGTTGTATTGGGATCAATGTGCTCTATCTACGCTTTCAGAGATCAGGGTAGTTGAGGTGGACAGGTTGAAGTAGAGTCTTTCACTAACTGCAATCTTGTGTGAAAGGTCAGACATCATTTGGATTTGCTGGGCTGTTTTCGAATATGAAACAGGCCCATAGACAGATAAATCTCTTAAGCGCATGTCTTAATTTAGCAGGTCCTTAGCATATCTACCTATTGAGACATAAAAACAAAAACAAACAAACAAACAAAAAAAAAATAAAGGGAAGATTTTGTTTTGTTTTGTTTTGGTTTGGCTTGGTTTGTTTTTTTTTACATATGTAATCTTCTCTCGTCATTTACTCAGATTTTGAGACATTTAATCAGGTCATCATATTTTCTTCCTAGGACTTGTGGTATCTTGTCACATACAGCCTCTATAGGCACCATAATATATCATGAAATATCTGGGGTCTCTTGACTTCTCTGTACCAGAGATACATTCTTCCCCTTATCTAATATCACTATATTAGATGAATGCCAAAACTTTATAGATCAAAGTTCTCAATCATAAGAAAGATAACACTAAATATTTTAAAATAAAAAGGAATCCTTGTTGTAATCGGGTAACCTTTTCGATAGATAAGAACATTCTAGGTCACTTGAATTGTAGAATAAATAGAAATGGAAAATTGACAAAACAAGTTTGACATGGAACCCTTCTCCTTTAGCTCACAGCCCCACATAACTTAGTAATAATTGTCTCTTTTAAGTTCTCCTCAGCACTCAGAGTGGTTGTGTTTTTACTAATAGAAATGTTCATTTTTGTTTGGATACACTTTTAAGTTTTTTTAATCTTCATCTATCCTCATTTTTCTTTGAATTTGAGAATTTAAAATATAGAAATGTACTGAAATAATGTTAAATATACATATAATCAACACCTATACATGTACAATTTTAAATAACTTAATGTATGTTGTTTAATTTTATAAATAAAGAAAACTAATTTAGGTGCACATTCTCTCCCATGCCTACCTTCTCCCACAGAATGACACCTATGACGGTAAACTTACAGTGAATCTTCTAAGTCTATGCATTGTTTTATATTTTTAGAATTATATCAATATCCATAAAAAAATAGTGGCTTTTAATGTGTGTTAAACTTTATATAAATTATAAAATAGCGTATGTCCCTGCTACCTGATAATTTTCAGATCCGTAAATGTTGGTCTGGTATGTGTATAATTGCATTCTCTTTAATTCTTCATCATCTTTGGTAATTTGAAAGTGTCATTATGCATATATTCCTCTAAGCAAATTTTTGTTGTTACAGTCCCCGCCCTCCATTATTATGAGTAATGCTGCACTAAGTACTCTTTCATATCTCTCTTTGAGCACACAGATACAATTTTCTTCAGGCAATGCTTCCAAAAGTGGAAATGGTGGGTGATTTTCAATGTTACTAGATACTGTTAACTTGTTGCCAGTGGTGGGTATACTAAATTTACTCTCATCAATACTGTATGCAAGTTTGTGTTTTTCTTACAGGCACTAGTGAATACCATTATAAGTATTTTTTTATTTTACAATTAAATGGGTATAATATTATATTAAAATATTATTTTAATTTATAGTTTCCTGATTATAAGTGAAGTCAACAGCCTTTTTAGATATTTATTAGCCATTCTGGTTTCCTCCTCCATGAATTGCATTAGCCCATTTAAACATTTTTCTACATATCTATCCTACCTTTTGTGTGTGGTAGATTTTGACTTCTAGTCTTGTCTTTAACTTTATGATGCCATTGTCAAGCTAAAATGTTATCTTTAATGGTATCAAATTGAATAATATTTTCTTTTTTATGTGCTGCCTTTTTATTGTCTTTACTAAAAAATACTACTCTCCAATTCCAAGGACATAAATACTTTTTCTGCATTTTTAAAAATAGTTTAACATTTTCCCCCTAATTTAGCTCTTTACACATCTAGAATTGACTTGATTTTTGATGTAATATACAGATTTTCAAAATTGTTTTCCATACAGAGTATAGAGAGAATATTTCCATACCACTATCTGTAATGCTAACTTTATCTTATATCAACTTTCACAAATACTTGGATATAGTTCTGGACCATCAGAGCTAATCTCATCAAGCCTTATATCTGTGTAAACATAGCAGTAAAGCCCCAGGCTTTCAGAACATCTTTATTATCTGGATTTCTCCTAATTTGACCTCTTCTGTAATCTTTTTTGGATCCTCAACTCTTTTCACTGTAGAACTCAGGGTCCATAGTCTGCAATTTTTTATTTGTTTGTTTTTGTTCTCTGAATGTTATCTTTACTTCTTTTTCATTAAAAAGTGCCTAACTTCTGTGGGTACTCCCTCTCAGCGTTACTCTGTGCCCTAGTAATTCATTCTCTTATTCTCTAGGTGATTATTGCACTCCTTTTCTATCCTTAAAACTCATAAACTCTCTCACCTCTCCTTACTTTCAGATTTTTGCCTCTATTTTATTGATAACATTTAACTAACCAAAAGGAAACTATTCTACAAACCCATCACAAAATCTACCATCCTATATGACTATACACATATTCTACCTTCCTTTCTAAACAGTAAATAAACTGTTTTTGCTCCCGTCTAAATGCAATCCCTTAATTTATACACCGAACCCATATCCTCTTGCTGACATAAGATATGATGCCTACAATTGGTTTTGAATCTTTCGTATCATCTACTTTCTTCTCTCTTCTGGATCATTCCCAACAAAATATAAATATGCTGTAATAAATGTCAAAAAGCACCCCTGGGCTTCATTTCCCTCACTGCTATTCCCTAGTCTCTGCTTTCTTTTAGACTAAATCTCTTAGAAAAGTTGTCTCTTTCTTCAGTGCCTCTATCTCTTTGTATGCCTTCACTACTCTACCTATGTCAGTCACAATGTTCTTCCCAAAGTCTACTAAGATTACACCTAACAATGTTACCAATTTTGCCCAATTCAAAGCAACTTCTATTTACCCTCTTTGTTGAAAAAAATTTCTTTTTTGATTTCCAAGACATCAAAACCTATTTTTTTTCTCTTTTATCACTAGCTTATAATTCTCAAATGTCTTTAATGGGTTTACTTCTTATCCTGCACTCTAACTGTTGGATGACCTCTGAGTTCAGTCCTTAGCTCTCTTCTCTTTTTTATTAAAGATACTATGCTTCTCATTTACATTTGAATTGGAATCTGCTAGAGTGATTTTTTATTTGGGGCAACACTGAAAGAAAAAGAGTCCTTGAGATTCAGTTTTCTTCGTATCAGAAGGTCTACATTATTCACACAGTTTAATCAACTAACATAAGACTGGTAATTTTATTTACATTGCAAGCAAAAATTTTTATATTAATATTTGTGTTTAATATATTTTATAGAATAAATTAGTGACATGGACTTCATGAGCATCCCAATTAAGAATAAAGTTTAGATTTCTGGGAAATTAGATATTTTCCAAAACTTTTTGCACTCTCTCTGTAAATAAAGAGGCAGATCATGATAAAATTTAAATGATAACTTTCCTCAATCATATAGTCTCCTATAGTGCTCATTGTTCATTGATCACCTGTAATCTCAGGAGGTAAATACTTCCTGCCTTATTTTTTAAAATATTTTTCTAATAATAATAATAAATCAGTACAATATTTTGAGAATTTTTTAGTACTCATATCATTACAACTCTTTCCTCTTTAGGTTTATTATAAAAACAAACAAACAAACAAAAGAGCAAAAAACCATTGTGACCTAAAATGTTTCCTTTTATTTGAATTATCTGAAAATTTCCATGTTTATAATTTTTATTTCTTTCCTATCTGCACTCAATACTTGGTCATTTTTATCCAGTTCAAAGATTTTAAATATTTTTTTATATTTTGAGAACTCCCAAATTTATAATCCTAGTATTGGCTTCCTCCTAAATTGCATGTTCGTATACTCGATTACCTTTTTAGCGTTTGGATGCATAATTGAAAGCTCAAAGTTAACATGTTTAAGAATTCTTAAATCATACCCTAATTCTACCTGCTCTTCTCTACTTTTTTCCAACTCATTAAAGGCACCACGATTTACCTTGTTGCTGAGATCAAAATTGCAAATAATATTCTCTTCTGTCCTTTTATTCCACTGAACAGTCCTAAGATTTACCTTCAAAATATATTCAGCTAAAAGTTCTCATCAGAAGAAAAAATATTTTAGTAAAAAATGAATTCTAAATCCATTTTCACCAACTCTATTGTTGCCAATGTAAGTGCAAGCTAACTTCATCACTTACCTCCTAACTTTCCTTTATTGCCACTTTCTAGTCAATTTACACAACAGCCAGAATGCTCTTTTAAAAAGTACAGTTAAGAATTCATGACTAAACATGTCCATATTATCCCACAGTATTCAGAAAAAATTCAAATTCCTTAGTACAATATTTAAGACACTATATGCCCCATCCTGCCAATATCTTTGACTCTCCCTCCTTCTACTTACACTTTGCTTACTTGCTTCAGCCATACAAGACTTTTCTAGCTGCTACTCAAACATGCCAAACAAGCTACCTCCTCATTTTCTCCTAAGCACATTTTAATTTTTTGTTCTCTCTTTGCATCATTCCCCTCCCCTAGATCTTACAGATCTTCTTCATTCAAGTATCTGCCAAATGTAATCATTTCAATGAGATACTTTCTGGTTACTGTCTGAAAAACTGCCAGCTGATCATCACTTTTCTTCACCTGATATCAGTTGCTTTTTTTCATAGCCTTATAACCACCCTAAATAATAGTACGTGTTTGTTTTTATTTTCTGTCATTGTTAGGAGGGAAGAAACTTTATCTATTTTCTTCATTGCTTTATTTTCAATACCTAAAATAGAACCTGACACATTAAGGCACATATGATAATTAGGTGAATCTATGAGTGTAGAGATTTTAAACATGACTCAAAATCTTTGACACCTGTCTCATTAAGTTTGGGGTCTATGTCATCTCTTTTTGAATCTGGACTAATAAAACGTAGCAGAAGTGACGCTGGGCTAGTTTTTCAGTTCAGGCCTTTAGAAACTAGAAGCTTATATCTCTTGTCTCTTGAGATACTCACAGAACCAAAAAAAAAAAAAAAACCCATCTGTGAAAAAACAATTCAGCCACATGAAGTCACATGCAGTTTTTATAATGGCCCTACCTGAGATTCCAGTCTCCAGTGCATATTAACTTCCAGATATGTGAGTGATAAGCCTTCAGATGAGTCTAGCTGCCAGTCATTGAATAATCCTCACCCTTCAAACTGTCTCAGCTCATGCTGCATGAAGCAGAAATAAACTTTCCTTTCCAAGTACTCTCTAAATTGTAGGTTTGCGATCTTGTTCTTGTTCTAAATTACTTAGTATTGTGATGTAGCAACAGCTAACCGAAATAATAAATAATGACTAGTATATTTTTGGTATTACTCTAAGATTACTGTTGAGCATTATTGCTTATTGTGAGGAGTAGAAATCTGAAATTTCTGTTCTTTGCCTATTGGTATCAGAGTTGTCAAGAAAAACACAATGCAGTCAAGCACTGGATGAAACAACACTTTATTCACATAGAAAGGAGAGAGATTAAGGTCAGCTTCGGCAGTGGCCAGTGAATCCCTCCAAGTAGTGAGTCCCTTCAAGTAGCTGATAAAGGGCAATTGGTCTGCATGTACCCTCTTGTGCTGCAGCTGTTCTTTCCCTGCAGGATACAGATATAATAGTGGGGTTGACCAGGTGCCATAAGATGCACATGCTTAAGTAGAAGAAAGAAGCATACATTGATTCTGAAACTAAGAAAGCTATCCCTATACAAGGTGACAAGTTTAGCCCTGGCTGTGAAGATGCTTTATTTCTTGGTAAGGAAGTGTTCTGGACTCAACATCCATTCTTATGTGGCTGAGTGGAAGTTGAATGACTGTATATATGAGACCCTCTTTCTCCACAATTATTTATATTGATTTTGGCATAACTACCATTGCTTTATATATAATTTTTGTACTTAAGGCTATGATGGAACAGAAGTGGCAGACCAATACTGTACTCATAGCAACAACAAAATACAGATAATTTTTAAAAAAATCTCTGAAGGCATCAGAGAGCTGTTAGGCCATAAGTACTAGGGTGACTAAGATTTTGAAGAGAAGGGAATCATAGAACAATAGCCGATATTTTCCATACTATTTATTTCTTTGAAATATTCTCTGATTCTTAGCCTGGAGTAAGAAGTTGTAAATCAGACAATGGGGCTGCTAGTAAAAGATAGAAAAAGTCAGCAGAGCTTTTGTCAATTTCACAGAGGCAAGGGAATAAAAGTTGGAAGTCCAATTAGCCAGGATATGAGGGTCTAGTTCTAAGAATTAAAAGAAGTGCTGAGAAGTGATTCTGACTTGGAATCTTTTTCCTTTGAGGTATTTTCTGAATTCTAATACTGAAGAGCATAAAAAGTAAGAAATCAAACTGCAAACCTTTGAAAAATATGCTCATGATGCTAAGGAGACAAAAATTAAAGTTATGGCTACACTAGAGATATATGCATATCTCTAGAAAATACATGCTTCATTTACTAAAACTAATGAAATTCTAATTTTTATACACCTAAAAATTAGAAGACACACCAAAAAGGGAAAACCTGGCAAATATTCCAAACCCTCAGATGGGACACATGGAATTAAACCCTAAGAGTAGAAAATTTCTCAAAATGAACAGAAACTCATGCAAATCAAAACCACAATGAGAAACCATCTCACACCTGTTAGAATAGCTATAATCAACAGAACAAGTAATAACAAATATTGGAGAGGATGCAGAGAAAAAGCAACCCTCATACACTGCTGGTGAGACTGCAAATTGTTAAAGCCACCATGGAAAACAGTATGGAGATTCCTCATAAAACTAAGAATTGATCTACCATATGATCCAGTAATTCCTCTACTGGGTATTTACCCCAAAGTCTTGAAAACCCATATCTGAAAAGATATTTGCATACCAGTGTTCATAGCAGCATTATTCACAGTGTCCAAAACATGGAAGCAATTGAAGTGTCACATGATAGATGTTTGGCTAAAGAAGCTGTGGTACATATATACAATGGAATATTACTTAATCATAGAAGAGATAAAATACTGCCATTTGTGACTACATGGATGGACCTCGAGATAATCATGCTAATCAAAATAAGTCAGACTGAAAAAGTTGAAAATCACATGATATCACTTAAATGTGGGATATAAACCTAAAAGCATCAAATGAACAGGACAAACAGAGACTCAGGGACATGGACAATGGCTAGTGGTTACCAGAGGGTAGGGGGTGGGAAGAGAGGTGAGGTAGACAGGATAAAGGGGTCAAATATAGGGACATAGGGGGAGGGTGAAATGGGTAAAAGGGATCAAATATATGGTGAAAGAAACTAAACTTTGGGTGGTAATCACACAATAGAATATATAGGTGTCAAATTATAATGTACACCTGAAAATTATATAACTATATTAACAGATGTTACCCCAAAAATCTAAATAAATAAATTAAATATATATATATATATATATATAAATTGCATTAGTAATATATATATAAACAAAAATAAACAGAAACTTATAAAGAAGGTAAAAGTCTTGAGTCAGCTAAGTCTCTGACTGTGGTAACATGACCTATTTTCTCTATTACTTACCAGAAAATACAATATAATATCATATATTTCTCTGGAAATATATGATATTATCCAGAGAAATATATGATATTATCCAGATAATTAAAATGTTTTCAACAAGTATCTGGCATTTACTAAAAAATTACTAACCAAACAAAATAACAAGACAAAATAAAAGAAGAAAAAGCAACAATGGAAACAAACTGACAGATGATCCACATTATTTGAGTCATTTGACAAGATCACTAAAGTAATAGTTATAAATTTGACAAAAATTGATGGAAAAAAATGGAAAGATTATTGGGGAAAAAATGATATCCTTAAAAATCAAAGTTACAAAACTGTTAAATAAAATAATTAAAAATATAAACTAGGTTGGTTTAATGACAGCTTAGACACAATAAAAAGAAGATTAGTAGACTGGAAAATAGGTCTGTAAAAGTATCCAGGATGAAACATGAAGGGTCAAATGGATAAAAATATAGACAAGAGCATATGGGACATAGTGAAAACTCTAATATAAAAAAGTTCTAGGAGAGAAGTAAAAGAGAATGAGACAGAACATATTTGAAGCAACAGTAAGTTTTTTATATTAACAAAAAACATCAAGAAAGAGATACACATTCTAAAAATCTGAAGTAGGAAAAATATAAAGAAAGCTACATTTAAGCAAATCATAGTCAAAGTAATAAAAACCAAAAACATAGTAATTTTAAAGCAACCAAAAGACGAATGGTATATTACCTTTAAAGAAGCAACTATAAGTTGACAATGGACATTAAAATTGTGGAAAACAGTATGCTGTGCAAAAGAAAGTAAGTTTATTTGGCTACAGTACCAGCTAAAATAAAATTTTTAATATTTTGTGTCTTGTATTTAAAATATACCTCTTGTAAAAATCATAGAGCTCTGAAAGTCATCCTTTTAGTGGATTATTTAGTCCATTTATATTTTATGTAGCCAATGATATATGGGGTAAATATTTACTAATTTGCAATTTATTTAGTATTTTTCCTGTCTGTTTTAACTTATTTTTCTTTCTTATGTTTATTAATTATATTTATTAGTTTATTTCATTCTTATTAGCCTGTGAGCTATGCATTCTTTTAGCAGTTATACTAGAAATACATGCATATCTTTAGAAAATCCATACTCGATTTACTAAAACTAATAAAAGTATAATTTTTTAAACACCTAATAATATAACTTCATTCTATATAAAGCAATAATATATATGTGTATATATATATATGTCATTATATATATTACATATATATAGTAGTGAATGAGAATCAGGGTGTAACATTGTTTGAGAAATATAAAACAGAGTTTGTGAATGATTAGATGACTTGCTGTTTATATTGATACCTTCTGGTTCCTACTCAGAAGCTTCTGGTTTAGCATCTTCTTAAATAAGATCACTAATCTCAGTTTTTATCAGGACTCTTGGTGATTTCCATCTACTCTAATCAAATAACTTGAGTTAAATAGCGAATTTGTAACTTTAGTTCCTGGACCAAATAAGAAGCAAAATTGGGAATGTGTTAGCAGGTTGGATTCCCTAGATAACCCTAATCAGTGTCTTCATAGCTCTCTGTGTTTGTGTTATTGCTCACAGGAAGAGAGTATGCTGGGATTGAAATGCTGGGGAGAGCGAGCAGGGACCTTTCTTGGTGAGTTGATAATTACATGCAGATATGGCAAAGTGTCTTAAAAACTAAAAATTAATTGGAAGTGTTGAAAATGAACTTAATGTTTTCTTTCTGATAATTTTAAAGCAAGTAGACAGTGTGTAGATTTTTTGAGGTAAATGAACTTGAGCCAATGAGGCTACAGCAGTCAAATGGGCCCTCCACAGAATATTTATTTTTAATTATTTGAGAAATGTAAATATTCTCCTTAAATTAGCATAAAGAAAAACTCAAGTTAGATTTAGCAGTAATTGATTAGAATAGTGAAAATTTCTTTCAGAAAAGTAACCAGGCTATACCTAAGTACTCTACACTTTATTTATTTATTAAATGTATTGGGTTTCAAGTGTACAATTTAGTAATACACCATCTGAATATTGCATTGTTTGTTTACCAACCAAAGTCAAATCTCCTTTTGTCACCATATATTTAACCCCCTTTTATCCTTATCTACCTCCTGCTTCCATCCTTTCCCTCTGGTAGCCACTAAACTGTTGTCTGTATCTACGAGTTTTTATTTGTTTGTCCTGTTTGTTTATTGCTTTCAATTTTATATCCTACATATGAGTGAAATCATATGGTTCTCAAATTTTTCTGTCTGACTTATTTCTCTTAGCATGATAATCTAAAGATCCATCCATGTTGTCACAAAGGCAGTATTTCATGTCTTCTTATGACTGAGTAGTATTCCATTGTATATATGTACAATATATATATCCAATCATCTATTAAAGGGCACTTCAGTTGCTTTCATGTCTTGGACACCGTGAATAATGCTGCAGTGAACATCAGGGAGCATATATCTTTATGGATAAATGTTTTCTAAGTTTTTGGGTAGACACTCAGAAGAGAGATTGCTGGGTCATACGGTAACTCTATTGTTAATTTTTTGAGAAAACTCACTACTGTTTTCCATAGTGGTTGTACCAAGTTACATTCCCATCAGCAATGTATGAGGGCTCCTTTTTCTCCACAACGTCTCCAACACTTGTTATTAATTGTCCTGTGTAAGGTGCTATCTTGTTGTGGTTTTGATTTGCATTTCCATAATAGCTAGTGAAATTGAGCATCCTTTCATATGTCTGTTGACAATTTGTATGTTTTCTTGGGAGAAGTATCTGTTCAGTCCTCTGCCGGTTTTTTAATTGGATTGTTCTCTTTTTTGTTGTTGAGTTGAGTTCTATATAATATTCTACATTTTAAAATCTAGTTTTAATTTGCATGCATCCTTAAATGTGTGACTAAATATCTATTCTGAAGGTTTGGTTATTTGTATTTTTATTAAATAACTAATAAAGAAAGATATACAAGTGCTAATCTCCAAACACAATTTAGAAAAAGAAAAAGGATAAAGTGAATGGACAATGTGGTTTTAGAATATACCAACCTAGGTCAGATTCACATCAGAAGAGACCCAGGAAAATCAGATATAAGCCTAATAATTAATTATAAGAAAAAGGTCAATACAGGAAAGATAGTTCACTTGTCATGAAATCAAAGAGCAAAGAACATATTGTATTTAACAATAATCCTCAGAGAATTCTTAGACTTAAATCTTAAGAATAAAAAAAAAAATTATGTCAGAACACTTTTAAGAAATAGACAGATACATCTATTCAGTGTTATGCCCTCTTATGGTAAATCAAAAAATAACAATCCCCAAATTTAAGTCGCTAAAGCCTCAGAATGTAGCTTTCTTATTGGAAGCATCAAACAGCTACTATTGAATGACAGTGTGTTAGCCAAAGGGATCTCGACAAAGGACTGTGTGCAACAGAAGGAAGCAGGGAGAAATAGGTACTATGTTTACAAACACAAAATAAATGCAAAACTTAAAACTTAGGGTAACTGCATATGTGCACACAGAGGTGTATACATAAAATATTTATAATAGAATTATTTATATTAAAAAAAACTAAAGAGTAATCAGAAATGCTAAGGGGAAGCAAAGATAAAGAAACAGAGAGAGAGAATAGCCCCTAGGCTCTTCTCCTAATATAGTCCTTTTAGAATTCAATCTTAAAAATGGCAAATTAAATCCATAGGCTGTTATTGCTTGACTGATAGGATTTACTGATTGTACAAACTTTTTCTTCATCATCTTATAAATCAGAGAATGTATACATGTTTTTCTAACTACTAATAAAAGCTGCAGAAATACTCTCACTTGTCAAGCAAAATATAGGAAAAGACAAGTCACCAACCATTTTGATATTTTCCATAGTTTTGGATCAAAAATGGAAACCTATTCTTTATTAACTGCTGAGTGTGTGTGGTGTGTGTGTGTGTGTGTGTGTGTGTGTGTGTTTGCAGCAGAAGACAGGAATAGAATTATCAGGTCAGGTAGACCACAAGACTAGAGAATAAATTCTTATCTTTACAAACCACGTGAATTTAGGCAAGTCACTACCCTGTTGTGTAACTCAATGTTTCTTTCTGTCTCTCAAGAATACTTCTGAGATAACATATGATCATGTAATAAAAATTTGGCAGTTCTAACATTGCATTTGTATGACACAATAGAAATTGAAAAGTTAAGAAATTCAAAATTCTCTCCCCAGGCTGTGCTGTGAGCAAGTCTGCCTAACCAGTACCCACTAGTCATCCAACAGGTTTGCCCATAGTTACCCCAGAGTGAGATTCATCTGAATCCTTTTGCATGGCTTAGCTCAGTCATCTGCTGCTGAAAAAGAAAGAAAGAAAGAAGAAAGAAAAAGAAAGAAAGAAAGAAAGAAAGAAAGAAAGAAAGAAAGAAAGAAAGAAAAGAAAGAAAGAAAAGAAGAAAGAAAGAAAGGAGGCAAAGAGTCCTTGGTGTCCTGAGAAAGGACAATGGTCTAGAACAGTACTCTAATATTTTTGGCATCAGGGACAGGTGCTTCTCTGAGAATCTAATGCCTGATTATTTGAGGTGGAGCTGAGGCGATGATGCAAACACTGGGAAGCGGCTGCAAATATAGATGAAGCTTTGCTCACTTACCTACCACTCACCTCCTGCTGTGTAGCCCAGCTCCTAAGAGGCCACAGAGACTGGTACAGGTCCATAGCCCGGAGGTGGTCTAGAAGATTAAGTCCCAGTGCTGGGATGCAGGTAGCACTGAGCAGTGATGAAAAACCATTTTCATAACAACCTCAATTTCCTATGAATTATAGGCCAGAAACAAAGAAGGTCACTGAAAGTTATTGGCCTTTTTTTTCCAGTAAGCAGCAAATATAAGAAGAAGAGAAACATCAGAAAGAGGGCAAATTATTCAATGACCAGCTAAGTGTATAGGTTAGGAGAGAATGGGAATGTCATACACACAATGTACGCACAAAAGCTCACTTATACCAAAGTGGAGAATTTAACAATGAGCTCTATCATGGCCCCTAGATTTTGCCATGAATTACAGAGAGCCAAGTGCCTTCCACAAATGGCAGAATGTCTAACTCAGCAAATGGAGTAAAAGATTTAAATTTAAGAGATGAAATAAATGTTTTAAAGTGATTCTTTACAAGAGCTCATAGTTCTCTTCAAAACATTGAGTAAATCACAGAATCCCTCACTTAGCCTTGCATTTCCCCCATTTAGAACTGAAAAATGTGCTTTCCTTACAATTCTCTCGGAAATTAATCTATTATTTTGGCGCTCATTATTTCATTAATTGATTAAAGCTTTTTCTTGAGAGGGATATGTGGAGAAGCATCTTTCAGTTGGAAAGGGCATAATTGACATCTAATCATTCAAGTTTTGCAACAGTGAATGTGTATTTCCCCAGAACAGTAACAGAATACATCTTCCCCTCCATGTTACATTGCTCTACTAGTTCAGAAAGTCCTCTGGGAAGTCTCTTATGTTCTCTTAAGCTAGTGGGCTTCTCCTGATCACCAATGACATATTTCTCCTCTTGGACCCTAAGCACATTGATAGACCCCTAGGTCACCAATCAGTAACACTTCTGAGGTTAGATATTGTTGTGAGAAACGCCTGCAGTTCTGGCGGGATACCCAGTGCTTGGAGCAACACCGTCATCAGAAGCACGTGGACTTACACAAGGACACATTGCAGGGAAGGCGCACATGCCTGACCTAATACATGTGGACTTGCACACAAGGACGCATTGCAGGGAGGGCACATGCCTGACCTATTCTGGGACGTCTTGCTCTAGGGACAAGGATATCACAGTGACAAGAACCAAAAGAGATACTTAAGAGAAGAAAGCTGAGAACACAGAGGTGGCTTTGAACAGGATCTGGGAACTAGCTGTAGTTTGTATCTAGCTAATATCTACTGACCTTAGAGTAACAATTGCTTAACCACAAAGTCAGCATTATTATAGAACTTAATAAAAAGCCGTGGAGACAGGGGTGGAGATGCTAGCATTGCCAATCCTCCTCTCCCTTATCCATGTTAGCAAAAGCATTTCCAAACTCCGACTCTTCTTCCTAACCATCTCCGCAACAGATATCAATACCCTTTCTGTAATTCTTGGAAGTGACTTTATGAGCCCTTTGCTCACAGGCTGTCACTCCTGAAACAGCCGGTTCCATTCTCATTCTGATCCTCTTTCACCATCATTTTTTTTCACTATTATTTCTCTGTTCCAATTGTCATCTTGAAGAGGAGAAAAAGCAATTCCTCTTTTCTTAGGATTCAGATCAAATTCCCAGAGGAATTTGACACCCCTGAAACCCACCTATCTTTGAGAGGTGGAGGCAAAACTCATAGCATTATAACAGATCTTCCAAAAATATACCTCCACAAATCCTCCTTTTCTTCACTCTGACACCCATTTATATAGTGATCTGGTTGAGAATTGAAACTGGTATAATACGTGTGGAAATGTGATCTAGATTTGGAAATTCTCAACTTTTTTATTTCTGTGTCTTGGTTCAAACTAATTTTAACATCATGTTATAATATGCAGTGATAATAATACTACTCCACCTGACATTCATCATTTTGCCTATGTTGAGGGTATTGCTGAAGATGTATATTATATTGAATATAGTGAAAATTCTTTAGAGACATTTCTTTTTAGTGTTATTATTAGAATAATTCTACCTTTTTGCAGCACTTGGCTAGATTTTTATCTTGACACTGGAAATTGTGTTCTTTTTTTGTATAATATTCAGAGCCTAACTTCTGTCTTGCTGATAGCACATTTACAAGACTTTATATTGTGAAAGTTTGAGTAACCTTATATCTGGCACCATTTTGATTTAATTCCTGACTTACCTTGATTTTTCTATTTGATTTCTGAAAGGCAATATAGTATAATGTTCAGAACTCATTCTCTAGAGTAAGACAGATGCAAGTTTTTATTCTGGCTTCACCATTGTTGTGTGACCTTTTCATTTTCTCTCTAAGCTTTATTTTCCTTGTCTGGAAAATTATGATTTAAAAAAGTACATGATCCTTAAAATCACATTTGATCCTTGAACAATGCAGGGGTTAGAAGCACTGACCCCTGCACAGTTGAAAATTCAAGTATGACTTTTGACCACAAGAAACTTAATAATAGCCTACTATTGACCTTCTGGCCTTACTGATAACATAATCAGTCAATTAACACATATTTAGTATGTTATATGTATTATATACTGTATTCTTAAAATAAAGTAATAGAGAATAAAAATATTAAGAAAATCATGAGAGAAAACATTTGCAATATTAATTGAAAAAATTGTGTATAAGTAAATCTGTGCAATTCAAATCCATGTCGTTCAAGGGTTAATTGTATTATGAGAGCAATGCATGTAGTATAGTGATTATCACCCAGTGAGTGTTTGGAAAATAGAAGTTCCCATGGTAATTATACGTGTTTATTTTACCTTTTATTCTTTGTACACTTTTAGGTTGTCCCAGATCCTTTCTGGCAATAGGTGCAAAGTGAATAAAGTAAAATAAAATTTGGCTTTTACATATCACTTAAGTTGTACAAATCAGTTTAACATGTTATTTCTCTTCACTGACAGAAAACATATTCTCCTTCTTCTGTATCATAGAATCTAGGTTAAATGGTTTGCCCAAGATCGCACAACTTGTGAGTAACACACAAGTCCTACCCTCTTATTTCAAGTCTAGTGAGCTTTTCTCTACAATATACATCTTCTCTGTAACTCACATTGCCAAAATTCTTTACTTTAGTCTTCAACAATACATGGTTCACAGTTTTTAAAAAGTCTCAATTTCAGGTGACACAAGCACCATTAACTGCCAATCATTTCCTACTAAAAGCTAGATAGCATCAAAATCTCAAAGTAGTGAGAAAAATCTCATCGAACTGTATTCTCTTTAATTTAATTTTTTTCAATTATAGTTCATATAAAATATTATATTAGCCTCAGGTTTACAACATAGCGAATAGACATTTGTATAACTTATGAATGTTATTAGACATTTATATAATTTATGAAGTATATTTTCACTCAGTTTCTTCTTTTGTATATATTTCTGGTTATTTCCAAAAACAAATTACCCTATTTTCTTATTTCCTAAATACCCTGCTTACAAACTTACCCTCCTCTTTATTGCTTGCAACTAGATACCAACTTTATGCATTCCTCGCCCTATTCTTTATCTTATCAAATTTTACTTTACTGCCTTCTACTCCTCTCTACTCACTCTGGAGTTCTCTAAGAACCTTCTATGTGGTCTACCTACTCCCTCTTTCCCCTGCCTACACTATCCTGCATGTCATAATCAAATGTGAAATAAGGTGCACTTCGTTTCTTTTTGAACATTACCTCATCATGTAGCCTTTGCGGTTCTTTGTTAACTTCCTTTTTCATTTCTAACTTTCTCTGTCTTTCTTGTGAGGGCCTCCATATGTATATCTCCTTAACATTGATGATATTGGACTTAAATCAAGTCTTCAGCTCCCTGAAAACAGGGACAGTTAAGAAAATAATTTACCCTTTTGTATTCCGGCAAACAGCAAAGGACCACTTTATTCGTGCATATTTTGAGTTAAGACCCACCTTTACCTTTCTTCAAGGTCATCTTATTTTATAAAACTCTATTTTTCTCTTTTTCTTTGAGATGTTCCTCCTTAATGAATGAATGCTCTACCTATTGCAATAGCTGGAATAAAATTTTCTCCTTAGTTGTTTAGTACATTTTGTCTTTCACCCCATCTATTAAATTTATTTCCAATTCTTATCAATAGGAAGCCTCACATTTAGACAAGACGGTCTTTAACTACACTCTCATCATCTTTGTTCCCTTCTTTTTACCTTTATGCCTGTGGTCCTTGCCTCTTTGTTGAAATCTTAGCCCTACTCTACATGCCTATGAATATCTTTCTTATTTGACACCATTTCTTATATCCCAGTTTAAACTTCACTTGTTTCATGAAATCTTTATACTCATGCTATCTGTTGTTAATCAACCCCTCTGAACACATACAGTTCCTAAGTTTATATTTCCTTATTTATCATTTTATTATAAATGTGTTGGCATGTTGTTTGTGTTTCAAACAAAATTTTGGGTTGTACCATTCCTTTTTCCTTAAAGCCTCCCTCCTCTCACATCAAATTTTCCTCAGAGTCAAGAATAAGAGTAGGAAATTAGTAGGTACTTAACAAATAATTACAGTTAATTCTCATCTGGATTTTTTTTTTTTTTTTTATTTTGAAGATACACCTTCTTCAGAGTTGTGAAACATTTTACAAAAAATAAAAATAAAAACAACCTTTTTAAATAAAAATTCCACAAACTTGTAAAAACTTTACAGTTTTCAACAAATATATTGATAATCTTAGTGATAGTAAGTTCACTTACTGAATTCAATTAAGTTTTAAAAATATTATAAACAAGAAAATTAGGCAAGTGAGAACATTTGTGTCAGGGAAGTAGGCTAGGTGATTTCTTCTGAGTAGCTCATTTTAGTTATGTCATTTTATCATGTTTTCAAGAATTTAACAGATGTAGTCATTTCATTTTTAAAACATACATATTTAACAATAAATTCTGATTTTTCAATAATCAAGAACCTTATTAATATAGTAAAATGTAATTTTTAATACAATAATAAGTAGTTTCTCATATTAGTGTTAACAATATATTTGTAAAATTTTCTTGTCATAAATTTTTTAATTAATTAATTTTTTTAATTGAAGAAATGATTTGAATGTTTTTTCTCTCATCTACCTCCTCCCTTCCCTCTCCACCTTACCCTCGTAATCACTAGTCCATTGTCCATGTCCATGATTCTCTGTTAGTTTGTCCTGCTCATTTGTTGCTTTTAGGTTTATATCCCACATTTAAGTGATAGCATGTGATTTTCAACTTTTTCTGTCTGACTTATTTCACTTAGCATGATTATCTCGAGGTCCATCCATGTTGTCACAAATGGCAGTATTTCGTCTCTTCTATGGATGAGTAATATTCCATTGTATATATGTATCACAGCTTCTTTAGCCAATCATCTATCGTGGACACTTCAGTTGCTTTCATGTCCTGGCCACCATGAAAAATGCTGCTATGAACATAGGTGTGTAAATATCTTTTCAGATAAAGCCCTCTGATAAGGGCCTAATATCCAAAATATACAGAGAACTCAACAACAACTCAACAACTCAACAACAACAACAACAACAAAACCCCAAAAGATCCATCAAAACATGGGCAGAGGATCTGAACAGACACTTCTCCCTTGAGGACATACAAATGGCCAACAAATATTTGAAAAGATGCTCAACATTGTTAGCTATTAGGAAAATGCCAATCAAAACCACAATGAGATATTGTCTCACACCTGTTAGAATAGCTGTAATCAACAGGACAAGTAATAACAAATGGAGAGGATGAGGTGAAAAGGAACCCTCATATGCTGCTGGTGGGACTGAAAATTGGTACAATCACTATGGAAAGCAGTATGGAGGTTCCTCAAAAAACTAAGGATTGATCTGTCATATGATCCAGCAATCCATCTAGTGGATATTTACCCCAAAGACTTGAAAACCCATATCCGAAAAGATATTTATACACTGATGTCATAACAGCATTATTCATGGTGATAAGGAAATGAAAGCAACTAAAGTGTCATATGATAGATGATTGGATAAAGAAGCTGTGGTACATATATACAATGGAATATTATGCAGTCATAAGAAGAGATGAAACACTGCTATTTTCAACAACCTGGATGGATCTCTAGATAATCATACTAAGCAAAATAAGCCTGACTGAAAAAGTTGAAAATCACATGATATCACTTATATGTGGAATATAAACCTAAAAGCAACAAATGAGCAGGACAAACAGAGACTCATGGACATGGACTATAGACTAGTGGTTACTAGAAGATAAGGAAGGAGGAGGGAAGTGGAAGGTAGATGGGGTAAAAGGGGTCAAATATATGATGACAGAAAGAAATCTAACTATGGACGGTGAATACACAATAATATATATATATATGTATATATATATATATATATATATATATATATATGCCTTACTGTTCAATTGCACATCTGAAATTTACTAGATTTCATTAACCAATGTCACCATAATAAAAAATTAATTAATTTATTACATCTATGCAAACAAAGTGGCCATAAATGGTGCCCCAACTTCAAATTTGCAAGAACAAATGACTCCCAGATTGCTGAAGCCATCTAGCCTAGTATAAATTTTAATCCTTGTTTTGCATATATGCTTATGAACACACACACATGCTTACATACATATATATATACGTAAATATACACACAAATATGCTGCCTCTTGACAAGTACACCTACCTTGTTAATGCAGATCTATCTAAGATTTCAAATCAAAATTTGGTCTTATACTCTCAGTATTTTATATAAAAAAGCCTAAGTGCATTACTATTATTTCTTTTTATATTTAAATTAAAACATTATGTGATCTGAATTCAAGGTGCACTGCTTTTCTTTCCCAATTTATTTATCCCTGTCATCATCATCATCATCATCATCATCATCATCATCATTTTGCTAGATTTGCAGTGACATGCAATATCGCATTCATAGTGCTTCTTGTTATGTCCAATTGTGAATCAGTGGAGCTAACAGGACCTGGAACACACAAAATCCTTTATAGTCCTACACAGCTTTATCAGGTCTCTGATGGAAAAAGCCACTGGGATAAAAAATATGTAATTATTGCTTGCATTTTTTTGTTTCACAAATAGATAAACATACAAATTACATACCCCTATAAATCACTGGAACAATTTTGTTTAAGTGAGTCAACGCTTTGCATCTCTGTCATTCTTCTCTTCCACCTACTTCTGAGTTAAGTTATATATCCTGTTTATCATGTAGTCTGAACATATAGTCTTGTAAATATAATTTTTTTTTCAATAATTACCTCTCATGATGCTTAATTTTATGTGTCAGCTTGGGTAGAGTATGGTGTTCAATTGTTTGGTCAAGCACTAGTCTAAATATAGCTGTGAAGTTATTTTGTAGAGCAAGGTCAAGATGGCAGGCTAGGTAAAAGTGGAGTTTACCTCCTCCCAGGATCGCATTAAAATCACAACCAAATTATTAAAAAATCAACATGGAGAAACACCTGAAGTCTAGCTGATCATAACACATATATCTTAGGTTATAAAGAAAATGCCACATTGAGACCAGTAGGAGAGGCAGAGACAAAAAGCAGACTGGTCCCGCACCCATGTGTGGTGGTTGAGCACTAGGAGAGAGAGTGCAGCTACAGAGTCTCTCTTGAAGGAAGGAGAGGACCTAGCCCCATATAAGGCCTTCCCAGTCCAGAGTTCCAGTACCAGGAATAGGAATACACAAAATCTAACTGTAAAGATAGGCAAGAATTCTGGCCATCTAGGTGAGATGAAAGGAACCTGAAAACCCAGACATTTCATTTAAAAAACTGCACACAGACTCACTTGCTTGCAGACACCCATTCTTGGTGCCAATGGAGAGTCAGCATCTCGGGAGGTGCAAGAGAGATACAAAAAAAGACGGATGTGTGGTGCTGCAGCGAATACTAGAGGGACAACCACCATTGTTACTTTGTCAGGGCCCTCATCCAGGACAGTCTGCAGATGGACACCATCTTGCCTGGGGACACCATCTTCTCCCGCACGGCCAATTCTGAAGCTGAATTTGCCTGGTGAGATCGGCCTGCCCCACCGTATGTCTCCCTGAGACACTGCTCTGCCAAACTCACAAATTGTCCACAGCAGTCCCTTGTGGGGTAGCCACCCCCTTCCAGGGGCCTGCATTCATCACAGGCAACAGACCTCAGCTTACACAGCTGTCACATTTTGGGGAAGACATTTGGTGGTGGACCACTGGTGCCATCACAAGCTGCAGTGATTCTGGGTGGATCACAGGGGTCTGTGACTGACACAGATGACAGCTAGCCTCACTATTATCTGTGACTTTTGCGGGAGCTCTGGCATTTGTGTGAAAAAGATGAAGGAATGAAGTAGTACAAATTAGTAGTTATAAAATAGTCATGGGGATGTAGAGTACAGTATGGGAAATATAGTCAATATTATTTTAATGGCTATGTGGAGCCCCTGATGGGTGCTAGAGTAATTAGGAAGATCATTTCATAAACTACATAAATGTCTGACCATTATTGTATAACTGAAACTAATATAAAATAAAAAATTTTTAAAGAATAAACATACATTTTGTAGATATGTTGAAAAAAATACACACGCACTGATTCTGTAGCTCTGATTCTACTGATTCTATTGATTCTGTAGCACTGATTCTACTGACTCTGTAGCTCTGGAGCACCCTGACTGATACATCTCATAACGTGTTCACTCCCAGAACTGCCCAATGGTTAGTACTTGGAAGGATACCCTGGCTTATATAGATATCATGACCATTGTTGGAGTATTGACTCTTTAGAGAAATGTTGTGTACGGGTTTCCCAGGGTTATGCTAAACCTCACCCTAGCTCATTCCATTTCTAAAATTCCTTTTCAGAGGGACCACCATGATTTCCTTTGGGTCCAACACTGGGACCACTTTCAATACTTCTCTTGGTTAGTCCTTCACGTGGCTCAACAACAACCAGGACAGCTTCAAGGTTTCTATAGCTCCTCCAACTTATGTGTTCTTTTGTGCAGGTCCTAAGATTGATAGATTCCCCATTCACACATTTTCAGTGAGGAAACCCAAGCACTGGAATGTGTGGAGATTGACTTTACTTTCTTGTCAGGAGCATTACTAAATAGTCTCTTAAAGCCAGGAAGATACTCCAGCAGGTCTTCCAGCTTCAGAAATGTCCAGTCTAGAAATGGGTCCTTATCTTAGTCATGAATACTCCCAAACTTTAGAGGACACATAACAAATCATTCCTTCCCCACAGCAAGGGAGAGGAATAACAAGAACAAACAACTACAATGTGAGCACAATATCTCCAGTTGTGCTCCATAGAATCTGCTTAACAAATATGGCAGCCCTCCTCCTAAAACCAGGACATTATCCCCAGAGCACTCTTACCAGGTTAAACTCAGTGGTAACATAAGTTTGAGCAACACTTTGGGAAGCTCAACCAGAATACAAAGTCAGAAAACAGATGCCAGTCTCCAGTTTTTTCAGTCAACTCAACCCGAGAGAAAAGTACACCTTTCCCTCCCCTTACAAAAGTATGCTATCTTTTCCATCGTCACTTCACTCCACAGTGACACAATTTATCCCATCATCTCCCAGTTTCTTATCATATTAATGTACTGAGAGATGTCTGACACTTGATGGCTCACTAATCAGTCTCATTAAAAATGTATGCAGAAGTTGTATTCAGGGACCCTCAGGACCCTTAACTGCGGTTCTAGGACAACAGCAGATGTCTCACTGGACATCCTGTTACATACACAAATATGCCTTGGATCTATCATAAAACATATTTAATAATGATTGTGATAACCCTTAAATAATTTACAATCAAAAGGCTATGTTGTCTCTGAATAACATAGATTTAACATTGAGAGGTGCTAGGGCATGATAAAGAGGAGTTTTGGGTGCCAGTGAATGAGCCAGGCCAACAGAGAACCTATAGGAGGAGCATGAAGTGAAGATTTTGCAGCCTTCACTGGTAATTCTGGTCCAATAATGAAAAAACAGGATTGGGGAGTGAGAACGAACAGTTTGGTTTTGCTGTCTATGTTGATGTTACTCACCAGATAATTGCTTGGCACCTTCACTTTGCTTTAGTGAGCATGACCTAAAAAGCAGTTTCTGGCTGACTGCATTGGGGTCTGTTTTAATGTTTCTTTGATATGAAGACAGTCAGCTACATCTCAGTTAAAGTTTCATGCCACGACCAGTAAATAAATAGGGCAAGCAATATGAGAAGAAACAAGGTATTCTACATAGCAAATGTGAATATAGCTGTGAAAGAAAAAAAGCCTTGCCTTTTATTCTGTTTCTTACTTCCATGAGAATCCATTGCCATAATAACTCATTAAGTTTCCTTTCTTAGATCTTCAGTCAACATAAAGTAGCATAACTAATATCAGGTATTGAAACCCACAGGGAATATTAACAATAACATTGCATTAAACAAGACAACACAATAAACAGACCCTCATGCTAACTATACCTAATGTAGCATCTGCTTCTAGAAAGTGAAAAATACCTTCTAGAATTTGTTCTCATTTCTGCTAATTTCTCTGTGGAAAATGTAAAATTCAACTATTAGATTCCTTTATAGGAAACAGAGATCATCTGCACAGCTGGTTGTAAAGGGATCAGAATAAGAAAGTGTTTATTTTCCTCTAACTCTCTTAGTCAAGGCTTCTTCATAAATCCTCCTTGCCTTTTCTGAAAAATTAATTTCTCTCCCAAGAGATTGACTCAAAAGAAAAATAAAATCTCTCGGAACTACGTTGTCCAATACTAGCCATGCATGGCCTTTGAGTACTTGAAAAGTGGTTAAATCTCTTTGAGATGTGCTGCAAATATAAAATGCACACCAAATTCCAAATATTTAGCACAGAAAAAAATAATGTAAAATATTTCATTAAAAAGTATTTATATTCAGGGAATAGCAGCAGCATGAAGAATCTTAGCACTCTTTAGCACAATCTTCGTATTAGGGAACTCTTACTTGACACGAGATCCTAAAGTCAGACATTGGAATTAGAACAGATGTAAAGTATGACTCATTCATCAAGACATCACTTGGATTTCATAATCTCAAACGTTTAAGGCAGATGTGAAGTTGAGGTGCTGTATTCCAGAACTTCAATATGTAGCTTACTCTTTTTTTTTCCTTCTTGACAGATGATCAGTAATTCATTTTTAAAGTATTTTTTTCATCAAGAATAACTTCATTAAATTTCATTTTTTGTTTGCAAAATAATCTTTATTAAAACACAGAGTCTTAACTATGTACATAATGAGACCATATTGAAAATATTCCTCTTAGTAGGACTCTGTTTTTAACTCTTGATGTGGTCAAAACATAATTTTTCCATAATTACTTAATTCTTCATAGTAGTGGACTATAATTCTGACATTTCTTTTTTAAAAAAATTATTAAATTTTTCTCTGAGGAATCTTGTAGAAATTCTAAGTAATCTTTTCATACTTTCCTGTTTTCTTCCCCTCATCACTGGTGTGCACTACCCAAGAACCCTCATAAACCATGTCTTACCTCTTTGGCCATGGTCACATCAAAGGGGCTGGCATTTATGACAAAGATGCTGTCTCTAAGAACTGTCGAAGTGCCTAAGGTGTTGGTTTGGTGGAGTACACTATTAGAGTCATCTCTAGCTTGGAGTTTCTGTTCAAGGGAGAAGGATGGAAACTGCCTCTTCTATTCTAAAACTCATGCTCTTAAGTGGACACTGTTGTTTCACCCTCATAACCAGAAAATCTCCTGTATAAACACTGTGCCTCATGGGAAGCTACAAAGATTTAGAGTAGTATAGCCCCTATCTCTATCATTGTCAGTTCTCAATTCTAGGACACGAATCAGCTGGGCTTCGCTAGGCTGAGCCATGATAGTCAACTTCTCTGGGAAACATGCCAAGTTACCTTCTTGAACTCATTTTGTCATTACAAAAATTACTCTCTCATTCTCATTTTACTAAGAATTCTCATTAAAATTGACTCTTCCTAGCAGCCATGCTAGTTCATGTCTAAACATGCTAATTTCAGTTTTAATTAGATTGGACTTCCACTATATATACGAAGAAGTAAATTTAAGAAAAAGTTAGTAATAACAATGACATTATTAATGTAATAACAGCTAACATTTATTGAGGGTTAACTATATGATAATTACTGTGCTAAGCATTTTCTGATTTAGCTACTATCAAACCTTATATAAAGGATATATTTTTTTTACCATTTAAAAGAGTAAACTGAGGTACAGAGAGTTAAGTAACATGCCCAAGTCCATAAATCTGGGAATTCGCTGAGCCTAGATATGAACCACAAAGCTTAAGTTTGCAACCCTTGACTTCTGCAGATAATCACAAGGCATTGGCCTTCAAGTTAGCATGTCCTGATTAAAGAACTTGAGCATTAACTTCATTCAGCGTGGCTAGACAGAATGTATACAACTTGATTAACCCTTCAGATTTTGTACTATCTTAAATGGATATGAAAAAATGACCTTACGAGCCAAAATAATAAGGAATTCTACCAAGGGCAGAACATCCTTTTTGGTAGGCTTTTGTGTGATTAAATGCACCAGTATTCTTTCACAGAATCTGAACACCCTTTAAGCTCAAAGTCTCTTGAATCTCCTGAGACACTAGCACAAAGGACAGGTAACGGAGTTACCCTGTTTCTGAGGACACCAGGAGACTGGAAGATGGAAAAAAAAACAGGGAAGGATTGGGTAACCAAGAAGGAGAATGTCCAAAATAAATTTCATTATCTAGTCAAAGATAAGCCCTGATCCTAGATACTTATCAGCATCTTGTGCTCACATTTTCAGAGCTAATTATATTCAATAGTATCTTTCAACTCTCACACTATGTGGTATCTCTGCTATTTGATAGCCCTTCTTTCTTCATGCTATCTCGATATTTCCCTCCTCAGTGCAACTCCATTAATATCATAGTAGTAGTCGATTTTTTGCTATAACAATGAACAACTCCCCAAATAAGTGGCTTATAAAACAAGTATTTATTTCTTGTTTACATTACATGAGGATTGCAGGTTGGGTATAGTTTTTCTGGGCTCCATATGTCTTCTCATTTGGGGACTCATGATGATTAGCTACCATTTGGCCCATGCTGCTCACATAGTAGAGGATAAAAGCAAAGGAAACAGAGCCCTTCCATGCACATTAATTAAAGCTTTTGCTTAAATGTGATATTTGCTATGTTTGCTAACAATTCATTGGCTTAAGCAAGAGAGTATACTTCATCTATTGTGGTGGTGGGGGGTTTATAATAGCATTGAGAGGGAATGGATTATTGTAAAAAAACAATCAGATCTATACTAACTGGGTCTTCAGGAACTTCTCCGACTATTCCTACCCACTCGCAAAACCTGTTCTTCTCTGTCTGACCATCTCAAATGCTATGTTCACTAGACTTCTGTCCTTGCTGCCTCTTCCTCTCCCTCTGCATGTTCTCCTTAAGCCAGCCTGATTTTATATTCTTGGTATCAGCTACTAATACTCTCAAATCTATATCTTTAGCACCACTTTTCTCCTTAAATTTCAGGCATATATTTTTCCTATGTATTGAATACCTCTACCTAAATATCTTTCCAGTAACATGAACTCAATTTCTGCAAAACCAAGTTTATTATATGCCCTGTTTGTGCTTTCCTTACATGTTCTGAGTTATCTACTACAAACTATAGTCCTTCTATATGTTAATCTTAAATATAAAGCCTTGACTCCTTTTTCTCCTTCTCTCTCTAAATTCAAGTACTACGATGACCTCTTTTCAGTTGGCTCCACTTCTCAACCGAAAGCTGTCTTAAGCTATGCCTTTATTGTTCTGTCTACAGGGAACCACTGTAACAGGCTTCCAAATGGTCTTCCTTCTCTAGCGTCTCCCAATTTCAATTTCTTCTCCTCAAATCCATCAGAGTGACCTTCCTAAAACAAAATAATCATGTCATTCTTCAGGTGACAGTCCTTCGGTAATTCTCCATTATGCCATTCAAACTGTTGAAACCACAGAAATACATAGAGGTGCTTATGGACTAACAAGAGGAGAAAGACTAAACATTTGTATACTCCCTTTTTATTTAGCCACAGAAGCTCTATTTCAGATAGGCAATCAATACTATTTAAATAAAAGATTCATAAAATATCAAGCCAATAGACAGATAAATGTACTTGGACAAGCCCTAACTTGTAGGTATAACCAAATTTCTTAAGGGTGTACACTTCATAGTTTGGATTCAGTCTCTTCTTCTAACTACGTCCCTTGCCGTGTGTTGTTCTTCCCAAATCCCACCTCATACACATCCTTCTTGCCAGGACACCAGCCACAGCGAAATACTTAGTGCAGTTGTCTTGGCTAGAAGGGTTCTCTCCTTTTCTTTAATTCCACCAAGACAACTCCTGCTCTGAACTTTCAGATCCAACCTCAAAGGAGCCTTTGCTAACTTGGTTATTCTGATCACAACCAGCCCAGGCAGTTAATTGTCTCCCTTTTGGTTCTTGTAAACCCTTTTTATGTAGTGTCATTTACTCTAAATTATTGTTTTCTCTTTGTCTGCTTTGTCCTCCAAGTAGTTGGAAGTTTCTTGAATATAAAACACCTACTTATCCTTATATTCTTAGTACCCTAAATAATGCTGGTAGAGAGCAAGTTCTCAAATAATATTTATAACGGGACTGAATTAAAGCATTTATCATAGTAAAGCACCTTATCTTCAACCAGTGCCCTAGAAAACATTAGTTGTTTTTTGGATTCTGTAACGGGCATTTGCCATTGTCAAGATCACTGAACAGCATTTGAATTTTCTTTTGATACTTGGAGTTTTCTTTCAAGAGAAAAGCCAGAAATCACTCTCTTTGCCTCTTTTTTCAGTTAGAACCTGGGCATGAAACCCTGACTCTCTACCCATTAGACATCTCATGAAACTAAGTCAGAAATGAGTAAAGTAAGGAAATGTGGTTTCATCTTTGGGCGAGAGAGTGGTTGAAGCATATGCTTCTTAAGGATGGAAGTAGTTAAGCCACTGATTCTATTCTCCAGAACTATGGGTATGTATTAGAGCAAAGACAACAGAGTTTTCCTGATGCAGCACCCATGAGTTTGAGCCTGATTCTTTGCTCCTTCCGAAGTTTCTGTTTAATATGCAAAATAATCATATTATGTCCTATATATCTATTAAAATTAACAACAGCAAATCCTAGTTCTGAGAGGTCATCCCTCATCATCCAGATTGTAATGTCAGCAAGAATTGTACATCCTCTTCTCTGGTCTTATTTCACCTTGCCCAGTTTCTAAAATCCTTCCATGGAGGTTTCTGGAATTTGTGGGCAATAATCAACAAAATTCTCTATATCTTCTATGCTGTTGTCTATATAGTCTCTGTATCTTCTTGTTTTAATTGATAACTGGCTTTCCCTTGAGGCATTGCTTCCACGGCAGCCCTCTTTCTCACTCCTGCTATTTTGGGGCCTGGAAGTAGTAAAGATACTCTCTTTTTTCCTCATCTATTTCTAGAGTGTTGTCCCTTCCTGGTCCCTAAACCTACCTCAGTTTTTCCACTCATACCATTAGATTATACACCTACTATCCCACTTACTAATAGATTTTCAGATAATTTCCTCATATATAGAAGATTTCAAACCTAACTCACCATTGCTCCTTTTAAATGACTCATTACAATTCCTACTTGTTTTAATACACATTTGCCTTGGCCCATTTTCCTGGCTTCTAAGTTTCTTAACTTCATCTAGTAATTTGATCTTCTACTCATTCTTAGCCAGTGACTCCTATTCTTACATCTTAGACATTTTCTTAACCAATAACAGCATACTCTCCTTATTTCATTTTAAGCATCCTGCTCTCCAACAACCACATCTTATTTTTCCATCTTGTTATAAGGCTCCAGCACTCCAAATTTTGAACCTACCCAAGCCATTAATCATTAATCTTATCACATTTCACTGTTTCTTATCTCCAAAATATCTTCATTTCTCCATTTACCCAGTTTATATTCCATAGTTTATCATTGTAATTACCCCTTTGCAAGCACCCAATACCCTTCTTTTTCTTTTTTTTATTGTATTCTTCTTGAAGAATCAAGTTAAATTGGACTATTTTTCAGTTCCTTTAGAGGTATTCAATACTAAACAGAAACATTTTTAAACTAAAAACAAATAAAAATAATTGATTAAAGTCAAAGCTATATAGTTTATTTGCAAAAATGAAAGCTATAGTGCTGATCTTCATGGTGTTTGAGCTATAGACAATCAATCTTTAGAGAAAAGTGACTGATCTCTTAAGGAGGAAATATTGGGGCACAAAAGAATCAGATAGATATTTTTGGTACAGTGCCCCTCCAAAAATTTCAGAGAATAACAACCTCTTCACAAAACCAAGTAGTATAGGCTAGCTTTCTATGAAAAATACCTGCAATGCCTCTTCCTCTTTCTCCCTTTTCTCTTTCAATCCTGCCTAACTTGCCTTTGAGTATAATCTCTTGGCTCCTCCACAGGGATCTATTCCAGCTTTAGTGCTCTCTTTGCCGCCTTGGAATTATGTATTTCTCTCAAGACATGAGCTATCTAATATAGTAGCTACTACCCACGTGTGGCTATTTAAATTATAATTAAAAGCAAATAAAATTTAAAATTTAGTTCTTCAGTTGTACTAGTCACATTCCAAGTGCTCAGTAGTCACATATAGCTAGAGAGTACTACACTGGACAGAACAGAATGTTACAGAACATTTATCATCCAGAAAGTTCTACTGGACAGCACTTCTCTGGACATCAGGATCCCATTTCTAGAATCTTGAGTTTTTAAAAATATGTTCACTTTTCAGTCTTTGCCTCAGATTACAATTCCAACTTTAGTTTCAGCTCCTGGAACCATAATATTGAACTTGGTCAACTGTTGGTCAGAACAAGGTATCAATTAGATAATGCCAAATCTGCTTTCAGATCTTCATTTACATTAGGACTGGTTATGATGTTAAAGTCACAGTTTGCTGGAGAACAGTGAAAAGTACTGATCCAAGGGAACTCTGCTGTATAAGAGAATGGCAAAGCCCCAAGTTGGAGGAAACAAGTAGTACATTCCATGGAAACTATTCAGGTAACAAAATCTCAGGGAGGGAGAGAGACTAATCAAGAAAACAAAACAGGTAGGACTGTGGAATAGTTTGCTCCCTTGTCATCACCTGACCGTGATAGGAATTTGACTCCATAGAATCACAGGTTTTGCTCGCATCTGGACTGTGTGAAGTCCACTTATCTGTGCTATGCCAGTAGTTTTTTCTTGAGGAGAAAAACAAAACAGTAACCAAAGGCAGGGACACTCTTTGGGCAAAAGGCTGATAGCGATTTTGTCTGGGCTCACACTCCTCACCAAGTCAAAAAAGAGAAAATGTGACTAATACATAAAAAGACAAACTCATCCTTGGGCTAGAGAGCAAGAGCTACTGGGTAAATGTTCAGAATTTCTGTTTTAAAAGTAAACTAAGATGCTCAGGATCCAGGCTGAGAGAAAGCAGATTGCTCCTTCTCCCAGAGAAGTGTTGGCTGAGGGTTTCCAGGTGGTACCCATGGCAGCTGCAGTTTAGAGTTCTCTCTGTGAACTTAAATCACCTAAGAGGGGAGGGCTTGCCAGGACTCAGGGATAGAACACAGGTGTCAATGGAGAGGATTTGCTTATTTACCAAGAAACAGGTCTTAAGAGAAGGATCTGGTTTTTAATGATAGAATACAAGACCTCATGAAGAATATGAGGAGAGGCCTTGAGATTCTGACTTCCTAAAATCACACCATAAACCTATTGCTAAGTTCTAAACTGTCTACTACCCTCCAACCCCCAGAGGAGGAGAGAGTGAGCAATTATGCTGAACACTAAAGTCATTCTGGTGGCTGTTCTAAGAAAATCAAGTTGACAAAGGCCATAAATGTCCCAGTTTGCTTTCAATGCAAGCAACAAGTTTCAGAAAAGCCAAATTTTTATATATTCCTGGATCAAATCAGTAGATTAAATGATACAAAATGGAATTCAAACTATTAAAAAATCTAAAAAACGTGGATGAGAAAAAGCCCCCAGCCTTAAAAATCTTCAGTGTTCTGTAAGGCTCAGTTTTTTCTTGAGGAGAAATAAGCAAGGACCAGCTAATTCCTTGAGGCAATTAATAGCTTTATTTTTTAACATTTCTCAAGGGCTTATACATGTGTTGCACAGAACCCCTCCCAAAGGTGGAACTTTGGATCGAGGCCAGAAACATAGAAGGAAGGGGAAACATTAGTGTGGGCTGAAGAACTGTGTATGTGTCTTAACTGGTTTGTGTGGAGGAAGTAATGACATCATTCTGAACCTGTCCTCACTATCTCCTCTCAGTGTGGACTTCCTGAGCTTTGAGGAATCATTTAAGTGAGGACAGCACAAACCTGCCATAAATAAAGCACTTACTAAGGAAAGAGTGTTGTGTTAGCTTCTCTCATGCATGATTTTATAAATGCTTTATAACAATCTTGAAGGGGACATGCTTTTATTATTCTAAATTTAAGATGCATGGATTTAGGTAATGGGTCCAAGCTTTTGCAACTTTATAGAGTGGAGCTAGAATCAAACCCAGGTTTTTAATTCTAAGTCCAGATTGTATTATGGGAACTAGAATTGTCCTCATTGTGTACAACATATTGGAATATAGTTTATAACTACAAGTCTCTTTTTAATAACTCTAATTTCCACAAAAATCCCACTCAGAAGAGCTTTGTAGGTGAAGAATATATTTCTATTTATTTGCTTATAGTGTGAACTTTTTCCAGAAATAATGTAAAGGGAGACAAACGGAGAATTGAATACAATATTGTATGGACTGAACAGCAGGGAATGCAGTAAGCCTGGCGTTCTGCCAAGCTGTCTCCAAAAGTCACAGGAATTCTGAGTCAGGTTTATAGACTTCCTGGATGTTCAGGAATTCAACTGAGTAGAAACCTAAAATATTTCATCCCTTATAGGCATTAAAGCAAGTTAATGCAGAGTTCAGGATCTGTAAGCATCCAGATATGCTGCTCAGCCCTTGGAAACAAGTTGCAAGGGGGGTCGGTCCACTACAGGCTTACCTTCTGAGAACTATGTGGTAAGCCATAAGTGACCTAAGGGAGCTAGACCTTCTGCTGTTATTCACTGCTGAGTTACTTTTAACAAAAGAGGGTTGTAGTAGAGCTCACACCAATTAGTTACTGTTCAGCAAAAAGTTCCTGAGAATATTTCACAGGAAGTAGAAAACATCTGAGAAAACAGCAGGAAATATATTAAGATGTGGTGAACCACTCTCATGACTACTCAACTCTTGATACTTTCTAAAAGCCATATAGTTAAAAAGGTTGCTTGCTATTATTTTTAGCTGCTAAGATGTAGCTTCCTGCTCTGCATTTTCATCACAGGTATTGACTGCTTAGAGAAAAGTTGTTAAAGAAAATGTCTTGTCACAAGCTAATGAATGACTCAGCATGGAAAGTGCTCTGAAGTAATGTTTGAAACAGAAAATCTTCCCTTGGAAAAGGCACTTATCCTTATCTTTAGACTTGCAAAGATGTGAACCAATATTCGATGAATGCCTACTATATCACCACCATGAGAGATAATTACTGTTGTGTTCACTTTACATGTGAGAAAGTTACATTCAGACTGTTGTAAGAAATTACTAAGATCACATAGCCAGTATGGGGGTTCAGAATGTGTCACCCCAGATATGCTGCCCTGTGGTATATGAATTATGAGCTAAAGGCAACATTAGCCACAAGCTCAAGAGAAAGTTCTGCTTCCCACCCCTTTAACTACCTAGAAGAATTTAAATTAAGGCCTTTCCCATAATAAGAGATTATCAGAGATAAACTCTTGACCTATCTATAGGGCAGGACAAACTTCTTTTTATTAAGCATCTGCCTTATCCTCCTGCAATTATCCTTTTAAGCCCACAAGACACCTTCCCTCAGCTTAGCTCAGGATTTCTTATATACCTATCTTCCCCTTCTATCTCTGAACCTCTTACGCATGTGTGAATTTGACTCATGTATGCAGGCTTTCCATATATGTATGTATTAAAGTTGGCTATCTTCTCTTGCTAATATGTCTCATCTCTGATTATTAGACTAGCCAGAAGAACCTTGAAGGTAAAGTTTGCTCCACTCCCACACCAGTAAATATAGAAATGTTGTGTTTTTTTAAAATTTTTATTGAGATATATTTATATAGTAATATGCATAAATTGTACTAAAATTAAAAGCAGAGCTAATGAATTGTTACATGTGTTTACATCCATGTAACCACCATCTAGCTCAATATATAGAATTTTTCCACATTGTAGAAAGTTTCTTCTTTTTTTTCTATTCAATGTGCAACAGAGAGGTAATGCCTATTCTTACTTCTATAAAAATGAATTAATTATGCTTGTTCTTAAACTTTATATGAATATAGACTGACTAATCATTCTAGTTATCCTGGAACTGAGGGGTTTCATGGCTATGAACTTTTTAGTGCTAGAAATCAGAGAAGTGATTATCCTTAAATGGAGTTATACAGTATAGACTGTTTTGTGTGTGTGGCTTCTTTCACAACATAATATCTAAGATTCATCCAAGCTGTCGACTGTAGCAAAGTTTTGTTCTTTTTACTGATGTATATTATTCCAATGTATGACTATCTTATAATTTACTTGCCCACTATCTGCTGGTATATATTGAGTTCTTTCTAGTTTTTGTTTGTTTGTTTGTTTTACTTTCATAAATAAAGCTAAGACATTATTGTATGATTCTTTTTGTAGATATAAATATTCATTCCTCTTGGTAGTAGAATTGCTAGGTCATAGGGCAATGATATTTAGCTTTACTGATACTGCCAAAATAGTCATAGCAATTTATATTCCTACTAGCAAGTTATAAGAGTTTTGTTTGCTTCATATCCTCACCAACATTTTGCATGTCAGTATTTTTTAATTTTAGTCATTTTTGCAGTGTGATAGACTACTAGTACATATATTCATGCCCTTATGCAGTCTCCTACTACATTGACTTTGGTCTTGGCTGTGTGATTTGCCTTAGCCAATAAGATATTAGCAAGTGTGATACAAGCAAAAGTTTAATAAACACTCGCATATTGGGACTTGAACACTCACCATGACATATCTGATTCACCATATAAAGGCATCTGCCTAGACTGCTGGAGATACAACATGGAGAGGTCGAAGGAGGTAGAAACATTAGCATAGGCTACTCAGCTGGGTATTGGCTGTCCCAGCCATCCTAGCTGAAGTGCCAGACATATGAGTGAAGAAGCCATCTTGTAAGTCCAACTTCAGCAAAAACAATATGGAGTAGAACTGCCCAAGTGAGTCCAGTCCAGATGAAGAATTGGGAAAAATAATGATTATTATTTTAGGCTGCTAAGAAAATGTAAATATAGAAAGACTTTAGTTAATAATAATGTATCTATATTGATTCATTAATTATAACAAATGTACCATACTAAGGTAAGATGCTAATAATATGGGAAACTGTGGAAGGTATATGGGAACTCTCTGAATTTCTGCTCTTTTTATGTAAATCTAAAACTTTTCTAGAAAAATAACACCTATTAATTTTTAAAATACATGCAGTATTCACTTCCCCTTTTCACCCTACCTCAAAGGAAATATACTCAATAATATTGTGATAAGTTTACATGATAACAGATGGTTACTAGAATTAGTGGGCAATCACATTGTATGATATAAAAATCTTGAATTACTATATTGTACACTTGAAACTAATATAACCACAATATAAGATTATATACCGACTATACTTAAATAAAATTTTTTAAAAATACATACAGTAAACATAGGTACAATGCTAGTATTGTTCTTTACTGAGCTCATGCTTCTGAGTATCAGAGCTTAAATTCTCACAGAATCTGATTTAGTCAAATCATTCATCTCAAAGACACCTTCTTAATGGATCCCAGAAATAAGTTACAGATTGCTTCAGGCAAGAACATGAGTTAGACTGAGCAGCACTCAATATGTTTGGGGATAAACAATTCTTAGGACATTATGTTATGCAGCTCATTTCACAAGATGAACTCATTTGGGAAACTGAATTAGAAAGCTAGGTGAATGTAACCACAACCGCTCCATGTGCTGCAAAAGAATAATATTAAAAATACCCAGAATCCATAATACATATTTCAATCGTGACATTACTGAACATCTAAAACATATTTATAAAACACATTCATTAGATTCAGCTTTGTTTACTCTAGTAATCAATGCATGATAAAACCATCCACGTAACTTAAATCTCTGAGGTGGTTTTGAGGAAACAAATCTTTCACGAATATCACAGAGGTGAATGTCATCTTATTAAGAGTTTTTTAAGCTTCCAAACTCGGAACAGCTTTAGAAACTACTTCTTAGTATTTAAACAAAATTGGGAAAATCAAATTGTTTTTCCAAAAGTTTACATTCTTTTTGTTTTCATTTTTCATTATTTAAATTTGTCTTAACTTTTTATTATTTTATTATTTTGCTTTGACTTCAAAATTGTCAACTTTGTTTGAAGATTCTCAACCTCTCTGTCTCTGTTTGCAAACACTTTCTAAGGCATGTATACTTTAACATAATTTTTGAAATGGGTGAGTTAAACCAAGTATTCCATTTCTTCTGCTATATTTCCAAGCCATGTGTGCAGTTAGGTTTGGATTATAGGATTTATCCTGTCTATAGATTGTGAACAGAAATGACACATTTACTTTCAGGCTGAGTTATTTAGAGCATATGTTCCCCCTTTTTCTTTTTCTTCCCTTCTATAGTGACCATTTGGCACAGCTACAAAATGACATGGCTTTCATTATCCTAGGTCTCTGAAAGCTATGTGGAGCAGAGTCCTCTGCCCACTGACTTGAGGTAAGTAATCCAAGTGAGAAATCCAAAACCTTTGTTGTGTTAAACCACTGAAATTTCCAAGTTAATTAGTTACCATAGCACAACCTCTCTTATCTAAAGACAGAGTTAATGCAATAGGGGTCAAAATGTAAACTGTATAGATATAGGCAAGTGAAAGTAATCTTTTCTTTCAATAATTATTCTCATTTTTGCCCTGGATCTTCAGTCTAACATCCCAGAAAATGAGGTAAAATGGCTAAACTAAGAAGTGATAAGCTTAGACCATCTTTTTCAGGTTAACTCAGCCTCATGGAATATTCAGTTCAAAGTTCAAACTCCAGTCATAACCATTTCTCCTCTCTCAACAGGGTCCACCTTCCTTCTTCCTGAGACCAGGTCTGCATGCAAGATGAACTTTATTTATCCTCATGAACTTATGAAGAGAAGATTCAAATGTCTCTCTCGTGGTCCTTATAAAAATGTGGTTGGTTTTCTCTGGTCCCTTTGCTGGTGTCCACCAGTGTGGTCCTGCTCCTGCTTGGACTTCTGAGAGTTGTACTGGCTCCTGACACTGAAGTCGTTGGTGACTGCAACCTACCGCCATTATGAGGTCGCTATGCTCTGTAGTGAGGGTCGGCAGACGTTTCTATAAAAGGTCAGATAGTGAATATATTAGGTTTGCAGGTCACATACAGTCTTTCTCACATATTTTTTTTTTTGTTCTTGTATTCTTGTGGTTGGTGTTTTTCTCCTTTGCCTCCTGCTTTTCTGTCTTTTTTCTCTTCTGCCACCTCCTCCACACCTTCCTCTTTCTTCTTTGTCTTCAAATTTTCTTTAATAAAATTTTTTTTAAAATCATTCTTAGCTCATGGCTATAAATAATCAGACTTGCAGGGTTTGTGGGACTTGGCCCACATGCCACAGTTTGCTAATTCCTAACCTAGAGCTTTTTCATTCTGACTGTAGATCACTTAAAGATCTCTACATAGATTTTAGGAACTCTTGGATTCCTGGCATGCCCCACAGAATCGGTGGAAGGGTCTGGATTATTTCAGGTTCATCTACTGAGAAAACTCCCTCTGCCTAGAGTACTTTATTGCTTTTGGATGTTGCTGACCTCAGAAATAGAGTAACAGCTGGCACATTCTCTCATTTCCTCTCTACCTGCTGGGACTCTATTGTGACTGCCTGAGGTTTAGGAGATAGGAGGTACAGGTCTGTTTTCAGGGACCTATGTTGTCAAGTACCCAGGCAGCAGCAGTCCCATCCTTGTGATATTGTCTCAAAATGACTCTTCTCATCAGCAAAAGATTTTCTATTTCTGTTTGGTGGGTCATGTTCTCTATCTTCTAAACTACAATTTATAGAAAAACTCTTCCATTGTGTTGCACTAGTAACGTATTTTATTATACAAAAGGAAGATTTGAGAATTTAGAAAATAACTTTTTGTCAACCAAGTTTAGTTTTCTGTGAACTTCAAGTTTCTATTAAAAATGGAAGATTAAAAACATCATTTTTAAAATATATATTCTATTAAATTTATTGGTTAATAAAATTATATAGGTTTTAAGTGTACAATTCAATAATACATCATATGTGCATTGCATTGTGTTTTTACCACCCAAAGTTAATATAATATTCTTTCTAATACAGTCTTGAAATAAGCATCTTAGATCTCCATATTATGTAATTCAATACATCCTAATTTATCTGTTATTCATACAAGTTTTCTTAAACAGTGGTACATATAAATATATCAAGTTACTAAATATCTAAACTGCCTACCATTGAACATAAATTTTCTGTATTTTGCAGAAAGCACTCATACTCAGTGGTAATATAAAACGAAGTATTCCAAAGTTGTATATTATAACCATCCATTTAAATATTTCAAGAGATCATTTATTCATAATGTCCCACTTTTTTCCTTTTCAAAATTCTTAGCATTATGCAGCAGCAATTAAAAGGCACTCATAATCATAATCACAGCAATTATTATGTTTCTGGTAGCTTCATGCCACCCTTAAATAGCAGGGCTCCGGATATCCAGGTCTGCCTCTGGAACAGAGATCATCTGTGCTTGATAGAGGTTTAAGCCCGTGCTTTCATCTGGGTCGCCCATGAGAACATTGGCAGTGATTTAGCCACATCTTGGGAACAATTGTCAGTAAGTCCATGTCACCTAGAGAAGGAGGAAGATGCTACAGTACTTAGCCACTCTTTTCCTCTTGTGAGAATTCTTAGTTCTATGATATCTGAGGGGTGAAATACAGCAAATTGGAAATGCCAAAAAGAATTCTGCATCACAATGTGGCTCAGGCTTTGGTTACAGAAAAAGAAGTGAAATGTATAAGAATAGTTTCAAAAGTTTAGAAAGAAATAATTTTAAAACACCTTAGTTTCATTCAGAAAGGCCAAATGTGTGCTTGTGTGCTTGAGTCTTCTCTCTCTCTCTCTCTCTCTCTCTCTCTCTCTCTCTCTCTCTCTCTCTCTCTCTCTCTTTTTCTCTCTCGTTTAGCAGAGAAATGACTATCTAGTCCAGCATCACATATCACATGGCCCCTTCTTCCAGGGTTCCCTGGAGAGTATGAAGTGGATGCTACTTGGCCAGGTTGTTAAGAAACTGACTCTCCCACCTGCCTGACATAAAATTTCAATGTTACAACTACCTTTTCTTGCAAACTTTTTGCTGCTGGTTGCCCTCACTATATATGAACTTGAAAGCAGAAATTACATCAAGCCTTAAAAAATTAGTTGAGAGAATGAAGACGAATTTGAGAGAATAAGTGAGTAGGTGAATTGGTAAACAGAACTAATTATACTAATTATACTGATGAAAGGAATAAAACCACCAGAGATGATGGCCATAGCTGAATGCAGGCTTTTTCCAAGAAGGAAAAGGAAACGATAAGGGTTTTGTTCCTGTAATTTTATTGGGAAGTGAGCTCATTACATATAGGCTACAATGTAAGAATCTCACTGTATAGTCACAGCTAAATTCAATGTATTACCTTTTATTTTTATTGAGCTAAACGAGCTTTTGAAGCATCCATCAGTGCATTGTGGTAAATGCCAGAGGTGAGAGTATGAGAAAAACAAATGTAAGTCTGGAATATTGAAAGGTAGAATGAAATCATAATTACTGCAAGGACCCTGAAGCTAGGGGTCCTGGGTTTGAACTCCACTGCTCTTGCCTTCTAACTCTGTGGCCCTGTTCAAGTTTTGTAACATCACTAATTTTCAACTGTCTTACCTGTGAAATAGTACCTGTCTCATACAATTACTGAGAAGGTAAAAGAGATGGATAAAATACTTAGTTCAGCATTTGATGCAAAAAATTCTTCAAAGGGGTAGTTATTGGTATTATTATGATTATGTTTCAAATATTTTTTTACTTCTCAATTACAATTGACGTATAATATGATATTAGTTTCAGGTGTATGGCATAGTAATTAGGAATTTATATAACTTACAAAGTGATCACCCCAATAAAAATAGTACCCATCTGACACCATGCATGATAATTACAATATAATTGACTATATTCCCTATGCTATACTTTACATCCTCATGACTATTTTGTGACTAACAATTTTTACTTCTTAATCTCTTCTTCTTTTTTTATCCACCCTCAATCCCCGTCCATCTGGCAACCATCAAAATATTCTCTGTATCTATGAGTTTGTTTCTGTTTGTTTATTTTGTTTTTTTAAATTCCACATGTAAGTGATATCTGGCATTTCTCTTTCTCTAACTCTACTCAGCACAATACCCTCTAGGTCCATCCATGTTGTTGCAGATGACAAAAATTCATTCTTTTTTATGGCAGAGTAATATTTCACTGTATATATGTACCCTCTTTTTTATCAATGTCTCCATCGATAGACCCAGGTTGTCTCCATATCTTGGCTATTGTAAATAATGATGCAATGGACATATGGATTTACCTGTCCCTTCAAAGCAGTGTTTTGAGTTTCCTCAGGTAAATACCCAGACATGTAATTATTGGTCCTTCTTGTTTTTTAAGTCTATTTTGTCTGGTGTAAGTATTGCTACCTAAGCTTTATTTTTTTTCTGTTTTATTTTTCATAAAATATTTTTTTCCATCCCTTTATTTTTAGTCTGTATGTGTCTTTTAATCTGAAGTGAGTCTCTTGCAGGCAATATATATAACGGTCTCATTTTCTTATCCATTCAGCTACCCTATCTTTTGACTGGAGCATTTAATCCATTTACATTCAGAGTAATTGTTGATAGATATGTAGGTATTACCATTTTATTATTCATATACTTGATTCCTTCTCCTCCTCTCTCCTCCTCCTCCTCCTCCTCCTCCTCCTCCTCCTCCTCCTCCTCTCCTCCTCCTCCTCCTGTCCCTCTAACGTTTCTCGTAGTACTGGCTTTGTGTTGATGAATTCCTTTAGCTTTTTCTTGGACAGGAAGATATTTATCTGCCCTTCATTTCTAAATGATAGCTTTGCTTGGTAGTGTAATCTTGGTTGTAGGTCCTTGTTTTTCATCACTTTGAATATTTTGTGCCAATCCCATCTGGTTTGCAGAGTTTCTGTTGAGAAATCAACTGACAGTCAAATGAGAGCTCCCTTATAGGTAAGTAATTGCTTTTCCCTTGCTGCTTCTAAGATTTTCTCTTTGTCTTTAAGCTTTTATATTATAATGATGATGTGTTTTGATGTGGGCCTCTTTAAGTTCATCTTGTTTGGGACTCTGTGCACCAGGTTAGGGAAGATTTCAGTCATTATTTCTTCAAATAGTTTCCAATCCCTTACTTTCTCTCTTCTCCTTCTGGTACCCATACAATGTGAATGTTAATGTTGTCTCAGAATGCTTAATGTTGTTCCAGAGACCCCTTAAACTATCTTCATTTTATGGAATTTTTTATTTTAGAGTTCACATTTGGCATTTTCTGCTGCCCTATCTTCCAAATTACTAATTCAATCCTTTGTTTTATCTAATCTACTGTATTCTAATGTATTCTTCATTTCCTCTAATGTATTCTTTATTTCAGTTATTGTATTCCTTATTTCTGACTGGTTCATTTTGATTTCTATCTCCATGATTATGTTTTCTATCTCTTTGTTAAATTTCTCAGTGAGACCATTGAGTGTCCTTATAACCAGTGTTTTGAACTTTCATAGTATATTGTTTGATTCCATTTTGTTTAGTTCTTTTTCTGGAGTTTCATTCTGTTCTTTTTTGAGGGACATTTTTCTTTGTCTACTCATTTGGGCTTTCTACCTGTGTTTGTTTCTGCATATCAAAAAGAGTTGCTATGTTTCCTGGTCTTAGTAGATTGGTATTACATATTAAGTGTCCTGTGGGCCCAGTGGCACATTCTCCTTAGTTAGTTGAACTGGGTGCTGCTGCTGTGTCCCTTGTGTGGGTTGTGTGTACCTTCCTGTTGTAGTTGAGCCTTGATTGCTGTCGGCATGTCAGTGAGAGGAACTGGCCTTCAAGATAATTGGTTATGAGAACTGCTGTGACTACAGTGGAAGAGCTCTTATGCCAGGGCTGGCTCTATGAGCAGGATTTGCTTTAACAGGGCTCTGATGCCTGCCAATTCTGCCCTTTGGGTATGTTATTGGTAGAGGTAGTTGGGTGGTGCTCTGGTTTGTTCTGGCGCTAACCACCCTGTGTGTTGATTCTGAGGCCTCTTGGGAGGAGCTCTAGTGCAGACAAGGTTGGCTGCTGCCTATCCCTTGCCCAGGGACATTTGATATGAGCTACAAACTGATCTTCAGATGATTGTCACTGTACTAGGCATGGAGGAGCCTGGGAGAGACTAAGCTGCACACTGAGGTATATTGTCACTATTGCTGGGCTTGGGGTGCTTAACAAGATGTACAGGGCATGTGGAGGATGATTCTTCTTGCTTGGGTTTGTGAACCTTTGAGAGGATTTAGGAGAGTCATCAGCATGAGCCAAGACAAGCTATTTGTATGGAAAAGCAATTGGAAGTGGCTTGAGTGGCCCAAAAGTTGTGTGGAGCAGGATCTCAGGGAATCACCAGGGTGAAGTGAATGGTGTTAGCCAGGTTGATGGAGATTGATATATGGTATGCACCTGATGTGCAAGTTGTGTTGGTGAAGGGCACAACAAAGGACAATGGCTTCTGCTAGCACTTCTGTCTAAGAGAAAGCTGCCCTTCCAGACCTAGCCCTAAAGCCAGACAATGAAGTTTCTCCCCCACGTATCCCTGGCACCTTTCAAGCTGTTGCCTTAGTGCTGGACCTGACTGAGTGAATTCATTAGCAAGTAAGTCTATGTATAGGCCGTTTAAGAGGATCACCTGGGCCTCCAGCAGCCTCTGTCTCACTCAGCCACAATATCTGCTAGTTTTTCACAGCCAGAGATTGTGGGGACTTCTCTTCCAGGCACTGGAACCCTGGGCTGGGGAGCCTGGTGTGGGACGGGGACCCCGCACTTCTCAGGGGGGTCCTTACAGCAACAATAACCCTCCTGATTTTTAACCATCACATGAGGATGTGGGTCTAGCTCATTCTGTGTCTTTGCAACCCCACCCCACCAGCCTGGGGGTGGCTTTTTCTGTACATCCTTAGTTATAGGACTTGTGTTCAGCTAGACCTCATGTGATTTTCAATGATGGTTGCTCTACATTTTAGTTGTCATTTTGATGTGAATGTGGGAGGAGGCCAGCACAGCATTTACCTACTTCATTGTCTTGACCAGAACCCACAGTAGTGATTATTATTATTTGTTGTTGTTACTCCTATTGTTTTTATTATTATAAAGATAGAGTTTTGGAGATATAAGAGCTTTACAAAATAGGCCATAGCTAATTGACATACAGTACTAAACACACCGATAATAATTTCAAAATCCTTTAATATTATGTAATGTGGAAAAAAGTTTTGATCACCTATCAATGTTCTCTTTAAGTTATTTTTATTAAATCATATTGTGGAATTATATAGACAGGTATAGAAAATTCTTTTAATTGACCACATGCAAATTTAATAACAATGGTAATGAATTCTTGTTTTCAGAGTTTCTCATAGAATTGACCAATTGATCTTTTATTAACACCCTTGTTGAATCAAAAAAACAATTTCTTTTATGGATATAGTTATAGATATAGCTATAAACCTGTAGATCTATAAGAACAGTTTCTCAAAAACAGTTTCACTAGGCCTGCAAGAGCCCCTTACACAGGCAATCTGTAGGACTACACAAAAGTTCAGTTCTAATAGGGATGACACTGTGGATTTTTTTACCAAATAGATTTGTGTTCCTAAAAATAAAGCCCATTCACAAATTTTTGAAAACTTTTAAATGCCAATCACCAAGCTGGAGAGGTAAAGATGAATTACATGTAAAAGCTTTCTCAATAGCAGAAGTCCTTATACCATGGCAAATATGGAATGAAACATACCTGAGCAAGTTGGCTTTCTCTAATCAAGCACTTTGCCCTTGGAAAGGCCTGAAATCCTATAATGATGAACTGTCAAGAGAAGATGGTTGTAACATTTAACTTCCTTTAACATCTGTAAGGAAGGAAAATAAAGTAAACCAGATTATTATATCTCAAAAATCTGTTTCTTGGTATAATTTGATTCTAACTAAACTAGAGTATATGTTAAAAACATGCAAAAGAGTAAGTCCCAGTACAAACATGGCTTCCTAGGGCACCCATTTTTTTCCATAATTTGGTGGGAAAGCATTATTCTTATAATTAATCAGATTAGATACTTCATAAATTTTTATGATAAATCAAGATATCTAAAGATATATGTCCTTCTCTGAATCTGTACCCCAGACTCCAGGAATTTTGTGTTTACTTTCCTCTTCTGCAACTTTGACGGGAAGTTTGAATATCCAATGTGACAACATGTTCTCACCAGCCAAACACAAATGCAAATTCCATGATTTTATATTCTGAACTTGCATGCATTTCTCTTATCTCACCAGTACTTAGGCATACATAACAGCAAACTCTAGCTGTAATAAATGTGGGATTTACTTTTCCCTACTCTCCATCTCCAGGTTCCACATGCTTATATTCCCTTTGTATCAAAGAGAATTTTTTCCTTATGTATTTTTCCTTGAGGATGCAGAACTTCAAAAAATCATATATAAGAGCTGATGATACCCCTAAGATCCCTGGAAGGAAAATCAGATAGTGATGATAATCACCCATGCAGTGTCAGTCTGCTCAGATACTAACCTCGAGGGGATATTTTTGCATCAGTGAAATGAGCATATTTTACTTCCTGCAAAGAGCAGGCTGTTAAAAGGTATGATGAGGCTCCCACCATTCACTCAATCTCCAAATTGAGAGCATCATAGTCAAAAAGAATTTCAAATGACCAAAGGCCCCAGGACTAATTGCTAGATAATAGAAACCACTCTGAATTTCTCAAAAGTTATTAATGATTTTTTTATAAGTCAAGGAATAATAGTGTTTTAGTTGATGAGTTCCAGGTAGAGAACAGTGTGTGGACCATGCACTTTTAGTAGCCCCAGACATTCATCTTTATATCCCTTTTACCTTTCATGGTTCCTAGGAAAGGGGTATTTGGTGGGAGATACAGATTTATGTCTAAGGAGAGAATAACTAAAGGAATGAATAGCTGTTAGAAAATTTTTAGTTCAAGAGAAGCTGAGGTTCAGCAAAATCATAATAGAATTATCATGGTTAGAATTCTCAATTCTCAATAAACTAAAAGGTCTTATTTATATGCTTGAAAAACTAAATTTAGAGGAACTGTAAGGATGTACCTGAGTCCAATTAAAAAGAATACACTGGAGTTCAATGCTTGCTGCTAAAGATGCAGGAGATAGGAGTGTCATCATACGTGCTGTGAATTTTCTATCCTAACCTAATGCATCCTTTATCCCCACAATGTTACTGACTATATATTCTTGAAACTCTGTTCTGTGAACCCTAACTTGCTTTGTTTGCCAGTGGCTTTGAATGTTTTTTTCTCTGCTTACTGGCAAGTCTTGCTTCATCCTACCATTTTTGTTTTCATTATTCTCTGTCTAAACTCATTTCCTCAGGGACCTCTTCCATGCCTATGGGAATTCCTATGTGAACCATAAATTTATATTTAATACCCTGATATCTTATCAGTACATATTTTTATAAGTCATTATGACCTCAATTCAATGACTAAAAATTCATACATCATTATTTTCCTATCTTCTTACCAAAATAAACAGCTCCTCTTTCCTAATATTTTATTTACCTCAGGGTGTGCAATGATTTATATGTAGAATATTATAAAATTCATATGTATTCTGTTGTATTGTAGGAAATGAAATCTCAGTCAATTCAGATTTCCCTGTGGTGGATTTAAGTCCAGGTTTTTTATGGAACTATGATATCATGAGTAGCAGACACCACTCCTTTGATATTTGTTCGTTCTGACTTCTTCTGAGACTTCCAGGACTCTGATACCTGTCCCTCAGTGATCAGTCCATGCACTTTGTAGCTGAATAAGCCCTCGTTTTCATCTGCTAGGACTCTTGAGGGTACTGTGGTTTTTATAGCTAACAACTTCTTAAATGAGGAGTAAAAGTTAAAGGTCAAAAATAAATACAAGGGAAAATATATTAATTTATTTTTCAAAAACAAAAATGTTTTCTAACTTCACTTCCAAAAACAATAAAGTAATAAAGACAGATTTACCCTCCCACCAAAAACAAAAAAGTGGACAAAATATTTTTTAAGACCTTTCAAGGCATTAGACAGTAGGCAGTAAAGAATAATGAGAGGTAGTATCTCCTGACAAATAGGAAACAAACAAAGTATGCACCACAACAGCCCCAGTTTACTCCCTGGAGGAGTTTCTGTACAAGCATGGGGTATCAGGAAGAGCTTGGTGGTCTCTATGAGCTTAAGAGAGGGAGCTGGAGTCTGGGGAAGCCAAGGCATCCAGAATGCACAGAAAGAAGTAGAAGAGAGAAGAGAACTCCACAGAGAAAAGTCCAGATATCTGCAGAGGATCCACTTCTGATATTTCTCAGAGAATTGGCCAATTCAATTGTGTGAAAAAAAACTACCTGAGAACAGAATACAAAAAATATTAAAAATGATTAGAGTTCACAGAGGGCCAGAAATATTTTCTCTTCTAGTCAGAATAGAAAACTTCATGATTCAGGAGACATTAAGTATAGTACTCATAAGGTGATTGCCTTGATGGGGGTGGGGTGAGGGAGGAGGGAAACCTAAACAAAACATTGTTCTGACCTTTTCTAACAAAGTCTAAAAGCAACACCTTAAACATCTTAAAGGATTGAAAATTTTCAAGGAACTTAATTATATGCTACAATCAAGCTAAAAAATATTTATAGGGAGACAAAAATATCCAGAATCCAACAGGATTAAATTTATACTGTCTAGTGTTAAGTAAAAATTATTAGGCATACAGAGAAATGAGAACATACAACTCACAATGAAAAGGGAAAAAAATCAATCAATAGAAACCAATCCAGAATGACACAGCTGATAGAACTGGTAAGGGGAAAACCCCAATAGCATAATTATAATGTAATCATATATGTCTAAGAAGCTAGAGGAAAGATCAAACACGTTAAGTAGTAACATGAATTACCATGAAAGAAACCCAAATTGAAAGTCTAATGATGAAAAATAGACCAGATAAGATTAATGCCATAGTGAATACTGGGAAAAAAAGATTAGTGAACTTGAAGACATAACAATCGAAATTATCCAAAAAGAAGCATAGAGAAAAATAACTTCATATAAAATGACTGGAGTATCACTGAGTCTTGTCACAATTTCAAGAAGTTAAATACATAGTAAGTCCTCACTTAATGTCTTCAACAGGTTTTGCAACCTTAGGCAAAAAAATATATTAGGAAAAAACAATTTTACCACAGGTGAATTGACATAAACAAGAATTAAGTTCCTATGGCATCTCATCCACATCATAATAAAACAATGTTGAACAAAATGATGTTGAATGAAACAACATTATGTGAGGATCTGCTATACATGTAATTGTAATTTCCAAAGGATTGGTGAAGGAAAAAAGTGAGAAAAAAATATTCAAAGAAATAAGAGTCAAAACTTTTCCAAATTTGATGAAGTAAATCCACAGAGCTGAGAAACTCAACATACTCCAAGTACAAATAATATGAAGAAAACTATATCATAATAAAATTGATTAAAACCATAAGGGAAGATTTTAATAGTGGCAAAAAAAAAAAAAAGACACATTACGTACAGAAGGACAAAGATTAGAAAGATAGGAGATTCCTGGTGAGAAACAATGCAATCCAGAAAAATGTAGGATTAGGATTTTTAATGTATGAAAAATAAGTTTTTAAACAATCATCCTAAAAACTGTATCCAGGAAAACATTTTTCAAAAATGAAAATTCAATAAAGTATTTTTCTCGTATACAAAAGCTGAAAGAATTTTTCACTTAATGACTTACATTACAAGATGTTTTGGTTTCAGAAGAAGGAATAATGAGCACCACAAAGCCTATCTATATGAGCATATACAAAAGTGTTTTTTCCCCTTATTATTGAAATCTCTAATAGTTAATAGGTAATTAACTATTTAATACAAATGACAACATATTGTGGGACTTAACAGCAAATATAGAAATAAGCATAGTAGGCATTTAATAAGAACTTTAAAATATGCAAATACTAGGTGTTAACATCTTGATAACTGCTAAAGTACAATAATAATGGCCTTGAATAAAAAATAAATAAATAAAAGTTGATGTATTCATTTCCTCAGGCTGCTGTAACAAGTACCACAAAACTGGTACCTTAACAACAGCAATTTATCGCTTCACAGTCTGGAGGCTAGAAATTCAAAATCAAGGTGTTGGCAAGTCCATGGGCCCTAAATGTAGGGGAATCATTCTTGCTTCTTCTTAGCCTTCAGTCTTTGACGTTCCTTGGTTTGAAGCTGCATAACTCCATTCTCTGCCTTCGTTATACAGTGTTCTTCCTGTATGTCTCTATCTTCACATGGCAATTTCTTGTAAGGGCACCAGTCATTTCAAATTAGAGGCTCACCCTACTTCTGTATGACCTTATCCTAACATAACTAATTATAACTACAATGACCTTATTTCCAAATAAGATTACATTCTGAGGTTTTGAAGGTTATGACTTCAACACATATTTTTTAGAAAGACACAATTCAACCCATAATAATTGTTATCCCTTAAAGACTTTTCTGTTTACAGTCTTTCTAGATTAGGATATCTTTGGATTATATAAATGTACATAGGCATTTTGTTGTGTTAAAAGGTAAATAAATAACAGAACTGGGTTATTTGTGAAATTGTTGGGGATTTTTTTCAGCACACGAAAGTAACAAGATTTAATACCAACACTAACATTTAGTGTTCCTCTGGATGTCAAGAGCCCTTGTGAATAATTTTTGACAAAACAACCTCCAAAACATATCAACTTTACAAAACTGCACCCCACACAGAATTGCTTTCAGAGACAATAGACAATTAAAGCATCAATTTCAAAGCTAATAATAATCTAGTAACTAACTGCCATCTTTAAATGTTAATTTATTATCCAGGGAGAATATGAGGAATGTCAAGGTCCAGATGCTTCACTTAATACTTTTTAGATAAATAAGGTCTCTTATTTATAATTCACATTAGTAAAGGACATAACCACTAAGTGTGTGATAAGTCATTTCACAGAATGTTGATTGGGCATCTCATTACCTAAAAAATATAATACATATTTTTCAAATAGAATAGAATAACAATTCCTCTGATAAAGCCTCTTTGTTTTTAACTCAAACCTCACTGAAAAAGGAAATAATATTAATAAAGCCTAAAATCTACCAGTTTATGACAAGGGAATGGAAGAAAGGAAGTTAAAAAAAAAAAAAAGAAAAAGTGAGCCTTATATACAGAGAAATTTTACTTTCATAGAAATTGAAATGCTAAGAAGACACTTTAAAGGGAATGAGGCATAGGTAAAATAAGAGTAGAGAGTCAAATGGCAATGATTGGACAGAACGAAGGTGCATTTAAATAAAACCAAATTTGAATGTTGGCCAAGACACTATTAATTACCAGAAAACTGGAAAGTTACACATCATAAGTGTCCAATAAATTTTAGAGGTTATTATTATCATAACATTGTAGTCAAAATTATGCAAGTTACACATACCAGTTATTCATTAAAATTATATGTCTAATTATGTTATATTAATACAATTTGCATGTCAATTTTTAAATAAATATTGTTTTACTACAGTTACTACTTGACTTATGATTACATCTGATAAATCCATCATTAGTTGAAAAGACCATGTCACAATGCATTTAATATGCTTAATTGACTGAACAGTATAACTTAGCTTAGCCTATCTTAAATGTGCTCACAACACAATATCCAAAAATGCTGGCAACACAGTACACTATAAAGTATTGGTTGTTTACTGTCAGGATCATGTGCCTGACTGAGAGTTGTGGCTCACTGCCACTGCTCAGGATAATAAGAGTGTATCATACTGAATATTGTTAACTGGGAAAAATATAAAAATTTTAAATTCAAAGTACAGTTTCTACTGAATGTAAATTACTTTTGTACCATTGTAAAGTTGAAAATTGTAAGTCAGATAATTGTAGTGGTGACTGTCTGTATAATTGTTATTATCATAGTGAAGACAGAGAGATCTATAACTTAAAGAATATTAAGATGTTTCAGGTTCTGGTCCAATAAAATGATATAAGAGTATAATGCATGAACAAAGCGAGCATTTCAGCAAAGAGATAAAAAATGTAAGAAAGTACCAAAAAGAAATCATGGTGCTGAAGCATACATTAGCAGCACTGAAAAATTCAATAGAGAAGTTTAATAACAGACTAGATCAAGGGGAAGAAAAGGATCAATGAAAACAAGAATAGGACAGTAAAATTAATCCAATCACGAGGAGAAAAAAATGACAAAGACAGCTTAAAGTAGCTATGCTACACTATGAAGTAGACCAATATTCCCATTATAGGGCTCCCGGAAGGAGAAAAGAGAAAGAATGGGGTAGAAAGCTTCTTTAAAGAAATAATAGCTGAAAACTTTCATAATCTGGGGGAAAAAAAACCAGATATCCAGATCCAGACAGTCCAGAGAGTTCCATATAAGAAAAATATAAAGACACTCACATTGAGACACGTTATAATTACACTGTAAGGAGAGAATGTTAAAAGCAGCAAGAGAAAAACAACTTATTAAACACAAGAGCTCCCCAATAAGGTTATCAGCAGATTCTTCAACAGAAGCTTTGTAGGGCAGAAGAAAATGGTATAGTATACACAAAGTGCTAAAATGACACAAAACAAAACCCTGCCTTTAGAAAGGTTTTTAGCAAAGTTGTGCTGCAGAATTAAAGAAGAGGTAAACAGTTCTCAAGAAAAGCAAAGCTAAAGGAATTCTTCACCACTAGAAAATCTTTATAAGACACGTGAAAGAGATATCTTCAAGCTCAAACAAAAGGATGCCAATTAGTATAAGTACGAAGCTCACTAGTAATGGTAAATATATAGTTAAATTCATAATACTGTAATGTAACAGTAGTAAATAAATTATGCATAAATCTAATATGAATATTAGAAGACAAAACTATTAAAATAACTATAACTACAAGAAGTTGTTAATAGATACAGAATATAAAAAATACAAATTGTGACATTAGAATCATAAAATATAGGTGAATGGCTGGGTAAAAATGTAGAGCTTTAGAATACATCCAAATTTTTTTCAGCTTAAAATAGACTATTATAAATATAAGATGTTTTATGTAAACCTCATGGTAACCACAAAGCAAAATCCTATAGTAAACACATAAACGAACAAAGAAAAAAGAGTAGGAAAATTATTAGATCACAAAGGAAGAGACAGAGAGAAGACAAACAAACAACAGAAAACAGTTAACAAAATGGCAAGAGTAAGGCCATATTTATCAATAATTACTTTAAGTGTAAATGAAATTAATTCTCCAAAGACATAGAGTGGCTGAATGAATACTAAAAAAAAAAAAAAAGACTCAATTATATGCTGCCATTTCAGCTAAGAAAACACAGACTAAAGGGAAAGAAAGAAAAAAAGATATTCCATGAAAAATAGAAATCAAAAGAAAACAAAGGTAACTATACTCATACTAGACAAAAACTGTAATAAGTGACAAGAAAGGTCTACAGATAATAATAAAAGAGTCAATACAACAAGAGAATATAAAATTTGTGAATATTTATGCACCCAACATAGGAAACTTAAATATGTAAAGTAAATATTAACAGACCTAAATGAGAAACAAACAGCAATACAATAGTAGCAGAGGATTTCCATACCCTACTTTCAACAATGGTTAGATCATGCAGAAAATCAGTGAAGAAATATTGAACTTAAGTGACACATTGGACCAGATAGACATAACAGATATATATAGAACATTCCATCCAACAGCAGCAGAATACACAGTAAACAAATTCTTTTCAAGTGCACCTGGGGCTTTCTTCAAGATAGATTATATTAGACTTCAAAACAAGTCTTAAATAAATGTAAGACCATTGAAATTATATAAAGGATCTTTTCCAACCACAATGATATGAAACTAGAAATAATTTACAAAAAAAAATGAGAACATTCACAAATACATAGAATTGAAACAACATACTACTGAACAACCAATAGATTAAAGAATAAATAAAATAAGAAAATTGTTTTAAAAATCATGAGACAAATGAGGATACAACTATGTTATATTAACTCTTATGGATCAAAAGCTGTTCTAAGAGGAAACGTCGTATCATATCAAAAAATACCTATCTGAAACAAACAGAATAATTTTACCCTTCAAGGAACTAGAAAAAGAACAAACCAAAGTTAGTATAAGGAAGAAAATAACAAATATAAGAGTAGATATAAATGAAATAGAAACTAAAAGATAATAGAAAAAAATCAATAAAACTAAGAGCTATTCTTTTTAAAAGATTAAATAGAAAAACCTCTAGCTAGACTTGCAAATAAAAAAGATAGAGGATTCAAATAAATTAAACTAGAAATGATATATAAGACATTTAACTAGTACCCACAAATATGAAGAATCATATGAAACTAGTATGAGCAATTATATACCCACAAATTGAAAAACCTGGAAGAAAAGATAAATTTTTTAAAATGTAGAAATTACTAAGACCAAATTACAAAGAAATATACAATCTGAAAAGATCCATTTTAATAAGGAGATTAAATCAGTAATCAAAAATGTCCGACAAAGAATAGCCTAGAACCAGACGGCTCACTGGTAAATTCAAACAAACATTTAAAGAAGAATTAATACGAAACTTTCTTAGTGTTTTCCAAGAAATAAAAGAGGAAGAACACTTCAAAATCATTTACAAGGCCAATATTACTTTGATACCAAAACCAGACAAGGACAGTACAATATAAGAACAATTACAGGCCGATATCTCAGATGAACATAAATGAAAATCATAAAATATTAGTGAACAGAATTCAAAAGTACATTGAAAGATCTTACAAATTCATCAAGTGAGATTTATTCCAGGAATTCAAAAATGATTCAACATCCACAAAGCAATCAAAGTGACACACCACATTAAAAGAATGAAGGATACAAATTATGATTATCTCAATAGATACAGAAAAAGTATTTGAGAAAATTCAACATCCATCCATGATCAAACTGGTTATAAAAAAAGCTCTCTCAGTGCTAGGATAGTTTAATTGAGGAACTTGTAATAGTCCTCTCATAGTAGGAGTGAACCTATGAAAGAAAAAAGAGCCAAGAAATATAGAAAAACAGATTCTTGATGACTATATGTTAAGCACTATGTCAGAGACTGTAGTGATCACTAAGTAGTCTATAAATTCTCCTACATTTCCTGGCTTTTCATATAATTATATTGGAGCAATATACCACTTTTGATAAATGATATTTCAATGTAAACGATGTATGTCATATATATACCAAAGCACTTGAGATAGGTATAGATTATTCATAATCTCTCTCTTCACTGGTCATAGTAACACTAGAAACAACATAATAAAATGTTGGCATCACAAATGGCCATCAAATATATAAAACAGATCTACTGACCTGCATTAGATAAGAATAAATATAAAGGCCTCAAATTCTAGGTCAGAGTTTCCTCCCCAAAAAAACCTCAGTAGAAAGAAGTCATCTACTTATAACCAAGATATAATAATAATAAAAGATACTTGAAGAGATTTTCCCAAGACACAACCAAGATAAATAGAAATAAAATGGCAACTATACAAATATTCTAGAGCCCTAAAGAAGGAAGATAAACATATTATACAACAGTCAAACAAAGCATTCCTTCTAGAAGAAATAATTACCAAAAATGAAAAATCAATTTTTCGTAATTGGAGGAACAAAGGAACTACTTAGTAAGACTATTCAATAAATCAAGAGCTTAATGATGAGACTAAAGTCAATAAAATGAAAGCTCAAAAGTGAGATGATAAAACAAGAAAACAAAAATTAAAAGGTAGCTTGTAAACATAATGAAATAAATAAAACTAAAACATAAACAAGTTAAATAGAAACAAATTTTAGAGCAGATACTGTTAAAAATGGATTTCCTGGCATAAAGTCTTGCAATAATAGAATGAAAAGCAAACACAGACTTTTAAAGACAAAGGCTAATGTAAAGAGAAACCAATTATCATAGAAAAAGAATATAACATAAGTTAACATCAGAGATTTAATTAATGTAACATAAAATATATTTAAATTATATAAGAAAAATTTCCTAAAGTAAGTAATAAACAAACCTTCCTTTTTATGTATAAGCATAGTGTACTTTGTGAGAAATAGAATAACATAATACCCAACACCAGATATAAACCAGATAAGCTATTGAATCTTAAATAATAGTAATTTTTTTGGAAACCAGACATAGAAAAGAATGAAGGAAGAAAATGGTAGATTAACCTCAGATTTCTCTAAAGTATCATTCAATGCCAGAAGACAGTAACAAATGCATGTGGATTCTGAAGGAATAAGAAAGTATGACAGAAGAATTTGCATACAGCAAAATGTACATCAAATAAGCAGCAACTAGTTAATTTTCCCAAACACATTAGAGTTTGAGTTTTTCTTTAAAAAAAATTACTTGACAATGGAATATAGTCACTTAAAGACTAAATAAAAATAAGATTTTGAGAACTAAAGAGTATGTATGCTTGCTTCAAAAGTACATATACTAAAATTGTAATGAAGAGAAATGCTAAAAGGGTTGATAATGAGCATTGATAAATTTAAAGATTAAATTGATTTTAAAATATGGAATTGTTACAATTATTTTTCTAAATTCTATTTTGTACTTTGTTTCATTTGAATTATTATAATGAGCATGTGTGATTTTTCTGAACAATAGAGTAACTTTTCTTAAAAAAACAATCTAGATTAGAGGGCGGAAGATGGCCTACTAGGTAAAAGCAGGGTTCACCTCCTCCCAGGTCCGCATTGAAATTACAACCAAATTATAAAATAATCAACATGGAGAATCACCTGAAATCCAGCTGATGGTAAAACCTACATCTGATAATATACAGGAGCCACATCAAAGCTGGTAGAAGGAGCAAAGTTGTGAATTGGGCTGGACCCGTGGGTGGCAGAGGATTGCCGGGAGGGAGACAGAGGCTGCAGCAGCTCCCCAGAAGGAGAAGGTCCCGGCTTCATTTGGGGTCCCAGCCCAAGAAAGAGAAGATTCCAAAAACTCTGACTGTATAAAGCAGAGGGGATTCCAGCTTTCTGGGGGAGACAAAAGGAGACTGAAACCCTAGAAGCCCCCTTGAAGGGCCCACGCATATGCTTTCTGACCTGCGGACACTCACGGAGGACACCAGCAGTGGGTCAGAGGCTCGCATGGGAATCATACCGAGAAAGTATGCATTAACTGATGCCAGAAGAGGGCTAGAAGGGCAGCTTCCATTGTGCCCCAGGCGGGCTCCCTATGGGGTAATTTACAGACTGTGTCAGCTTGCCCATGCAGATCCTTCCTACATAGCCAGTATGGAAGCACTGGCCTGAGATGATCAGCCTGCCTCACCCAACCTACAGATTGCCTGGGGCTTTTGTTGCTGGGTAACTGCCTTGCCCTGCACCACTGTTTCAGGGCCAAATATTTGTAGCTGACAGCCAGTGCTGTGAGCACATGTTTTAGAGATAGTTTCAGGCAGATCACTGCTGCCAACACAAACTTGGGTGGAACTTGGGTGGACGAACTCTGGAGACAGTTTCAGGCAGATCACTGCTGTCAACATGAACTTGGGTGGAACTTGGGTGGATGAACTCTGGAGACAGTTTCAGGCAGATCACTGATGCCAACATGAACTTATGTTTACAAGCATCTGTGGGCCAGTCCTAGACAGCAACTGGTCTTGCTGTGATCTGTGTCTATTGTGGGAATGCGCGAATGGTTACCGAAGTTGCAGCAAGACTGAGGCTGTGTTGATCTCATAGACATTGTCTCTCTGAGAGTCTGCCCCAACCAACCCACAAATTGCCCCAGGAGGACTACTGGTAGGCAACCACCACCACCTTGTCCCTCCCCTGGATCTCACAATTTATACAGGGAACAAACTTTGGCTAGCATAGTGCGGACATTGTGGGGAAATTAGTCACAGGCAGACCTCTGATGCCTGCAAGAACTGCAATATCATGCAGGGAAATCTCATGAGTCTGTGCGACCATCACAGACAGCAGGTGGTCTCACTGTGATCTGTGACAACAGTGGGAACATGTGGGCACAGAAGTTGCAGCAAAACTGGGGCTGTATTGGCCTGATACCCTATGTCCCCATGAGATCTTGCTTCACCCAAGCCACAAAGTGCCTGCATCCCTTTGACAGGCAGCTTCTCCCTCCCTGCTCTTCTCTGGGGTTGTGCATTCTGTGCAGACAATAAACCCTGGCTAGTGTAGTGAGCACATTTTGAGGAAAACAGCTGTGGCAGACTGCTGTTGCCTGTATGAGCTGAACTATCTCCTAGGGGGATCACAGGGGTCTGTGGAACCACCCCACACACAGCTTGTCTCCCTGTGATCTGTGACTACTGTGGGAATGTGCAGACATGGAAATACGAGAAAACTGAAGCTATCGGCTGACAGCTCCTGACTTTCTGAGATCTTGCCCCATCCAACCCAAAAAGTACTCTTGGCATATTTAACAGGCAGCTGTCCTTGCCCCAGAGAGATGCATTCTTCAACAAATCTCAGCCAGTAAAGTGAGCAAAGTTCAGGGGATACAGTGACAGGAAGATCACTGATGCCAGAATGAGATACAATATCACTTGGGCAGATCTCAGGGGTATTGTAAGCCTAATGATAGTAGGTCACATAGTGACATCTGACTTTGATGGGAACCCACAGTTCCAGAGCTGGCAGCAAATCTGGTGCTGTGTTGGCTTGGCAGCTCCATGCCTCCTTGAAATGAGGCCCCACCTAACCCACATATTACTTGTGGCAAGCCTGCTTCCAGACAACCCAGTCCCATCCTGCGTTTTCCTTGGGTCACAAATTCAATAGTAAACAACAGCACATTGTTCATGCGCCCCACTCAAAGCCTATTCATCTGGGAGAAGCATTTGATGGTGGGCCACAAACACATCCATGAACTTCAATAATTCTTAAGAAGAGTTTGTGTATTTGCAGGCCTGAAGTGGGCAGCAGATGGCCATATCCATGATTGGACTCTTATACGGGGAGCCACAGAGACAGCACTGGCATGTAAACTGACACTGCAGTGGCAAGGGGAAATTTGTTCAATAAATCCAAAATACTCCTGGGATCCCTGAACCACCCAACACGTATATCACCCAGAGGCTCATCTAGTTTCAGAGACTTACTGGCAACTGACAGGCAGCGTTAGGCCTTGAGGAGCACTGATCCTTCTGCTAAACTGCTCTAGGTCAGGGGTAGGGGATAACTGGACCACTGCCTACAGCACGGTCTCTTTCACTTATCTATAGATCCAGCATAGGCAACAACCATCTGCAGATTGCTTTGTAGCTCCTACCAGGTAGCCCTGAACAATCAAAGGCAGCAGCTGACCTTGGCCTACTGAGGAGCCCCTCCCAAGGGGTCAGAAAACCAATGCACCCAGAGGCTGACACTAGACTACAACAGAGCAACTCCTAACTAGTCCCATAAGCAGTACACACACGGGTCTCAACAAGTACACAAGCCTACTAGGGTGAATCCCAATTAGTGGGGTCAGCCCCAACACAGCAACTCTTACACTGTGGGTGCAGCCATTTCCCACAATTAATAAGCCAGTAATCCCTTCCACTGATGTACTAACATCAACAAAGGCTTAGCTACAACAGAATATTACACACAACCCACACAAAGATCATGTCCAGAGCCCCCGGCACAGTTAATTAGGAAGAATGTGCAACTGCCCACACAGGACACCTTCCACATAAGGCTGCCTGGCCAAGGCTAAAAGACAAAACATTTATTATTAACACATAGAAATGAACACAAGAGTCTAATAAAATGAGAGAACAAAGAAACATACCACAAATGAAACAACAGGAGAAAACTCCAGAAAATAAGCTAAATGGAATGGAGGCAAGCAACCTACCAGAGACAGAGTTCAAAATAATGGTTATACGGATGCTCAATAAACTTAGGAGGAGAAGGGATGAGCACAATGAAAACCTCAACAGAGAGATAGTAAGCATAAAAAAGGACATAGACACCATAAAAAAGAACCAGACAGAAATGAAGAACACAATAACTGAAATGAAGAATGCACTAGAAGGATTCAACCAACAGTAGATTGGATGAAGCAGAAGACTGAATCAGCAAACTAGAAGACAAGGTAGCAGACTATACCCAATCAGAACAACAAATAATTTTTAAAAATGTGGATAGTTTAAGAGACCTTTGGGACAACATGGAGGATAACAATGTCTGCCTCATAAGAGTACCCGAAGGAGAGGAGAGAAAGCAAGGGATTGAGAATCTATTTAAAAAATGACAGAAAACTTCCCTAACCTGGCAAAGGGATTAGACATACAAGTTCAGGAAGCACAAGGAGTCCCAAACAAGAGGTATTCAAATACACCCACACCAGGAACACATCATAATTAAAATGTCAGAAGTCAAAGACAAAGGGAAATCTTAAAAGAAGCAAAAGAAAGGCAGCTAGTTACTTACAAAGGTCCTGCCCCATAAGAATGTCTGCTGATTTTTTCAATAGAAACGTAGGCCAGAAGGACTGGCAAGAAATATTTAAAGTTATGAAATACAAGAATCTACAACTACGAATACTCTACCCATTGATACTTTCAATTAAAATCGAAGGCGAGATAAAGAGCTTTCCAGACAGCAAAAAGTTTAAGGAATTCATCATCAACAAGCCAGTATTACAAGAAATGTTAAAGGGACTTCTGTAAAAAGATAAGAGGTAAAAAAGAAAATGAAAATAACAAATATGAATAATAAAATGGCAGCATCTATGTACTTATCAGTAATCACTTTAAATGTAAATGGATTAAATGCTCCAATCAAAATATACAGGGTAGCCAAATGGATAACAAAACAAAATCATGCATATGCTGTCTACAAGAGACCCACTTCAAATCAAAGACACAAACTGAAAGAAAAGAATAGAATAATATATTTCACACAAAAAGAAATGAAAAAAGCCAGGGTAGCAATACTTATATCAGACAAAATAGACTTTAAAACAAAGGCTATAATAAGAGACAAAGAAGGGCATTACATAATGATGAAGGGACAGATAAATCAAAAGCACATAACCCAAGTAAACATATGCACTCGGCGTAGGAGCACCTCCTATATAAAGCAATTGTTGACAGACATAAAAAGAGAGATCAACAGTAATACACTCATAGTAGGACACTTTAACACCTTGTTGACACCAATGGACACATCTTCCAGGCAAAGAATCAACAAGGAAACTATGGGCCTAAAAGACACACTAAACCAGATGAATTTAATCGATACTTTCAGAGCATTTTACCCCAAAGCAGTAAAATATGCATTCCTCTCAAGTACATGTGGAACATATTCAGTATAGACCACATGTTAGGATGCAAAACAAATCTCAATAAATTTAAGAAGATTAAAATCATATCAACCATCTTTTCTGATCACAATGGAATGAACTTAAGAATCAACTACAAGAAAAAAATTGGAAAATACACAATCACATGGAGGCTACATAACTTGCTGATAAACAATTAATGGGTTATCAATGAGATCAAGGAAGAAATCAAAATATACCTAGAGACAAATGAAAATGAAAACACAATGACTTAAAATCTACGGGAAACAGCGAAAGCAGTCTTAAGAAGGACATTCATAGCAATACAGACCTACTTAAAGAAATAAGAAAAAGTTCAAAAAGAAAATCTACACTTAAAAGAACTAGAAAAAGAAAAGCAAACAAAGCCCAAAGTGAACAGAAGGAAGGAAATAATAAAAATCAGAAAGGAAATAAACGAAAGAGAATCTAGAAAAAACAATATAAAAGACTAATGAAAACAAGAGCTGACTCTTTGAAAGGACAAACAAAATTGACAGACCCTTAGCCAGACTCAACAAGGAAAAAAGAGAGAGGACTGAAATAAATAAAAAGGACTCAAATAAAATAAATAAAATGAAAGAGGAGAAATAACTACAGACTCCACAAAAATACAATGGATCATAAGAAAATACTATGAGCAATTATATGCTAATAAATTAGACAATCTGGAAGAAATGGACACATTCCTAGAAACATACATTCTCCCAAGACTGAGTGAAGAAGAAATAAAAAACCTGAACTAACCGATTACCATCAATGAAATAGAATCAGTAATCCAAAACCTCCCAAATAACAAAAGTCCTGGATCAAATAGCTTCATAGGCAAATTTACCAAACATTCAAAGAAGAATTAACATCTATTCTTCTCAAATTATTCCAAAAAATTCAAGAAGAGGGAAGACTCCCTAACTCTTTTTATGAGGACACCAAAACCAACAAAGACATAACAAAACAAACAAACAAAAAAACAACTATAGGCTGCTCTTCTTATGAATCCTCAACAAAATATTAACAAACATAGCTGTAATACATTAAAAATATTATATAGTATGATCAAGTTATATTTATTCTCAGGTTGCAAGGTTGGTACAATATTCTCAAATCAATTGATGTGATATACCACATTACCAAATCGAAAGATAAAAACCATATGATCATACCAATAGATGCAGAAAAAGCATTTAACAAAATCTAGCATCCATTTATGATAAAAACTCTCAGCAAAATGGAAATAGAAGAAACATGCCTCAACATAATAAAGGCCTTATATGACAAACCTACAGCTACATCATACTCAATGGGGAAAGGCTAAAAGACAAGGATGCCCACTTTCACCACTCCTCTTCAACATTGTATTGGAAGTCTTAGACACAGCAATAAGACAAGAAAGAGAAATAAAAAGTATCTGAATTGGAAAAGAAGAAGTAAAACTCTTGCTATTTGTCAATGACATGATACTATATAGAGAGAACCATAAAGATTCTATCAAAAAAAAAAAAACTGTTAGAACTGATTGGTGAATTCGGTAAAGCAGCAGGTTACAAAATAAATATTCAGAAGTCAGTGACATTTTTATGCAACAGTGATGAACTTTCAGAAGTAGAAATTAAGACAACAATTTCATTTACAATCACATCAAAAACAATAAAATACCTGGGAATCAAATTAACCAAGCAGGTAAAAGGGCTATTCTCAGAAAATTATAAGTCATTGAAAAAAGAATTTGACAAAGATGCAAATAAATGGAAGCAGATACCATGCTCATGGGTAGGAAGAATCAACATCATTAAAATGGCCATACTGTCCAAAGCAATCTATAGATTCAATGCAATCCCTATCAAAACAATGGCATTTTCAGAGCACTATAATTTATTTTAAGAAATATTTAAATAATTTTAAGAAAAAATCCTAAAATTTATATGGAACCATATAAATTGAAAAAGAAGAATAAAGTTGGAGGTATCACACCCTGATATCAAACTATACTACAAGGCTATAGTAATCAAAACAGCATGCAACTGGCATAAAAACAGATACATTGATCAATGCAACAGAATAGAGAACCCGGAAATAAATCCATGTCTATACGCTCACTTAATATATGACAAAGGAGGCAAGAATATAAAATAGGATAAAGGTAGTCTCTTCAATAAATGGTGTTGGGAAAATCGGACAGGTACATGCAAAAAGAGAGAGAGAGAGAGAGAGAGAGAGAGAAGAGAGAGAGAGAGAGAGAGAGAGAGAGAAGAGAGAGAGAAGAGAAAGAAAGAAAGAAAGAAAGAAAGAAAGAAAGAAAGAAAGAAAGAAAGAAAGAAGAAAGAAAGAAAGAAAAGAAAGAAAGAACTGGACCACCTTCTTACATTGTAATCAAGGATAGACTCAAAGTGGATTAAAGACTTAAATGTAAGACCTGAAACCATAAAACTTATAAAAGAAAACTTAGGCAGCAAACTCTCTAATATTGCTAATATTAATTTCCTTTTGGATATATCTCCTCAGGCAAAGGAAACAAACAAAAAAATATATAAATGGGACTACATTGAACTAAAAAAGTTTTTGTACAGCAAAGGAAACTATCAACACAACAAAAATACAACTGACTGATTGGGATAAGATATTCGCTAATAATACATCTGATAGTGTAATGCCCTGGTTTGGAATTCCACGAGCCAAGAAGGAAACTGACACTGATGCAAGCGCAAGAGGGAGTTTATTGACAAACTCGAGTTTGGACCCCACTCGTTCACTGACGCAGCAGTGGTTGAGAGGAGCCCTGACCAAGGGGCTGGGACCTAATTTAAAGGGCAAAACCGCAAGCCTTGGGGAGATGCCTTGGCGTCACCTGATTGGGGGGTTAGGTTGACCTTTAAAGGGATTGGGTGGTAGGTTGTTGGGTCTGCGTGCAAAGGCGGTCATATGCAGTTGGGGCTGCGTATAGAGGGGCCGTGCGCAGAAAGGACCGAGTGCAGAAGGTAGGGCCGAGTGCAGAAGGTGCCGGGTGCAGCAATCAGAATTTGTGCAGGAGGAAATAAGGGTGGGAGTGCCTTATGGGCCCACCGATTAGCTGGTTTGGCTGGTTTGGCCAGGTGGTAAGGCATTGTTCTTGACCACTGGCCTTTGGGGAACTTTTCATACAATTCATCTTGGGATCACTCAGAAAAATGGAATCATTCCAGTCTTTCATTAGGAGGTTAATATCCAAAATAGATAAAGAACTCATACAACTCGACAACAATAAAAAAATCCAATTTATAAAATGGCAGAAGACCCAAACAGGTACTTCTCCAAAGAGGAAATACAGGTGGCCAATAGACATATGAAAAGATGCTCAAGGTCACTAATCATCAGAGAAATGCAAATTAAAACCACAATGATATATTTCCTCACACTTCTCAGAATGGCCATCAGCAATAAACCAAAGAATAATGTGTTGGTGAGAATGAGAAGAGAGAACCTTCATACATTGTTGGTGGGATTTCAAATTGGTATAGCTGCTATGGAAAACAGTCTGGAGGTTTCTCAATATTAAAAATGAATATACCTTTTGACCCCATAATTACACTTCTGGGTATTTATCCAAAGAAAACCAAAACAATAATTTGTAAAGATCTATGCATCTCTATGTTCATGGCAAGACAATTAAAAATAGCCAAGAAATGGATGCAACCTAAATGCCTATCAACAGACAATTTGATAAAGAAGTTATGGTTCATATATACAATGGAATATTATTCAGCCATTAAAAAAATAAAATCCTACCATTTGCAATGACATGGATGGACCTAAAGGTTATTAGGCTGAGTGAAATAAGTCAGACAGAGAACGATACATACCATTGCACTTATATGCAGAAACTAAGGAACAAAAAGAGCAAACTAATCAAAAACTGACTAATATAGAGAACAGTTTGGAGATGGACGGAGTAAATGGGGGTTGGAGGACTGGGAGAATGGGGTGAAGTGTTAAAGTACAAATTAGTAGCTGATAGATGGTCACGGGGATAGCCAGCATGGCATAGGGAATGTAGTTAACATTAATATATTTGCTAGGTGGAAAAAATAGAAGAGAGAAGAAGCAATTAAAAGAATTGTTTTATAAACCATATAAATGTCTAAACAATGTATTGTTTACTTGAAACTAATAAAAAATAAATAAACTAAATTAGAAAGTTATTTGCAATTGTTAAATTAAGACCATAGAAATAAATACTATTTTTAATAATGTTTATTTCAGTACTATAAAATTTTTTCTGTTTTAAAAAATAATATTTGTAAAAGGAACTTTGAGCTAACTCTACTTAATGAATTCATAAAGTAAAGAAGAAAGATCAAGATAATCTGTGAAAGTGAAACAGCATTAATAAAAAACATGAAAATTAATAATTTATTCAGGGAATGGGAGAATTTCAATAAAATTAGAATTCAGGCTCAAGTTAAACATCTTTACAATATGAAAGATTAAAAAAAGAAATCCCGGTAACCTAACTTGAAACTCTACCAAAAACCCTATAAAGCTATATGAACAGTATTAACTCTAGCAGTAGACAATGGGAAGCTTTCAGAACCTAAAGAGGATGAAAGTCATAAGAGACATAAAGCAGTATAATATTCTCTCAGATATAAATTTTAGGAATGCATGGTTAACACGTATAATATCTTCTTGATCGTGCTGCTAAAAACCAGGGAATATTAAAAGAAAAAAAAGTTCAACTTCTTTTTTAAACAGGAGACCAAGTATTTGTATATATTTCATTAAAATATTTGAGTCATAACAGAGTGTGAATAGGTAAAATGTCAAGAATAGCCAGAGATGAGTTTTATTCATTGCATTTGGAGAAACAGTAAGAGGTGTAGCTAGAAATGAAGAAAACTTCAGTCCTCATCATTTATTCTAAGACTTTGACACTATTGTGAAGCCCAATTGGGAAGAAAATGAATGACACAGAACTCAGATATACTCTGAGATAACAAGTAGAGACAGTTCCAATAATACTCTCCTATTGTGGAGATCAGCCAAAGATTACTGCTGTACAGTGGAAGAAGAATTGAGGTTAGACTCTGGAATTCTTGGCTTGAATTATAATTTATAATTTTTTTGGTTCAAAAAGTCTGATTTGTAATTATGACTTCAGAAAGTCACTAGCAACTGATTTATCTGATATTATTTTTTAATCTGTATAATCAAAATAGGACTTATTCTACCTAAAGGAAAGGATTCATGTAAGGATCAATAGTGGGTGATAATAATGAGATGAAAGAAGTTCTACCATGGCAGAGTATGAAATTCCAAAACTTTTCTTCTCCATAAAGCAATAATAACACTGCCAAAAATTATCAAAATTGACTTGTTCAGAATCCTATAAATTAACCAAAAACTTTCAAAGATCCAAGGAACGGTTATTCAAGAAAAGTGACTAAATTTCAGTAAGAGTAGTTAGATTAAACTAACTCCATTCCCATCCCCCTATTCTAAACTTTATCATAGCCTTGAAAATAGAGTTTCAAAAGTATGGTGGCTGTGAAAACCATTAACCTAACAGACACTTGGGGGTGGGGAGGGTAACACAGGTTTGAAATTTCTCTGAAAAGGTCCATCCCAGGATAATTTTCACTTTTTCATCTATTTGTCTGATCCCTAAAAAACCCCACCTGCAGAGCTTGTCATTATATGACTTGACTTAGAGCTTGCTCAGTGGGAAAAGCCCTACTCCAGAATGTATGTCAAAAACAATCAGTGACAATAGGCTAACATTACATCTGCCTCAGGCAGCAATATTATTTGGGGCAACTAAGAAAAATCACCAAAAACTTCAAAGCAAAATCTGGGAATGAGATAGGCTAAGGTCTTTGAAAAGCTCAGGTGTTCTGGGAGTTTAGAACACATACATGTTCAGAGCTATGCACATGCCCAGGAAAACTCTGAAAATGCCCAAATATCTCATCTCCAGCTCATCTTGAGGTCCTGCAGAAAGTAAAACTATACAGAATTGTAAAGTCCAAGAGCACTGAGGCATGCCCAGGATACACAGAGCTTCTCAACAATGATTGGGAGATTTGTTGGTTCAAGCTTTTTAAAGAAAAATATGTCTAGTGATTAGATGACTACTATATTGAGCAAGTTAGAGATGTCACTGATGATCCATGACAGAGAATACAATCTTTACAGAATTACTACAAGAAACTCACAAAATAAACAATAGAAACAGTAAGAACAACAAAACAACCAAAACCAAAACAAGGTCAAGAACAAACTCCAAAGAGGAAAGAGGATCTGATATACGAAGTTGCCACATATTATTTAACTTCTCGTTTTTAACAACAAAAAAGAGATATTTGAAAAACAGGAAAATATAATGCATACATGGGAAAAAGTTGCAAAACTGCCTCTAAAGAAGGCCATATTTGAACTTACTAGACAAAGTCTATATATTAGATATTATACATACACACAAAGAAGAAACAGTCGTTAAAGAATTAAAGGTAAGTATGAGAACAATCTCTTGCCAAATTATAAATATCAATAAAGAGAAATGATTTTTAAAATGTGAATGAAAAGAGATTTTTCCAGAAAGTCACCTCACAGGGTGATCTGATCATAAATTCCTAACTAAACAGGTCATGGTGGATAGTCATGCCTGAGGCACATAACTTCTTTAGTAAAAGTTCATCTTTGCCTTAAGCAAGCCCTTTTCATTACTTTTGTGTACATCTAGATTAACACACCTTTGAAATAAGCTTAAGCAACCTCATGAATAATCTTAACCATTCCGTAGTCCAATATCTGATTTTCTTTCTCCCACCCTATGTAATCTTCCTTACATTCCTTTCTGAATTACAAATGCATAAAAGTAATCTGCAAAGTTGTCATTCTCCAATAGCATCTGAGATCTTGCTTCCCAGCAACTGTCATCAACTTTAGCTCAAATAAACTCATAAAAATTATCTGCAGATTTGGATGTTCCTTATATTGACAAAAAGAACCAGTAGAAATTCTATGGGTAAAAATAGAAAACCTGAAATTAAAAAAAAAAAAAATCCTTGGAGTGCTTCAACAACAGATTTGAGCAAGTAAGAAGAAAAAAATGTCAGTAAAACTGAAGATAGATCCATTGAGAATTTACATTTTCCAATTTGAGGAACTGAAAGAAAAGTGAATGAAAGAAAATAACAGAGCTTCACAGATGTGCAGGACAACATCAAGCATATCAGCATGCACATAATGAGAATTGCAGAGAGAAGAAAGAGAGAAGAAAAAGAAATTTGAAGAAGCAATGGATGAAAATACCCCCAAATTGATGAAAAACAATAATACACACACACACATACACACAAACACATGGGAATGTCAACAACTCCAAGTAAGATATTTTCAAAGAGATTTATAACTACATGTTTTAGTCAAATGGTTGAAAGCCAAACACAAAAAGAAAAACTTGAAAGCATCCATCAATTTAGAAAATATATTTATTATTATAAACGAAGTGGCACTAGAATTATGAACACTAAGAGTGCTTCTGGTGGGATCTGATGGAAATAGGGAACACGTTATGGACACTGGAGGAAAAGCAACCAAGTTATAAAGTGGCAGAGAACTCAACTGAATTATGTTTTTTGTTGAGTGGAAAATAGAACTTGAAAGTGAACTTGGATATTTAGCTGGGATTATGAAGCAACATGTAGAAGGTATAGCCTTGTCTCTTCTTGCTGCTTACAGCAAAATATGAGAGAGAGAGAGAAACTGAGGAGTAAACTGATAAGTAAAAAGGAAACTTCATTTGAGAATTTTTTAAGCTTAGCCAGATATAGTATTTTGGAAATAGGGCCACAAGTGTAGGCAAATAAACATTTGCTAAAGAGATTATGTCTGTGATTCATGGATCCAATAAGTCATTTCAGAAGAAGCCAGAAATAGAGATGTGATTATTCAGGAAAGATTTTGGGAGGACTCTTTTTTGTCTGATAGCTTGAATTCCTGTGAATTGCATGAGAGACCAATAGAATTCTTAAGAGTTTTATACCAGCAGCTTGCATTGAAAGAAATGTAGACAGGATGAAATGAAGAAATTGTGACCCTAAGAGCAGAAGTATGGATGCAGAGGCCCAGCCAAGAGAACCTCCTAAGGTGATACTTTCCCAATAAGCTTAAGTATGAGGCTGCCATATCTGCAGGCCAAGAGGACAAACCATTGAGCCAAAGAGTATTATTATTAGGTCTTGATTTAATAGAATTTGCCCTGCTGAATTTTGGACTTGTTTGAGACCCATGACCTCTTTCTTTCTTCTAAATTTCTCCTTCTGGAGTAGAATTATCTATTTTATGCTTGTCCTACCATTCTATTTTGGAAGCAGATAACTTGTCTAGTTTCACAGGTTCACAGGTGGACAGGAATTTTGCCTTAAGATGAATGATACTCTAAGTCTCACCCATGAGTGATTTAGATGATTTGATGATGAAAATTGGGACTTCGAGTTGGTGACATTTAGATGTGATTTTGAACTTAAAGTTTATGTAGAAATGGTTAAGATTTTTGTAAATGTTAAGTTAGAGAGAATGTATGTTGCTCTTGAAAAAAAAACAAATTTTGGAGGGTGAAGCTAAAGTTCATATTGTTAATGTCTATGTCCCCTTTAAAAAAGATAGGTTGAGGGCCTTATTTCCAGTATATCAAAGTGTGACCTTATTTGGAAATAAGGTCATTTTAGATATAATAAGTTAAGATGAGGTCATACTAGTATGGATTTTTTTAAAAAGTGTTCTATAAAAATGAACCTCAAAGGGTGATCTGATCATAAATTCCTAATTAGGCAGGTCATGGTGGGTGTATAATTTTTTAGTAAAATGTTTATATTTGCCTTAAGTAAGCCCTGTTATTGTTTCTGTGCATCTATCTTAACACACCTTTGAAATAGACCTTCCTCAAGAGAGTGCATACTCTTGTTAACTATCCTATAAACGAATTCCACCGTGCTTTTTCCCGCCTCCTTATGTAATCTTCCTTATGTTCCCTCCTTAATTTCAAATGCATAAAAGAAGATATAAAATGGTTATTCTCCAGAACACTTAATATCTTAATTGCTGGCATATATCATCAGTTTGGATCAAATAAACTCTTATAAAAGTTCCCTACAGGTTTGAATGTATCTTACATTGACACTAGAGTAGGATGGGTTCTTAGTCCAACAGGTGTCCTTATAGGAAGAGGAGAGAGGAATGCAAGAAAAGACAGCCATATGATCACAGAGACAGAAGTTGGAGTGATATACCTCCAAGCCAAGGAACACGAAGGATACCCAGCAAAAACCAAAAGCTAAAAAAGGGAAGGAAAAATTTTTCCCTACAAATTCTAAGGTGACCGTGACCCTGCCAACACCTTGATTTCAGACTTCTAGTCTCCAGAATTGTGAGACAATAAATTGTTGTTGTTTAACACCACTGTTTGTGCGACATTGTTTCAGCAGCCTTGAAAAACTGATGCACAGTCAATTTGCAAAGTATATATTTTCAATAAGTGATGTTTAGACAACTGGATATTTACATGAAAAAGAAAGAAATTGGACCTTACCATACTCTACCTAGAAAATCTAACACAAAATAGATTATAGTCCTAAATATGAGTTAAAGCTCTAAAACTCTTTGAAGAAAGCATAAATCTTCATGACCTAGAATCAGGCAATGGTTTCTTTCATATGGTGCCAAAAGTACAAGTAACAATAAGAACATAAAAAATAAACTGAACACTGAACATTGAAGTTTCAAAATTAACATTTTTGTGTGTGTGTTTCAAATACACCTTCGATGATGTAAAGACAACCTACAGAATGGGGAAAAATATTTGCAAATTGTGTATCTGATATTGTATGCAGTATGTATACAAAGCTTTTACCACTCAAAAACAAAAAGACATGTAACCCAATTTTAAAAAGAAAAAAAAAGAGCTGATATAAGCAAATGAGTATTTTAAAAATCACCAAAGAATTTAAATAGACATTTCTACAAAGAAGCTATAAGAATGGCCAATATGCACATGAAAAAAATGCTCAACATTATTAGTCATTAGGTGCATGCAAATCAAGACCATAATGAAATAACACTTTATACCCACTGGGATGGTTATAATTTAAAAAGGAACATAACAAGTGTTGGTGTTGATGTGAAGAAATTAGAATGTTTGTATTCCACAGGTAAGAATGTTAAATGGTGCAGACATTTTGAAAACAGACTGTCCATTTCTCAAAAAGTTAAACTTAGTATTACTTTATGATCCAGTAATTTTATTCCTAAGTATGTACCCAAGAGAACTGGAAACAGATGCCTACACAAAAACTTGTATATGAATGTTCATAACAGTATTGTTTATAAAAGCCAAAAAAGAGAAAGCAACCCAAATGTCAACAGTATATGAATGAATAAACAGAATGTGGTTTACATATATAACTAAATATTATTTGGCAATAAAAAAAAGACTGCAATACTGGTATATGCTACAACATGAATAAACCTTGAAAGCATTATGCTAAGTCAAAGAAACCAGTCACAAAAGACCACATATTGTATGATTCCATTTTTATAAGATGTTTCTAATAGGCAAATCATAGAAAACAAATAGAGGTTAATGTTTACCAGAGGTAGCTTTGGCGAAAAGCTTCTTTCTGTTGGCTTCTTTTTAAGGTGATTAAAATGTTTCACAATTAGATAATGGTGATGATTTCACAGCTACAAATACACTAAAACCACTGAATAATACACTTAAAAATGAATTTTATGTTATAGATTATATTGCAACGTAACCATTATAAAAAATGCTATAGTGAAATATGTGGGTCTGTTCTGTATTTTGAATTGGGTTGTTTATTTGTAAATCACGTTGCTTATAAGTTGAGCATAAAATAAAGAGTAGTTCTGGAGAAATGAAACATAAGTCCTTTCTGTATTTTCTAGATTTGTTTTCCATCCTTTGTCTGTGTAATAACAGTACTATTGGATATTAGTAAGTAGCATTTAATCAAATACAATCAGTTGATCAAAGGTCATATAATTAAAGGTTTGGGAAAGCTGGGTTAAGGAGAGTCATGATTTTTTTACAGAATTTTTCAAAACCATTACCATGATAATACGCCTTGTGAGTTTCCAATGGTGTCTATATATGCTGCATATCCTTAAATTGATCACTCTGAACAATGATGCTCCATTGTGGGACAAGGGAGTCTTAAATTATCTCTTTATTCAGCGATCAAGGTAGCAGTAAAGTCACTAAAAAATCCGTGCCTATAACTTAGCAGTCAATTTTATAATGTAACTTTCTTGAAATTAAAAAAAAAAATCATCTATCAATCAAACGTGTGAAAAAATATGGCTATTTTAGCAGTGGTGGAATGTTAAAATAAGATCTCCTGAAGCAATAACATGTCAGAGCAAAGTTTTTGGAGAGATATCACCCAGTCTGTGTCACCTAGAGACTGTGTGAATCTGAGGATAGCTCTTAGTCTTTCTGAACTTTAGTTCATCTATCTTTAAATTATAGATCTGAAAGGTGCCAAACTCATTGAGCTGTTATTAGAATTTGATCACCTAATTTGTACAAAGTTTAAAGTGACTGCTACATATAAAGTGCTTAATAAATGCATGTGGTTTCTTTGTTGTTGATGATATTGTTATTATTCTAACTAGAAAATCCTAAAAAAAAAAAAAAAATACAAAAAACCTTGGTTTCAACATAAGAATGTCAACTACTCTATGCCATTATTCTATCAAGCCTGCTGTTTCTGTCAAATTTAAAAGAGCTTCTGAGGATACATTGGAAAAATAATGTGAAATTAAATATAGTTTGACCATATTGCCCCAGAGTAAGCAACATTATGTCTTTTACGCTTATAATTCAATATAGAATGTCATTATAGTACATTGTATTTTGCTTAGTAAATGATGTTAAGCAATTGATCAGTCAAACATGCTTAGGGTAGACAGCTGATTCACCTTGACAGCTAAAGGACAGGGTAGTTTGTGTTAGAGATAAAAGTTGTCTTCTGTTAATAACCACAAGTAGAAAATTCAAATTCTAAGCTTATGTTTCCTAAGTCTCTCACAAAGCCTCAGTTTATTGCTACAGGTCATGCCTACAAGTATTCTGGCAAAGGTATTTTGTCTTGTATCTCTACTCACGTATTCATCATTTAAGAAAAAGAACGATGTGTTTGTGACATTCAGAACCACTCTCATGTCATCTTAGAATGACATTACTCACCTGAGCCTATGGGTAATTTAATATTATTTTATTGACTCTCAAACACAATTATGGTCACTAATGTGAACCAATTATTAATTTTCCTTTTGACACTGAGTTTATAATTATCTTTATTAGATTGTCTTAAACACACATAAATACACTATTTGGTTTCCACAGCTTTGTTTTTTTGAGTGTTGATTTTGTTTTCTAAGTTAAGTAGATAAAAAAGTATTAAAACAGGATGCCACATTTTGTTAGTGAGAACATGCTTTTAGGTGTCTTGAAAAAGGCTTTATCTCACAGGCAAAAGCAAAACATAATTGGGGAAAGGTCAATAATTAAGGAAGTCCTATATGCCAAACATTAGGAACCATAGCCCTGGAGACAAGGCAGGGATCATACGGTTCTTATGGGGCTTCTGTCGTTCCAATGAAAACTAGCCTCCAAACATTCACTGCTACTTTGAATCAATTGCTAAAACTCAAAGATTTAAAGAGCGGATGTCTAGTTAGCCAATCAAGTTCCATCAGATTCCACAATAAAGACAGCAGAGGGAGATAACATTAAGAGGCTGGCACCAAGAACTATCCTCCATATGAAAGAATAAAACTGGAGTATTCTCTCCAGAAGGAAATTTACAGACAATTAGTAAAGGGAGAGGGGGTGGGTAGAAGTGGATGCCACACATTCCCCAAATGACAGATGTTCTCTAAGAGTAGTGGTAGTAATACTAATAGCGATCTTCTTTATATAAGACCTTGTAACTTTATAAAATACTTAATACAATCTCATTAGTCACCCCTCCAAACCTATGGGCTTCATACCGTTATACCCATTTCATGGATGTGGGAACAGATGCTCACGTAAGGTAAGTGCCTTGCCTAGGGTTACATGGCTTTAATATGATTGAGTCAAGACCTATACAATGGAAATAAATTACTCTCTCAGTAAATAACAAGTAAATAATAACTATAAAATGATATAAGCATATCATCTCTAAGAAACAGGTTCACAAATGGAAAAATTCTTTTAAAACATTTAGTTCAACACCTTTACCCTGAAACTCAGAAAATAAACCCAGAATTGACATGATTTGCATAAGGCAAACAACCAAGACTAGAATTCAAGTTTACTGAAGCTCAGTATCTTGCTCTTACCCCTACTTCATACTGCCTTCCTCAGGTCCCCTCCTTGTACTCGAGATTGGGTATCATTGTTTTCATTCCATGAGAGGAATGGGAAGCATATGCTTTCTGTGAGCTCAAAGGCAACTTGAACATAAATGTTTCTTGTGCATCAGACCAACTTTAAAGGACTTTTAGGATGTTTCAGGCGCTGTTCAAGGAATCAAGGGCTCTTGAATCTTCTGTCTGCTTCTTCTCTTCTGGAACATGCCCCCTGGGTGCCACAAACCTTGGAGATCCCTCTTTCCTACATAGCTCTCTCCTATAGAAGCCTTATTACATGGTCACCGATGCCATAATTGGATAGTCACCAAAGATCTTTACCCAAAGCCTCTAGCCATCAGGACAATGTAGAGTAGGAAGTCTCAACTGAGTTAGACAGTTATGAATAGACTTTTCTGTTGGTAGTGTGAAACATATGTCCTAATTAAAATGGAGTTCCTATATTAGGAAGCATCTAGGGTGATTAACACTAGTCAACTATTTGATTTATAGGTTTTTAAACTCTGTTCCCATTTAGAAAAAAAATGCAGCTTGCTGCTGACATTCATTTCAACATCATGCATAAGGATGCTACGTTTTCTAGGATTTGACATTTTTAGCTATTGAGAATTACTATATTTTGTAAATGAAAATACCCCTACTAAAAACAGAATTCTATAAGTAGAATGATGTCATTTGTTTCCAAAAGACTTTTGATATACTAGAGCAATGCAAAAATAATAATAAAAGTGAGATAGTTTGTGGGAAACTTTGGGGGTAAGGTTAATACTGTAACCCATGAATTATCTTAGAATAAATGCTGTAGCCACAAGTGCCAACAGCAAGTATTCTTGGGGTAAACAGGAACTGGGTTAAAAAATTTTATAACATTTAAAAATTTTTTCAATTACCATCAGCACACAATATTATATTAGTTTCATGTGTACAAATAGTGATTAAAAATTTATAGGACTTATGAAGTGATCACCCTAATAAATCTACTACCCATCTGACACCATACACAGTTATTATAATAATATTGACTATATTCCTTATGCTACACTTTACACACCCATGACTATTTTGTAACTACCAATTTGTACTTCTTAATCCCTTTCCTTTTCACCCAGTCTTCTCACCCCCATTTGGCAACCATAAAAATATTTTTGTTTTGTTTTGTGTTTTGTCTGTTCATTTATTTTGATTTTAGATTCAACATACAAGTAAAATTACATAGCATTTGTCGTTCTCTGTCAGATTTACTCCACTTAGCACAATACCTTCTATGTCTATCCATGTTGTTGCAGATGGGGAAGACATTTTTTTAAGACCAAGTGATATTCGATTGTGTATATGTACCACCTATTCTTTATCCATTCATTCATTGATAGACACCCAGGTTGCCTCCATATCTTGGCTATTGTAAATAATGTTGCAATAAGCATAGATGAATCACATGTTCTTTCGAAGTGGCGTTTTGGGTTTCTTTGAATAAATACACAGAAGTGGGATTGCTGGGTCCTTCTTTGTCTCCTGTTATAGATTTTGTTTTAAAATCTATTTTGTCTGGTATAAAGTATTGTTACCTCAGCCTTTTTTAAAAGATGAAATATCTTTTTCCAATACTTTATTTTCAGTCTGTGTGTCTTTTGACCTGAAATGAGTCTTTTGTAGGAGGTATATGTAAGGGTCTTGTCTTCCTAAACTTTTAGCCACACTATGTCTTAATTGGAGCATTTAATTCATTTATATTAAGGAAAATTGTTGGTAGATATGTAGTTATTGCCATTTTATTATTCATATATTTGATCTCTTGTTGTTGTTGTTGTTGTTGTTGTTGTTCTTCTCTTCTTCTTCTTCTTCTTCTTCTTCTTCTTTTCTTCTTCTTCTTCTTCTTCGTTGTCGTCGTCGTCGTCGTCGTCTTCTTCTTCTTCTTCTTCTTCTTCTTCTTCTTCTTCTTCTTCTTCTTCTTCTTCTTCTTCTTCTTCTTCTTCTTCTTCCTTTTTATTCTTATTCTTATTCATATTCGTCCTCCCCTCTTCTTCTTCTTAAAGGAATCCCTCTAATATTTTTTTTTGTAATACTGGTTTAGTGATGATGAACTCCTTTAGCTTTTTCTTGTCTGCGAAGTTCTTTATCTGTTCTTTGATTCTAAATAATAATTTTGCTGGGTAGAGTAATCTTGGTTGTAGGTGCTTGCTTTTCATCATTTTGAATATTTACTGTCAATCCCTTCTGGCCTGCAAAGTCTCTGTTGAGAAACCAGTTGATAGTCTTATGGGAGCTCCCATGAAGGTAACTAACTGCTTTTCTCTTGCTGCTTTTATGAATCTCTCTTTGTTTTTAACCTTTGATGTGTTATGATGATGTGTCTTCATGTGGGCCTCTTTGGGTTCATCTTGTTTGGGACTCTCTGTGCTTCCTGGGCTTGTATGTCTATCTACTACACCAGGTTAAGGAAGTTTTCAGTCATTATATCTTCAAATAGGTTTTAAATTTCTTGTTCTCTCTCTTCTTCTGGTTCTCCTATGATGTGACTGTTCATATGCTTAATGTTATCCCAGAGAGTCCTTAAACTATCCTTATGTTTTTGGATTCTTTTTTTCTTGTTGCTACACTAATTGGATGTTTTCTGCTATCTTATCTTTCAAATTGCTGGTCTGATCCTTTGCTTCATCTATTCTACTGCTTATTTCCTCTAATGTAGTCTTCATTTCCGTTTTTGTATGTTTCATTTCTTTTATGTTTTCTATTTATTTGTTAAAGTTCTTCCTGAGTTCATCTACTCTTCCCTAAGTTTATTAAGCATCCTAATAATCAGTATTTTGAACTCTGCAACTGGTAGATTGCTTGTCTCCATTTAGTTTAGTTTTTTTTTCTTTTTTTTTCTTCTAAAGCTATGTTCTTTTTTTGTTTGTTTTTCATTTGAGGTTTTTTTTTTTTTTTTTTTTGGTCTCTTTTATTTTGGCTGCCTACCTGTTTTTGTTTCTATAAATTTGGTATGGCTATACGTCTCCCAGTCTTAGTAAAGTGACCTTATGTAGTAGGTGTCCTGTGGGGCCCAGTAGCGCAGTCTTCTTGGTCACCTGAGCTGGGCACACAGGTGTGTCCCTTGTATGGGTTGTATGTGCCCTCCTGTTATATTTGGGCCTTGATTGCTGTTTGTAAATCAATGGGAGTGATTGACTCTAGGGTTGATGGGTTATGAGGGCTGGCTGGTGATTACAGGGAAGGAGCTGTTGTGCAAGGACTGACCCTTCTGAATAAGATTTGCTTTAGCAGAGCTCTGGTGCCTGCCCAGTTTGCCCTCTGGGTTGTGCCTCAAATGCAGCCCCAGTGGTACTCCAGCTTGTTCAGAGCTGGCAAGGACCCACTCCACAGGCCAAGTTTAGCCACAGTATTCTGCCCAGGACCACCTGGCATGAGCCACCAAGCAATACGCAGATGGCCACCACCTGTGCTTGGCTTGGAGGTACCTGGAGAGGCTAAGCTGTGAACTGGAGGCCCACTGCCACTAGTGTCAAACTTAGGCTTCTCAGCAAGAGGTATAGAGCATGTGGAGGCCAGATGCTGCTTGTTTAGGTTTTGTGAACCTTTGAGTGATTTAAGAATGTTTTGCAGTATGAGCCAGGACAGGTCATCTCTATGTAAAGCCACTAGAAGTGGCTTGGGTGGGCCTGCAATTTGGCTGGGGCAGGGTCTCAGGGAATCCTCATGGTAGGAGACCAGTGTTAGCCAGGTTGATGGAGATTCAGATATAGTGGCTGCCTAAGTCTTCACACCTGGAGAGGGAAGGAACAATGGATTCTACACAAGCACTTCTGTCTGGGAGAAAGCTGTTCCTTCAGCCCATGCTCTGCACCAGGCAATTCAATTCCTCCCCCTGTGCCCTAGCCCATTTCAGTGCTGGAACTCAGAGTGTGAGTGAATTCATCAATAAGTTCATGCTTGGGGCCTTTAAAGGAGTGCCTGAAACGCCATCTGACTCAGCCTCAATCTCCACTGGTTTTCACAGCTGGAAGTTGTGGAAACTTTTATTCCTGGCACTGGAACCCTGGACTGGGGAGCCTGGTGTGGATCTGGGACCCCTTGCTCCTCCATGGGAACCTCTGCAGTCTAGATATCCCTCCCAATTTTAATTGCCACATATTGGTGTGGAGCAAGCTCATTCTGTGTCTCTGCTCCTTTTATCAATCTCTAGGTGACTTTTTATCTGTGTCCTTATTTGTAGAACTTCTGTTCAACTAGACTTCAGGTGATTTTCGGTGATGGTTGTTCTGTAGTTAAGTTGTCATTTTGGTGTGGTCATGAAGAGGAGGCAAGCTCAGCACTTCCCTTTTCTGCCATCTTGACTGGAAATCTAATTTATAGTTAAATACAGTAAAGATAAGGCTTTAAAGTCCAAGCTAGTGTATCATTTAGCAGGCTCTTAATTGCATGTACCAGAATACCCAATTAGAAGTGTGTTAAATCTAAATAATTTATTATATCCAGTAGTGTGCTGCTAAATGCGAACTCTCCAGAGAATTAGAAATCCCTGATTTGTAGCATTGGCAATGTCCATGATATAAATACTCCCAACATGATTTATTTCATGCTACCAAAGCAGTTAATGCAGAATTAGGAAGAGATGTACACAACTGGTTCTTTACAAGAGAGCTGGCTCTAGCATGTTACAGGGCAATGTTGCAGAGATGGTTAGGAAGAAGAGTCGGAGTCTGGAAATGCATTAACTCACATGGACAAGGGAGAGGGGATGAATGGCAATGGGAGCCTCTCCACCTCTGTCTCCATGGCCTTTTTTATTCTCTATAACAAAGCTGGCTTTGTTATTATTATAAGTTACTATCAGGTTAGTAATTACAAACTACTGCCAACTCCCAGATTTAGCCTCCAGGCCACCACCGTGTTATCAGCTATTTCTTCTCCTTTTCTTATCCTTGTCCCTAGAGCAAGAAGTCCCAGAATAGGTCAGGCATGTGTGTCCTCCCTGAGATGTGTCCTTGTGTGCAAGTCCACACCCGCTTCTGATGACCTTGTTGCTCTAAGCACCAGGCATCCTGCTAGGACTACAGTGGTCTCTTACAAACAGACAAAGAAACCCACCAGGCAGGGTTCTGGGTTAATTCAGTTGTTAACAATATCATCACGGACTCAAAGTCTCTCTATTTTCCTTTTTTTGCCATCCTCACTATGTTGGCTTGGGCCTTAATGGTTGCGAGATGATAGCTTCTGCCCAGGAAATACATTCTTGCACAACTATATCCAGAGGCATGAAGTGCAGGTTTCTCTTCCATTTTTTTTTTCTGTTCATTTTCTAGAATGGCCTCATCTTCTCACAAGCCAGGACTGAGTCCAAAGTCAAGCCTTAACTGCAGGGCAGGTTAGAAAATGGTTAATTAGGAAATTTCAGCCCCTATAGTTTCAGTGGGTCCCAACCATCACAGAAGAGATAAAGTTGAGAAAGGAAAAGTGGAGAAAAGCTGCCCGTTTGACAACAAAGTCTGCCACAGCTGAAAAGTTTACTACCATGCACAATACAGTGTTTATTTGAAAATGAATTATCTAACTTTTAGACTACAACTCATGTATAAAGTGCATGTGTCATGTCTTTAATTGCATTTGGAAGAGGATACAGGGCTCATCTAGTGTATTACTGATGAAGCCACCTTTAAAGATAATTACTTATTGCTACTAACCAGCCTTCTCCTCATTCCCTGGGAAATGGTTATTTTCTGATTTCTATCGAAACTTGCTAGTTTTATAAGCTGTTAAGATTTTAAAATAATGTTTTATAGCTTTTTAAACGAAGTTCTTATAATATCTGTTTATAATTAGAAACTGCTTCTTAGAGGGTAGTCATGTGCCCATAATTGGGTATCAGCATTAGTTAGATCCTTCCTTAAATCCACAAGTGTTAACCCTTCTCTGTTTATTAAAGTAAAGAGCTACTTTGAATCATGTGAGTCGAATGACCATGTGATACTATGAACAGAACTATGGACTAAATGTCTGGAGACTCCAGTTCTAGTTCTAATCCTTCTACCAATTAGCTGTGTAACTCGGACAGGTCACTTAACATTTCAAACTTGGCTTGGGAGAATCTGACAGAGGAAATTTTAGGAAATGTCTTTAAGTCCTTACAGGTGAAAAGTGTGTTCAATTAGTAGTAAGGCCAAAACAAAGATGCTAGCCTCATAGTAATTGGGCAAAGCAATTAACCTCTGTTGGTCTTGGTATGTTTATTCACAAATAGGCCTAATACATTGAGGTATGTTAGCACCTGCCTATAGAGATAAATTACATAAGACTGGATTGAAAAGGAAGCATGCACTGAGCAAAAACAATAAGTACTTAACAATACAAAAACACAACCCTCCACGCTAATGATAGGTAGATGCTGTCATATATCTCCAAAGATAGGTCTGAGTCAGACAGATAGTAATCAGATGAAGCAGAATGAATCATGCAGATCCAACCCTTTATAACCCTGTTTCCAAAGATAATATCCTTCGCTATTAAAGGAAATGTTTCAAAAAGGTTTAGTAAATACAAACAAACCAAAAAGTTACAATTTGTGCTTGTAAAGTAGTCAGTTCATTTTAACTCCAACTGACAAATGAATTGTTCCAAAAGCCCAGGTATGAGATAAGTCTTTGGAATTCAGAAGTTAATATTGGGTATGTGGGATTATGTTCTTGGATAAACCAAAAATGTATCTTCACCACAACATACTTATAAGAGAGTTTGACACTTGTAAACAGAAATAAGGATGGTAGAGATAAGACAAGGATGGTAGCTGGCATGGAAATCAAGGTTTGTTGTCCGAGTGCTAGTGAAACCAGGGATATTGCAAAGAAATGCAACCTCTTGATTTTCGATTAGTATTCCTTTTTTTGTAAATGACTATATGTTTTCATAACCCAGTAAACTGGGCTGATTTCTGTGCCAACCTCAAGATCCTCTTCTATCTCAATCACTTGAGTCAAGCCTGAGTTGCCAACTCCTCATTGTTCCATCTTCCATCCTGGCCCTACTCAAGTTATTCACAGCAGGGAGCATCTCCAACCTGGAGCAGCTCCTGCTCTTTCTATACCAACTGCAGGAAAGGAAAGAGAATTCTTCATGTATCTCCCCACTCCCAAACAAGAGTACTGTAGCCCCTCACATTTGTTTCTAGTAGGAAGTCCCTTGTGTCCTCTTTCCCTCTGTTTCTATCCTGTGCATACTATGTAGCTACACCCTACTGAAAATAGAATTCCATTGAGGGTTAGAGTAAGGAGAGGATGTGGTTGGCAAGAATACTGGGAATTCTACAGTTGATGATAACATCCACTGAAAATAACCATGTCAAAAAATAAAACCAGGTAATTGTAAATTGGTGTGCTCTCTTGGAAGTTTTCTGGGTGTAGCCATGTATATTGCTTCTGCCTTCCTTTCTCTTGTAAGAATGAAACATTCAAATAATACTCAGGAGTGGGTATATTCATCACCTAAATGTTGAGATAGACATCAGCTAAACTAAAAAATCCTTGTTTTTGTTTCATTTTTTTTTTAATTTCAGCACTTGTTATGGATAAATGTTCTTGAATATATTGGTCTACTTTCCTGTTTTAGTTCATAGAGTATAAAAGAAAATTGAAAATTTTTTTGGTTATAGGAGATCTTGCTGGTCCCTGGGTTGTTCAAACTTTCAGTTGTTACATTTCTCTAGAGATAGAGAAGGCTGTATGTAACCAGTATTACTCCTAGCATTTTCCTGGAACATTTATTTGGATTAAATCTTTCCTTTGAGATTGTTCTGCAGGAGAAATGCACAAGGAATCCTAAATATTTAAGATTTTACTCTGCAACCAGACCTCTCCAAAACTGCAAATAATATTTAATTTAAGGAATACAGCTTTACATCTTCTATCTCCTTTTCAAATCTTTTTTATTGGTTAAACAGAAATACTTCATTAAAATTCTTCTGTTCTGTTCTAGCACCCAAATCAATATAATACAATTGTGGAACAGGCTTGCTTTTTCAACTTGAATTCATGCTTCCAGAAACTCTCTTTCTTTATTTAGGATTAGTAAATAAAACTCAAGATGATGCATGCCCTTAATATCCAACAAAAGTCACTGGGAGAAAACAGAATCTACTTCTGGATTATTTTAGTATCTGCCAGTTACAAATAAGCAGCTTAGAAATGTTACCCACTCAGTGGAGACATTTAATTTACAATACAACTTCCTGTTTTTGATGGTAGTGTTTGTGCTGCTTTTACAATCTAAACACCTAAAATGACAAACTGCTGAGTCAGAGGTTAAAGTTGAAATTGAATGAATTTAAGTTCATTTGTCCTTTTTTTCTATCTGGCCACTTCCTACTTGAGACTTCCTTACTTTAACTCCTTCATGCCTCCCATTTAGTAATTCTGTGGTAACACCGTCCATTTTTTACTGCCTCCTGCTTCTCATTCTGTCTCTACAGACTGCACCAGCCCAGGAGTTCCCTTGAGTTTCATTTTTTGTTTGTTTGTTTGTTTTAAAATCATTGTATTGATGTATGAGTGACATGTAAAAAGCTATACATAATGTATAAAATGCAATGAGTTTGGGATTAAGTATAAATCCATGAAACCATAACCACCATTAAGGCTGAAAACATATCTATCACCTCCCAAATTTTCCTCCCACCCACTTTATTATTATCTTATTATTATTATTTTGTCTGTGTGGAAAGAACACTCAACATAAGATCTATTCTCTCAGCAAGTTTTAACACTATAATTAGCTATAGGAACTATGCTGAATAGCAGATCTCCAGAATTTTTAATCTTATATAACTGAAAATATGTAGCCTTGAGTTTTACTATTTTATATTCAACATGTAAGAACGTACAGTATTTGTCTTTCTGTGCCTGGCTTATTTTATTTAACACGATATCCTCCACATTCACCCATCTTGTTGGAAATAGCAGGATTTTCTCCTTTTTAAAGATTGAATAACATTTTATTCTGTGTATATATACCATGTATTTATTTTATCCATTTATGTTGTTAATGAACATTTACATTGTTCTTATATCTTAGCTATTATAAATAATGCTACAATAAACAGGACAGTGCAGGTATCTCTTCAATATTAATAAATACCCAGAAGTGGGGTTGCTGGATTATATGGTAGTTCTATTTTTAATATTTTTAGAATCTTCAATACTGTTTTTCATAATGGCTGTACCAATGTATATTCCCACCAACAGTTTACCAAGTTTTCTTTTTCTCCACATCCTTGCCAACACTTATTAGCTTCCTTTTTTTTCTTTTCTTTTTTTTTTTTTCTTTTTTTTTTTTTTTAGTATTTGCTATCATGACAGGTATAGATGAGATCTCATTGTGGTTTTGATTTGGATTTCCCTTATGATTGCTAACACTGAGCACATTTTCATATGTCCGTTGGCCATTTATATGTCTTTGGAAAAATGTCTATCAGGTCCTATGCCCATTTTTTAATTGAGCTGTTTGATTTTTTTTTCTATTGAGCTATAGAGTTCCTTATATGTTTTGGATACTAATCCCTTAACAGTTATATGGTTTACAAATATTAACAAATATTCTCCCATTCCACAGGTTGCCTTTTTACTTTGTTGTTTCCTTTGGTATTTAGAGGCTTTTTAAGCTTGATGAAATCCACCTGTTCATTTTTGCTTTTGTTGCCTGTCATCTTTTTTGGTGTCATCTCCAAAAATGTCATTGCCAATGTCATGTGTCTGTTTTCATGCAAGTAACATACTTTTTTTTTTTTTTAATACTAAAGCTTTGTAATATGGTTTGAAATCAGAATTGTGATGCTTCCAGCTTTGTTCTTCTTGCTCAAGATTGCCTTTGGCTATATAGAATATTTTGTGTTTCTGTATAAATTTGTTTGTTTGTTTTTGTAAAAATGCCATTGTAATTTTCACAGGGATTGTATTGAATCTGTAGCTCACTTAAGTAATATGGACATTTTAACAATATTAATTCTTCCAATCCATGAATACAGGGATATCTTTCCATTTATTTATATCTTTTTAAATTTCTTTCATCCCCGTTTTACAGTTTTTAGTGTACGGATCTTGCATATCTTTGGTTACATTTATTTTAAGTAATTTTTTTGATTCCATTTCAAATGAGATTGTTTCCTTAATTTATTTTTCAGATTGTTGTTAGTGTATAGAAACTGATATTCGTATGTTAATTTTTGCATCATGTAACTTTACTGATTTTTTTAATTAGTTTTAACAGTTTTTTGGTGGATTCTTTAGGGTTTTCTATATATAAGGTATTGTGATCTGCAGAGGCAATTTTACTTCTTTTTTTCCAATTTGCATTTTATTTCTTCATCTTGCCTAAATTGTCAGGCTAAGACTTCCTCAGGTTTATTTTTAATTTCTTGAAATGTTGAATCTTGGGAAGCTAGACTTGACTTTTGATTGTTCATGTATGTGTGTATATGTGTGTGTGTGTACATATGCATGTATGTGAGTACCACATACTAATATTTATTGAACATTTTCTGTGTTCCTAGGAACAATGCTAAATACTTTAACTCCAATGTCTCTTTTAATCCTCACCTGACCTATTTTGATTTTACAGGTAAGAAAACAAAGGCTTAGAAAGCTTGTGTATTTTCCTAAAGAGCTAGAATCTATGAGTTCATGTTCAAATCTAAGGCCCTTGTTTTTAAAGCATATGCTGTTAATTATTCTATAAAATGACTGCAGTCTTTAGACTGGACTAGCTGAAAACCCCAAACTGTGGACCTGACCTAGATATAGGTTTGATTTCAGAGACACATGAAAATTGCCTTTCAAATCCACCAAACTTTTACCTTAACTTTGTTTTCAACATACCTTATACAAGTTTACTGATTCAGGAAATTCCATTATTAAAGTTTTATTTCTTTAGTTAAAGTCTTCTTGTTGCCTGCTGAAACGAGAATTCCTCTGAGACTATCATATTAAACTTAAAAAAAAAATCTATTTGCAACTCATATGACCAAGCTTATTAAATAATTTCCTGAATAAGAATTATAATAGCAAGAGTCAAGAATGAGAAAATATGAAGTCACTGGTCAATGAGTAAAAGGAGAAATTACTGGGGAGAGGATTCAGAAATGGGGAAATGAGGACTTAGTATAAGAAGGATATGCCAGCAGGCATATGCTATTGCACATTTTAACTTTGCCCCAATTCTAAATTTGCAAACTACAACTAAAAAAACAAACTGAAATATATTAATTTAAGATTTTCTCACTCAATTATTTCAATATGCAACTGAGATATAGCTGAGGTGTCATTGGTTTATAAAAATAACCACCTGTATATAGAATACAGGATAGTTATTTCAAATTGCATATGTATGTATGTATGATGTATATGTAGAAATGATTTAAATGTTACTTCTTCCAGATGTCCACATAATTATAAAGGTTCTTAAAATATTTAAAAACTATTTAGGCTTAAATATAAATACATATCTTATTGATTCTTTGGGCTATAGAATCAGAGTATTTATGAGCCATATGGGTCAATGCTGATAGCTGTGAATATATGAGAAAGAGATGAAGAACTTATCTAGAAGCAGCAACGCTGCTCTCACAGACTCACTTGATCATTAGCCAATGTGGTAACAGAGTAATTAGAAATTTTATTGTTCAGTTATTCATTTATTAATTTAATCAGTAAATATTTATCAACCAATTATTATGCACAAAGCAGTGAAGATATAGTAGTGAGAAAAAAAAAAAAACAGATGTTGTACCTTCACAAGTAGCTAAAGCCCATTTGGTCATCATTAGACTAGCAAATAGAAGATAGTGTTTCTTCATGATAGTGTGATTAAGAGTATATTAAGGTGGTGAGCACACAGTGCATTATACATATGGCATATTATTGAATCATTCATTTGAAATCTATATATATTTTATTAACTAATGTCGCTCCAATAAATTTAATTTTAAAAGTGTATTTAGAGGTTATTTTACCTAAGAGACCCAGAAATATTATTAAAAACCACTCCTGAACCAATCATTCTTCTTGCAAGATGCTGGAGAAGATACGGACTGGAAATGACCAATATGTCAAATAAGGTAAGTTAATGCTCAATTTTTAGAAGATAGAATTATTCCCCAATTTCCAACACAGAGCCATTGTAGACCAGGTTTAAGAGGATTCTTCCTTCTTACTGATGGGCTGGGGCAGAGGGTCAAAGGATAAGAACCTCTGAAGCAAAGGAGACCTACTTTATTTTTACCCAAGAGTCAAAAGTGAGCCTCAGATCATACTGTGCCAATCTGATGAAAGCAATGCCACCAGTGCTGGAGGAGAGGAAACAAGAGCACTAAGTGCCTGGAATGGCTTTTTTACTTACACTCATGAATCTCTAGATAGAGAAAAGATGGCACAATCAGTGGTTTGTGAAAAGAGAAAAAAAAAAAAATAAATAAATGGAGAGAGAGGAAGTAGAAAAAAGTCTTGTGCTCATCCTAGAAGAGTGCACTATGCATAGGTATACTCTTTCCCATGGTACCACCAATGTGTGCTGTTTACATGGGCCTGGACCAGACACTCCCTAAAAGCAGAGAAAAGGGTATCTTCAAAACAAGTTAATGATGTGCTTCTTATCCCCTTAAAAAACATTAATGTGCAACTAAGACACAAGACAATGTAGAATTTAAGGTCAAAAAGTCTTTAGTAATTGCTAATTCATCTTCAGAAAGGTGACAAGATTCCCCTAAGGTCAATAACTCTTCAGTGACAAAGACCCAGAGAGGACCCAAAGCAGCCTTTAGAACAGCAGTGTTTTCACTACAATGCCCACTGCACTAGAAAACAGGTTGGGCTGGCCCTTCAAAAGGGAGCTGATAAATCTCTTTAGTAAGTTGATAATATGCAGGGCTTTACTCCGTTATAGAAATTTCAATGGTTTTTATGTGTTATTAACATGAGGCCTAACCCTGAGGTAAAACTTGCATGAGAATTTGCTACACAGCATACTTTAGAGTCTTTGTTTCTAATGTAGATGAGTCCTAGCATAAATCTACAAATGCTTCCCCAATATCCTATAAGAACAAACTAAACAAGTCTTATGTCACCTATGCCTTCACACACAACTCGAAATAGATAATTCCTGAACAAATATAAATCTCAATGAAATTCTCGGGGTTTTATTAAAATAGAAGAGTCCTGGGCTCAGTGAGGTGGAGTGGGTGGTGCTCTATGATCCTTGATTTGTGGCAACCTCAGGGACTTAGAGTTTCTACATTATTAGTTTCTGAACCTCAGGGGCACAATCAGAGTCACCTAGCAGCTTTTGAAAATTCCAATGCCCAGGATGCACCCAAATCAATGAGATCAAACTCTGAAATGGTGTCCAGTCTTCAATATTTCTTAAAGCAGGTTCGGAACACAGTTGAACTACTAGTTAGAGATGGTTAAGCCTGCGTAAGTGTGACAACGTGGAGTGGGAAAAATTGGTCTGGGCTACTGTCACAGTTGTTTCTCTTAGATTATTGTTTTTAATACTTGAAACTTATAAATGTTTTTAAAGGAAAAGGTGCCTTTAAGCATCACACATTAAAGGTGCCTTTAAGCATCACAAATTATGATGGTTTAACTCACGGAAATTAGAGCAAAATTTCATAGCAGAAGAAATAACCATAGCTCCCTTAGGAAAATAATAGTACACACCCTTGTAACCAACCTCTACTGAATTTCCACATAGGATTAATCTGATCTCATTGTAGAACATATTGACGAATGCCCAGAGAGCACAGAATGCCAGCACCTGTACTCCCATTGGCGGAGATGTACGCTTACCAGGAACAAATTTATTTGTTCTTTCCTAATAACACCTATTACAGCTGTTATCCTAATTACTTAATATAATTTTATTTTATATTTTATAAACCAAAATCAATAAATATTGTGCAAAAGGAAATACAGTGTTTTTTTCTGTAAAAGTTAAGTAAAATTCTTGAAAAAACTTCATAAAGACATATCACTTACATATATGTAATTTATTACATATTATAATATATACATTTAGTAATATCACTATATTTATATATACTTATGGATATTATATATATGTATATATATAAATGTTTTGGAAACATTTGTCAAAACTTTATGAGATTTTGCACTTAATTGTTTCATAAATATCTTTAAATTCCATCTTCCCTTTTAATCTTGAAGTTTTTAGTGTTGCATTAAGGGTGTGGTTTATGCAAGAAAGATAATAAGGAAAAGAGTTTCAATTAACGTATTATATTCAGAGAAAAGGCCTTGGTCCTGTATCAAAAGAATGTCAAATAAGTGTAATTTTATATGCCATAAGTTAAAGAGGACTTTTAAGGTACTTCTGCCTCATATTTCTGGTTCTTTCTTCAAAAGCGTTTTTGAATTAACCAACTGTTAGTCGAATCATAGCTGAGAAAAAGGTCTTCCATTATAGTGGTAGAGGAAAACATGGCCAAAGATTTTGTCAGAATCATGCTTTACTTTGTAGTGTGAGTACGGGCGTTTTCACTGAGGATCTCTTCCAAACAGCCATGCAGAGGGATAATAGCATGGGCTTGGGAGTCAGCCTGGATTTCTAATGTCTTTTCTGACACTGACTAGTTCTGTGATCTTGAGAAATTTATTCGCCCTTCCTGGACCTCAACCACTTTCCCTGTAAAATGAGGTTCGTAAGAAAACAATGAGGAATAAATAAAATATGTGAAGAGGAAGTATATGACAGGGGTTAACAGCTTGAGCTATGGACTCAGAGATCTTAGTTTAAATCCCCGTGATGCCACTTATTAGCTTTGCAACCTTGGGCAAATTTAATTTTTTCTGAGCTTCCATTTTATTTTCTTTAAAAATGAAACAAACGATATATACTTATAAGGTTTTGCAGGATTAAATGAAATAATGCTTATGAAGCACTTAAAATCTTGTCAGAGACGTAGTGAGTACTAAAAATGTTAATTTTTGCTATTATTTGCAAAAATATCAGTAAGTGATAATAATTCACATGTTAATATATTATTATTGTAATTATCCTTGCCCCGGTTTTAAAATAAGACACTTTATGGTAATTTGAAAAATATTGTAGAAGTTCCATTTGCTTTGACCTGCTACATCCTTAGAGGGAAATACTAAGTTCCTGAACAAAATAGGGGTTTAAGTGATCAACAGTACTGTGGCCTTTTGAGTATTATGAAGATATCTATTATAGTGTTTAAGATGAAAATGCTGTGATGGCTGACAAGTTTTGATCTTACTAAATACCCTATAATTAAATCCATTATAACTCTGAACTAAATTGACAGTAAAAGGATTCTGATTTAAAGGCACAATTTTGTGATAATTGAATTCTAGAGATTGGAAAAGATACTGGAAAATAATTGCAAGGGAGGTAGTATAAAAGAGAGAACTTGCCTATACCTAATTTTTAAATTTGCTAGCTTGCTGGTGTTCAATCAATTAGAAAAGATAAATTTCTGAAAATGTCCATGTATGTTCATAAAGAATGTGCTTTGTAATTGCTAAATGGTGGATTCTTCATATTTCCTTTAGCTTCAAGTTTGTTGTTCAGATTTAAGAGATGTATATTGAAATGTCTCACTAAAATAGGTATCAGTTTTTCTTTAGATTGTCAAATTTTTCTTTACAAAATATGAGTATAATTAGGTGTATACCTAATTATTTTATTCTTCTTGCTGAATGGAATATTTTGTCATTATAAATGACCCTCTCCACCATCAGGTTTATTTTTGCCTTATAATTTATTTTGTCTGATAGTTACATTGACAAACTAGTTTTCGTTGGTTTGGTATTTTCTTAACTTATCTGTTTCTAATTAAATGTGTCCTTTGCAGATGAAAAAGGGGACACATACTAAACCTGGCAAGCTCAGGTGAAGCATATGCAGGTGGGCCTTCAAACTCAGAGACCAAAAGTAACCATATAGGATTGTCTGAACATAAAAATTCCTAACTAAAAGCTGGTCATTTCGGGTAGTCATGTCCTAGGCCTGTAGCTTTTTTGAAAAAGGTCAATGTTTACCTTAGATGAGCCTGTCTGTTGTCTTTTTGCATCTAAGATAACATATCTTTGAAATGTCAGAGTAATCTCCTTTTCTAGACCCCTCAAGCCATCTCCATGTACCAGAGCATGAGACCAGAGAAACCCTCATTATTACCTTGTTCCCTGAATACCATTTCTGTAAACATTCCCTGTAAACATTATTAATTATTCTGTATCCACCAATATAAAAGAAATATGTGTCTCTCTGTTTTACGTTTTATCCTATCCCAGAAATTTCCCCACTTTGCTTTCTCCCACTCTGTTAATTTACCACCAATGGATTTAATGTAACCGTCTTTATGTCTCCTCCTTTAATTCTAATGTATAAAATAAGCAGCAAAACTGACATTTTCTAGAGCATTTTTCAATTTATTGAGATTTTGTTCCTGACAATTTTCGTCAGTTTGGTTCAAATAAACTCATAAAAATTCTAACTAAAAAGTTTAGACATTTCTTATACTTTAGAACATATAATTTCCTAGATGAATTCATTCGTCTTTTATAAACAGCATATATGTGAATTTATTTTTCAGTACAATTCAAATGGACAAGTTTAATCAATTTACATATTTTATAATTCATAAAATATTTGAATGTTTTTTGTCCTATTCATTTATGATTTAATTTATCTCATTTTACATGCATTTCCTAATTTTTTCTTATCTTTATTGAGCTAAGATTCATATAACATAAAATTCACAATTTCAACTATTTTAAATTGTACAGTTCAGTAGTACTTTCCCAATGTTGTTCATTCATCGACACTATTTCTAGTATCATTTTATCACACCAAAAGGAAATCACATACCCATTAACCAGTAATAGCTCATTTCCTCCTATGCCCCAGCTTCTAGAGACCACTAATCTGGCAACCACTAAATATCATAATTTCCATAGAGATCACTTTCTGTCTATAGATTTGCCTATTCTAGGATAGGCAATACGTGTTTGGCTTCTTTCATTTAGCATAATGCTTTCAAGGTTCATCCATGTTGTACCATGTATCTATTAATACTTCATTTATTTTTAGGGCTGAAAGATAATCCAATGCGTGTGTGTGCGTGTGTGTGTGTACATATATGTGTGTTGTATGTGTATGTATATATATATATATACACATATATATATTTACGCATTCCTCAGTTGAAAGACATTTGAGTTGTTTACAACTTTTGGATATTGTAAATAGTGTGACTATGAACCTTCATGTAAATGTTTTTATTTGAACATCTCTTTTCAATGTATTTGGCTATTTACTTAGGAGGAATTGCTGGGTCATATGATCATTCTATGCTTATTTAGATTAGTTTTGTGGAACTACAACCTGTTATTCAAAGCGGGTTGAAATTTTAAATTCTCACCAGCAATGTATGAGAATTCTGATTGTTCCACATCCTTACCAACACTTACAATTTTGTTTTCTTTTAAATTATTTTATTATAGCTATTCTGGAGGGTATGAAATGGTATTATACTGTAGTTTAATTTACAATTTTCTAATGACTAATGAAGATAAACATCTTTTTATGAACTTACCGGCTATTTGAATCATTGTTTTGGAGAAATGCCTAGTAAAATTCTTTGCTTACTTTTTAAATGGGGTGTTTTCTCTTTCTTGTTAAGTTGTAAGAGTTTGTATATATTCTGGATAATAGTCTTTTATCAAATATATGATTAGTGAACATTTTCTCCCATTCTGTGGATTGTCTTTTAAATTTTGATGAAGTCTAATGTATCTTTTGTTGTTGCTGCTTATGCTTTTGGTGTCATATCTAAGAAATCACTGAAATTATTTTGAATGCTATTTTACTAATGCGCATGTTTACTCTTATGCTAGAATCACAGTTTTGATTACTGCAGGTTTGTAATAGGTTTTGAAAACAGAAAATGTGAGAATTCTAACTTTATTCTTCTTTTAAAGCTTGTTTTGGCTATTCTGGTCTCTCTTGCAATAGTATATAAATTACAGAATTGGTTTTTTTTCTTTTATTTCTTCACAAAAAGGCATTTGAGATTTTAATGAATCTGTAATGAACCTATAAATTACTGGAAAGTTATGTCACCTTAAAATATTATGTCTTCCAGTCCATAAACACAGGAAATATTTTTTAATTAGACTGTCTTTAATTTCTTTCAGCAATGTTTTGCAATTTGCATGGTACAGCTCTTGAACCTTCTTAGTTAAATTTATTCCTAGGTATTTTGCTCTTTTTCATGCTATTATAAATGGAATTGTGTTTTCTTGATGATCTAATTGGCTTTTAATTTTTTTTTCAATTACAGTTGGCATACCATATTATATTAGTTTTAGGTGTAAAACATAGTGATCAGACATTTATATAACTTACAAAGTGATCATCCTAGTAAATCTAATACCCATCTGACATTAATCATACATATTACATATTACTGATTTATTCCTTATGCTATACTTTACATCTACATGACTATTTTGTAACTACTAATTTGTACTTTTTAATCTCTTCACCTTTTTTACCTACCCTCCCCCCATTCCCTCCCATCTAGCAACAATCAATATATTCTCATATCTACAAATTTGTTTCTGTTTTGTTTGTATATTTTGTCCTTTAGATTCTACATATAAGTGAAATCATATGCCATTTGTCTTTCTCTGTCTAATTTACTCCACTCAGCACAATATCCTCTAGGTCCATCCATGTTGTTGCAGATGGCAAAATTTCATTCTTTTTTTATGGCTGAGTAATATTCAATTGTATATATGTACCTCTTATTTATTCATTCATCCATCAATGGACACCTGTGTTGCCTGTATATCTTAGCTATTGTAAATAATGCTACAATGAACATATGGATTCACATGACCCTTCAAAGTAGTGTTTTGGGTTACTTTGGATAAATACACAGAAGTAGAATTGCTGGGTCCTTCTCTGTCTCTTGTTATAGTCTTTGTTTTAAAGTCTATATTGTCTGGTATAAGTATTGTTACCCTAGCTTTTTTTTTTTTTTTAATGAAATATCTTTTTCCAACACTTTACTTTCAGTCTGTGCGTGTCTTTCGACCTGAGGTGAATCTCTTTTAGGCTGCATATGTAAGGCTCTTGTTTTCTTATCCATTCAGCCAAACTATGTCTTGATTAGAGCATTCAATCAATTTACATTAAAGGTAATTGTTGATAGACATGTAGTTATTGCCATTTTATTATTCATACATTTTATCTTTCTTCTTCTTCTTCTTAAAGAAATCCTTCTAATAGTTCTTATAATACAGATTTGGTGTTGATGAACTCCTTCAGCTTTTCTTGTCTGGGAACTCTATCTGTTCTTGGATTCTAAATGTTAGCTTTACTGAGTAATCTTGGTTGTAGGTGCTTGCCTTTCATCACTTTGAACATTTATTACCAGTCCCTTCTGGCCAGCAAAATTTTTGTTGAGAAATCAGCTGACAGTCTTATGGAACCTCCTTTGTAGGTAACTAACTGCTTTTCTCTTTTGTCTTTAACCTTGGCATTTTAATGATGATGTGTCTGGTATGCGCCTCTTTGGGTTCATCATGTTTGGAACTCTCTGCATTTCCTGGGTTTGTGTGTCTATTTACTTCACCAGGTTAGGGAAGTTTTCAATCATTATGTCTTCAAATAGGTTTTCAATTTCTTGCTCTCTCTCTTCTGGTTCTCCTATGATGTGATTGTTTATATGCTTAATGTTATCTCAGAGACCCCTGATACTATCCTAATTTTTTTATTTTTTTTTCTTGTTGCTGCTCTGATTGAGTGTTTCCTGCTACCTTATCTTTCAAATCACTGATTCAATCCTCCTCTTCATCCAATCTGGTTGATTCTCTCTAATGTACTCTTCATCTCAGGTACTATATTCTTCATATCTGACTGATTCCCTATTATGTTTTCTATCTCCATTTTTATGTTTTCTATCTCTTTGTTAAAGTTCTCCCTGAATCCATCTACTCTACTCCCCTAAGTTCATTGAAAATTCTTATAACCAGTGTTTTCAACTCTGCATCTTGAAGATTGCTTATCCTCACTTTGTTTAGTTCTTTTTCTGGAGCTTTGTTCTGTTCTTTCATATGAGACAGTTTCTTTGTCTCTCAATTTTGGCTATCTCTCTGTGTTTGTTTCTATTAATTGGTAATGCTGTGTGTCTCCTGGTCTTAGTAAGCGGTCGTATGTAGTAGGTGACCTGTGGGGCCCAGTGACAGTCTTCTTTGGTCACCTGAACCAGGTGCTCAAGGTGTGTCCCTTGTATGGATTATGTGTGCCCTCTGTTTTTAATTGAGCCTTGGTTGCTGTTTGCACATCAGTAGGAGGGATTGGCCCTCAGGTTAATTGGTTTGTGAGATTGGCTGATGTTATACATGGGCTGACCCTACAGAGCACAATTCCCTTTAGCAGGCTCTGGTGCCTGTCCAGTCTTCTTTTGGGTGTGTCATCCTCAGATGCCAGGCCCTGGTGATGCTCTGGCTCAGTCAGAAGCTGGCCACCAGGTGTTGCGGCCCCAGGGCCTCCTGGGAGGTGGCCTACTATAGGCTAAGTTCAGCAGCAGCCTGTGCTCTGCCTGGGACCACCTTACAAAAGTCACCAAGCAATCTATAGATGACTATCACTCTTGCTGGGCTTAAAGGTGCCTTAAGAGGTCAACCAGAAACTGAGGCCAGCTTCTACTAATGCCAGGCTTCAGGCTGCTTACCTGGAGGTACAAGTCATGCAGAGGTCAGATTCTGCTTGTTTGAGTTTTGTGAAACTTTGAAAGAATTTAGGAAAATTGAGCCAAGATAAGCCATTTGCATGGAAAAGCCACTGGAGGTGGCTTGGGTGAAACCAAAAGTTAAGTCTCAGAGGAATTACCAGGGCAGAGTGATCATTGGTTAGCCAGGCTGATAGAGACTCAGATATAGTGGTCCCTTGCATCTGCACACCAGGATGCGGGAGTGGTCTCAACAAAGTGACAATGGATGCTGCTTGCACATCTGTCTGGGAGAGAGCTGCTCCTCCAGCCCTCTCCCTGAAGCCAGACAATTCAGTTCCTCCTCATATGTCCCCGGTGCATTGTCTTCAGCAAACCCAGAGCCAGAGTAGAGAGCTGTGAGTCTGGCACTGAGTAAGTCCACGTGGGCATTTTAGAGGAACTTCTGCAATTTCAGCTTCTGCAAGTCCATCTCACTCAGCCACAATCTCCACTGGTTTTCACAGCCAGAAGTTATAGGGACTTCTTTCCTGACATTGGAACCCTGGGTTGGGGAGCCCAGTGTGGGATCAGGACCCCTGTTCCTCCCGGGGTATTTCTGCAGGTGAGATTCCTTTCTCGATTCTCAATCAACACACGCGGGTGTGGACCAGTATGTCCATGTCCTCCGACCCCCTACCACCAGTTTTGAAATGGCCTTTTCTTTTTTTTTTTTAATTTATTTTAATTAGTTTCAAGTATACAGCATATTGGTTAAACATCTATACAGTTATAAAACGATTTCTGCAATTGCTCCCTCCATCTCCCGACCCTCCACTTAGCGAAAATATTAATGCTAAACTGCATTCCCTATGCCATGTTCCCCATCCCATAACTATCCATCAGCTATGATTTTGTACTTCTTTGACCCTTCACCCTATTCTCCTAGCCTCCCAAACTCCCCTCTCCTCTGTTCATCACCAAATTGTCCACTATATTTGTGAGTCTGTTTTTGATTTGCTTGCTCTTTTTATTCCTTAGATTCTGCATATAAGTGAAATCGTATATTGTTTATCTTTCTCTGTCTGACAAATACTTTTCTATGTCTATCAAAGCAATATTTTTTACCATCCTCTTCCTTTCAGCCTGTGTTGTATCTTTTAATCAGAAGTATCTTTTAATCAGTAGGCAGCATATGCAGGGGGGCTTGTTTCCTTATCCTTTCAGCCACTCTATCTTTTGGTTGAAGCACTTACTTCTTTTCCTTTAAGGTACTTATTGATAGGAATGTAGTTGTTACAATTCTTGTATTCCTGTTTTTGATACAAATTATTTCTTCTTAAAGAAGTTCCTTCAACATTTCCTTAATACTGGCTTCGTGGTGATAAATTCCTTTAGCTTATTTTTGTCTGGAAAGCTCTTTATCTGTCCTTCAACTCTAAATAATAGCTTTGCTGGATAAAGTCTCCTTGGTTGAATCCTGGTCTTCATCCTGTTGAATATTTTTGCCAAGCCCTTCTGTCCTGCATTAGTTTCTTTTGAGAAATCAGCTTCCAGTCTATGGTATTCCCTTATAAGTAATTATCTGTTTTTCTCTTGCTACTTTTTAGTTCTTTCCTTGTATTTAACCTTTGGCATCTTAATTATGAATTTGCCTGGTGTGGGCCTTCTTTGGAGCCCTGATTTTTTGGAATTCTCTGAGCTTCCTGGGGTTTTATGTCCATTCCTTCACCAAGTTAGGGAAGTTTTCCATCATTATTTCTTCAAATAGCTGTTCACAACTTGATTTCTTCAGTTAGGCCAATTAAGGTCCCCCATATGCTTCTTAAATTATTTTTATAGTCTTGGCTTTTTTTTTTTTTAATATATATACCATGCTGATTGGTGTCTTTGGCTTACTGTCCTCTGATAGGGCATTTGATCTTCTTTATTCACTTTGTTTATTCCATTTAATATACTTCTCATCAGATAATGTGTTCTTCATTTCAGACTGGTTCCCTTTTATAATTTCATTTCTATTTTTATCTTCTCCTTGAAGTTCTCACTGAAATTTAATACACTTCCCAAAAGTTCATTGAGCATCTTATAACCGTGTTTTGAACTCTGCATCTGTTAGATTACTTGACTTCCATTATTCTGGATCTGTATTCTGTTCTGTCATAGGTTTCTGCTTCTTTGTCTTCCCATTTGGCTGCTTTTCCATGTCTGTTTCTATGTCTAAGCAAAGCTCCTAAGTCTCCCAGTCTTATTAATGTGAATTTGGAAGTAGGTGTCCAGTGACAGTTCTGAGAGGGGTTCAGCTGCAGGCCAAATTTAGCCCAGCCTATACCCTTCCAGGGCCACCTGTTAAGATTCAGCAAGCAATCCACAGATGCTGTGCTTATAGTTGCCTCAAAAAGGGCCACACCAGAAAACCAAGGGTAGCTGCCTCAATTGAGTCTAGGTGCTGCTCTGCAAGGAACACCTGACTCGCTGAGGATATAACTGGATATTGGCTTGAGTGGGGCCGCAAGTTGAGGGAGGTGGGATTTCAGGATCTTCTGGGTGAGTAACCTCTGTTGTCCAGTATAATGGCACTGGCATATGGCAACACTGTGTCTGTGCACTAGGATGGGACAGGCTCAACAGAGAACAATGGTACCACTGCACTTCTTTATAAAGCAACTCTCACCTTGGCCCTCACTCTGACAATATCTCCCTGTAAGTCCCTCCGTTGCCCCCTGTGTACAGCAAATCGGCACTGGGCTAGAGCAAGCAGGTCTTCACCTATGAAAATTCCAACTTGTGGGCACAGCCCCTTTAAGAGCATCTGCCGCTGCCATTGCTGCAGCCTTCCTCTCACTCAGACGCTGGAGACCAGGCAACACTGCGACTCAACCCTGTCCTACCTTCTGCCATTGCAGGGTGATTTTTTAGTTTCTCCCTAGTTGCATAGCTTGTTCACCTAGATCTCAGGCACATTTTCCTTGCTATTGCTCCTTGCTTTCCATGTACAATTTTGACTTGGTTGCCAGAAGGAATGAACAGAGCCTCCATCATCTACACCATTTTATTTTTCCTCTGCGAATTGGCCTCCTTCTTAGGACCAGTGTAGGAATTCTGTTCAGGTAGACTTCAGCGCAACTCCCAGTGATGGTTGTTCTGTAGGTCAATCATAATTTTTATTGTGTCGGTCATGAGAGAAACCGAGCACCAGTAGTTTCTCCTCTGCCATTCTTGACCAGAGTGTTCTCCAGTTGGCTTTAGGTGATTTATGAGTGGGGCAGCATTTCCTTTAGCAACTAGCAGATTCGCTTTTGGAATTGTTTTTTAGTTTCCTTTTTGGATTGTTCATTGCTAGAGTAGTTAAAATATAATTTATTTGTATGTTGATTGTGTATCCTACTGTTTTTGCTAAATTTATTAGTTTTAATACTTTGTTGTCAGTTCTTTAGGATTTCTATATATACAACTATGTCTTCTGTGAATAGACATAGTTTATTTGTTCTTTTTAACAATTAGATGCCTTTATTCTCTTTTCTTGCCTAATTGTTCTGGTTATTCAATATTCAATAGAAGTAGTGAAAGTAGCACCCCTTGTCTTACTCCTAATCTTAGGGAGAATGGTATTAATCTTTTAACATTGGAATATGGTATTAGCTGTGGGTTTTCCATAAATGCCTTTCATCATATCAATTCAGTTCTCTGCTTAGTTTTTGTTTTTCTATTGTTATTGTTTTAGCTTCATTTCATTTTTGCCATGATATAGCAGTATTGGATGTTGTCAAATACTTTTCTGCAACAACTGAGATATATTCATGGTCTTTTCCCTTTATTCTATTCAAAGTTGTATGTTGAGCAAATTAAATTTCATATGTGCATTCTTAGAATAATCCAACTTATTTGAGTTGCATTCTATCCTTTTAAATGCCAGTTCAGTTTGCTGGTATTTTGTTGAGGATTTTTGCATCCATATTCATAAAGGATCTTAGCCTCTAGTTCTTTTCTCATGATATCTTTGTCTACCATGGGTGTCAAGTTAATTACTGGCTTCATGCCTCATACAAAAGTTTGGCTTCGGTTTATTTGTTTTGTCTAGTTTTAAAACTTGGTTTGAGAGTGATATATCTCAGGTGCTCACTTTTAAGAGTAGTAAGCCGTGCCCTCAAATCCCTCATTCTGTGAACAAATTTTGTCTCCTTTAGTCCACAACCAAGATTCAGACCAATATTGGTCGCTTCATGATTTTCAGAAGACAACAGCTCAGGCTTTAGCCACAGTCATTTTGCTTTCGTTTGGCAACTGAATAACCAAACTATGTATCATGTTTTTGAAACAACCATGTTATTTATTCCATTTTAATTTATTTGTAATTATATGTGTTGTATAGCTGAAGTATGATCAAAATACCAAACTCAGATGTGATTATATCTTAAAATACAAAATAACCTAAAATAATGTCGTTGTTTTGTTTGTTTTTAAAAAAGCATGACACATCTCCATGATACTAGAAGAAAATAATGTAACACATTAGGAGTTTGTTCAGTATGGAATTCTACATATGCATGAGCATAAATTCAAAAACAAATATAGATTAGGCAATAAAATAGGTCGTTGCGGAACTACTGGTTATTCATTTGGAAGAAAAATAGATTGCTTGCTCTCCTTCCACGAGATAGTGTTTCTCATTCTGAATGCTGAAATGAGGGGAGATTAGTTTGTATTGAATTATAGCCTGTTGTAATTGCCATATGCAAGACAAAACTCTTTGATAACTATTTTGGCAATGACAACAAATTTAAACACAAACACCTTTTAACCCATAAATACCATTGCTTAGAATTCATTTTTACAAATAGTATTGTACACACAACAAAGCTTTAGATATAATGGTATCGTTCCACATATTTCTAATTGCCAAAGATAAAAACTGGAAACAACACCCAAATATTCAGAAAAAAGTGATTAAATGAGTAGTGATAAACAAGAAATGGATACTAAAGTAGCAATCATAAAAGTGAAGTGGGTCTTTATGTTCTTATATGACAAATATCTGGACCTATTTCTAAGTTATAAAATGCAGTAAACTTTTTTTAAATAAAATACAGTAAAACTGCAGGCTATCGTAAGGGTTTTAAGCATTGCAGCCAAAGCTCAGACCACTGGATATTTAACAATATCATTCCTGATAAACTATCAGATTAAAGAGAACATCAAAGTTATAACTACATAAGAATCTAAGTTTCATGTAAAACAAAAAATAAAAATAAATTATTTATATCCTTAAAACCACTTTAAAACTACCCACAAAAATATCTATATCTTGTTAAAAGTAAAATATTAAGCTAGCAATTTGAGAAGCAATTGAAATTTGAGAGAATAAAAAAAATAATAAAAAGAAGATCTAATCTACATGTGAATTGCTGAGCATTTAAAGCATCCTGACTTGAGGATCTGAATAGACATTTTCTTTCAAGGAATACATTCAAATGACAAATAGATACATGAAAAGGTCTCAACATTACTAATCATAATAAAAATGTAAATCAAAACACCACATGAGATATTACCCCAAACCTGTTAGAAATTATTATTATCAAAAAACATGAAATAAGTTTGGGAGAGATGTGGAGAATAGGTACTTGTACATCATTGATGGAAATGTAAATTTACTGCAGCCATGATAGAAACAAGTATTGAAGATTCCCTCAAAAAAGTTAAAATAGAGCTAACCGATATGATCAGCATTCCACTCTGAATATCATCCAAAAATTAAAAATAAAACACTAACTCAAAAACATATAAGCACCCCTGTGTTTATTGCAGCATTATTTACAAAAGCCAAGATATAGAAGTACCTATGTGTCCATCAGTAGATAAATAGCTAAAGAAGATGTGGTACAGTACGTACATAATAGTATATTATTCAGCCATAAAAAAAGAATAAAATCTGCCATTTTGACAACATGGATGATTTTGAAGATAGTATACTAAGTAAACAAATTGAAATAAAAAGAACAATATCATCATGCATCCTCACTTATGTATAAAATCTTAAAAGAAAAAAAAAAAGCTCGTAGATACATTAGAACAGTTTGGTGGTTGCCAGCGGCAGGTGCCAGGAAGGTGAGTGAAATATGTGGAGGAGTTCAAAAAGGTACAAACTTGCAGTTTGTAAAATAAGTCATACAGATGTAATGTACAACATGGTAACTATAGTAAATAGTACTGAGACTGCATGTTGAAAGTTGCTTAAGAGAGCAAATTTTAAAAGTTCTCATCACAAGAAAAAAATTGTAACTATGGTGATGCTGTTAATTGGACTTATTTGTGATGATATTTTGCAATATACACAAAATAAAATCATTATGTTGTACGTCTAAGCTAATATAATGTTATACATCAATTATATATCAATAAAATAAAAATAAATAAGGTATCCTATCTTTGTGATAATCTTAAATCATTGGTGGTTGAGATCAATTATCCAGTGATAGAAATGTTCTACAAGTCGATTATGATGGTTTCCCATGGTTTCCAATGATAAATTTACTAAAAATCAGTTGATAGTACATTAAAAGAATGAAATTTATGATGGGTTAATTACACTTCAGTAAAAATTTTTGAAAAAAAATTTTTTTACTGACATTTAGCAGTTTTCCTTAAACAACCTTAGATTATTGCAAGTCTGTTGTTTAATGTTCAGAAAAATTGATTTTGACCATTTTGCCAGGATTTTCATTACTTTTATGAAGAAGTGAATTTGATTGTATTTGTACATTCACTCTACTGTTTGGAATTCTGGCTGTCCTAGATATATTTATACTTTATTTAAGTGCATCCATATGTAGATTAGTATGTATACATATTTAAGTGTATGTATATATATAGTAATTTTGCTTTCATCATCTCATCTCTCTGCTTATATAGTATTTTTCTGAAAATTCAGAGAAAATTGAAAAATTCTTTAAATTTCTTTCAGTTAATGAAAGTTATATGAAGTCATGTAACAAACAGAACTCATATTGATTCCTTTAACTTTGTGAGCATGATAAGCAATTTTCCTGCAGCCTCTTTATTTAAATTTATTCCTTCAATAGTGCTGCTCATATGTTGACTTCAAAAGTAATTGACACTGATAAGATCAAAGTAGAATTTAGATTTACATCTAATAAATCATTACATATACTGTGAAACGCTGTCATTAGACCATATCAGGCACAAAAGTTTGATATATTGCTAGTAAAGAGGCCCCTAATTTGTATTACAAATATACTGAAAGTACTCAATTCCATTTGGTTATTCTTAGTAGCACTGGATGAAACAAGTACTGCCCATAAATTCCTTCACGAACAAGAAAACGATCAAAAACTCTTTCCAAAATTACAAAAATGTGTTACAATTTGTCCATTTTTGCATTTATATTCTTAGTCTTTATGCTTTTTGTTCTTGTTTGATTCTCCTTTGTTGATCATTTTCATTTGGTCAGCCATTCAGCAGTTTTTATGCTTTTTATTTCTGGTTCCATGCCCTTTAATCTTTGGATCTGCCTTTCCCTCTATTCTTTCTAAGCATAAATTTTTTATTTTGAGTAGAAGAATTGTTTGACATTAACTTTCAGTTCCTGAATGATGACAGATTCTCCTTTTCGTTATTCATGCAGTCTCTTAGTCATGCTGCTTCATGTATAGTAAACAAAGGAAAAATTTAAATTGCGTGTCCCTATCCAATTTCTCTGAATCACAGTGATGTTGTATGTCATTTCAGAAGTATTGATATAATACCTAATGGGACTCTATAGGATATGCCCACAACTTCAGCCATACGCATCCTCAGCTTTCTCATGAATAAGATCTATATGTAGCAAAAAAGGAAAATAAACATACATATGGTGAGGTGTCAGGCTGTCTGTCTATGATAGACTTTGAAGAAATGCTCTACCTATTGCAATTTTGTATTTGAAAAACAATAGAAATGGGTTAACTGAGCAGAAAAGGAATATACTAGAGAGGTTGGGTTAGTTCACAGAATCTTGGAACACTAGAGGATCTAGGTGGAAACAAAGGGAGTCAGCTGGTAACTAGCACAAACCAGCCTGGTCAGAACGCCTCTACTGCCAATCAAAATCTGGATGCTGAGACTGGCATCATCACCATTAGGCAGTAGATAGTGATCGGTGGTGTGTTTGGTAAATATCTAAAAACTGGCTATCAAAGAAAAAAGTTCTAATTGTAACATTTGTCAATTATACACATGTAAATATTCTCATCATGAGAGATATCAAGACACCAATGTGCTCACTAAATGCAAGTGGAAAAATGTGTAGTAACACACCATTATATATATTTCATATTATATGTATAATAAATATATTATTAAAAAGCAATAAAATCATTAGGAACTGATGAGTTTTTGAGTATTTAGGAACTATTTACAACATAATCTGTTAATTGGAAGTTTATATAATTTGATATTAATAAAAAATTAAATGACTCAAATTCTAGAAATTTTAACAATTTGCTCCAGGACTCCACTGATGAAGGTCATTGTACACCCACTATGGGACTCTAGGCATAATGTAGCTGCCAGCAGAACGTGTTCTAACAGTCCTCTAATTTCTTGGATACACTTGGTTTCCAGGTTCAAAGTTTAGGAAGAGAGCATCTCTAGATAACATGCCAGGATTCATAATGCCAGAATTTTGCATTTGCAGAGAAAAATAGGTCCTGTGCTCACCAAAAAAAATTTACACAATAGTATATTTATCAATGTAGCAAAAGTTACTAGATTAGCTTCGGATCACAAAAACAAGAAAATAAATAAAGATAAAAGTCTACATAAAAGACTAGAAGTTTAACAGGACAATCAGGCGGTTAGGTAGAATGGCCAAGGACAAGAAACTTTAAAGTAGGGAAATAGCTTGTGCAAAGGCCCAGAGAAATGAAAATGGTAAAAAGAAAACAGAAAACTAAGACATGTACTTGAAAACTACAAGAAATTTAATTTTCCCACTGCCCAGGGTTATACCTTTAGAGTTTTGTTTGTTTGTTTGTTTGTTTGTTTGTTTTGTTGTTTTTTACCATTGTGGCTGTGGAAATACCAGTAATAATCCCCTTCTCTCCCTAAACCCAAATTATGGAGAGAAATAAAACAACAGCTTAGGATCATGTCCCAATGAAATCGAGACATACTAAACTCAAGTTTAGAAGGGATTATCAGATAGTTAATAAGTCCTCAGGAGGGATGATTTAGTGGATTTTATTCTGTAAGTAAAACCTGAACAAGAATGTCCACATGGCGAAGGAAAACTATCTCATTGGTGTAAGAGTAAAAAATACTAGATAGCATATAGTGAAGGGTTATTGTACATTAGGCAATTGAGTACCTTTCATATATTCTCCATTTTTACTTATCACAATAACCCTTATTATAGTAGCTTCTATCATTTCTCTACTTTACACAAAGGGAATATAAGCACAAAGACATTAAGAAACTTGTCTGAGGTCTGCATAAGCCAAGATAATGGCAATACTGTGGTAAGAACATGAGTGAAACATCTAATACAAAAATTTCGACTTTAGATTTATGCTTATCACCAATGAGAGCAATCAGTCATGAGAGGTTGACATCTCTATAACAAATACTAAGTTGTTCAGGAACTAAGATGTTTACTCAGTTATTCTAACCCCTAACCCCAGCATCCAGAAAGTTTGGAAGGCAATACTTTAACATACAAGACTAAGAAGTAATTGAAAATATTATATTTAGGCAGGTGGACATCTTGATACTCTCAGATTATGCCATATAGATGACTACTTGAGTGTCAATGACTTGCCCATCTTTGATATAGTACAGTGGTAATTATTAAAATCCTAGAGATAGAATTCTTGAGTTGAAAGCATAAGTCTTGTCTTTTTTTTTTTTTTTTTTTGTCTGTGAGGACTTAGATTAATCTCTCTCAGTCTCAACTTCATCTTCTGCAAACTAGGATATAATAGTACCCCCTCATAAGATCATCAGGGGAATGAAATTAAATAATTTAAATTAAATGTTTAGCACAGTGCTTGGCATTAAGATGCACTCAATAAATATTAGTTGTTATTCTTCTTATGTTTTAAGAGGAAATGGACTAGTAAAAGAGGCTCTCTCTGTCTATGCCACTACTTCAGCATATTAGGTTTGTCAGTAACAGAAGAAACCTAAGTGACAATTTGTATATTCCACAACCAACCTAGTCCTCCTGCTTGGCATTAGTTTTCCTTGAATTACTGAGTACTTAGCTTGTTGTGACCTTTTTTCACTATTGTTTGGGCATCACAGTTCTTATAGATATTACAAATGCTGAGAATATCATAAAATATCACATTGAAGACCCAAGTTAATAGATCTAAAGTTATCTCTAGAAGTGTTTGCAATTGCTGTGATTCTCTGCCTAATCAGAATATAATCAAGGTCCAGAAGGGATATTTTGGTGGGTCACCCCAAATCAATTGAATCATTGGGTATTAAATGTGCAGTAATATCACTGCATGAAATAACTTCAACTTTAGATACAAATTCAAGGTAGGTGGTAGGCATTTGGAAATATTAGAATCTCAAGAGAAGGCAGTCTTCTGGGCACCCAGAGAATTTAGTGTACGAGTTTTCACTCTGTAAATAAAGAAATCAAGAAAAATCCTTCACAACTAGCAAAATGACAGGAAGCTAAAAAAACTAAACCTCCAAAAATGCAACATTTTCAAAATTTCATGAGAAACCCAGAAGAGGTCATGTGTCAGTTATAAAATAACCTACTTTACTTCCTGTACTAATATTTTTCCCCTCAAACACTTATTTTATTTGTTTTCTTTCCCTGTTGACTTGATTTCAGAAGAGGATTTCTAAGAATGCAGTGCTAGCACGTCCAAAAAATGGCTTTGAACAGTTATGGGAATTTTGTCTGTCAAATTATCTCCAAGTTAGACATAGACCAAAGAGCTGTGGAGCCAGCCACAGATGGGAACATGAGCATGAATATTGAGTTAGAGACATCTGCCTCTGGCAGGTTCTCAAATTGGTTCCACACACAGAATCACAACAGACCACTCTAAATTCCATAAATCCTTAGTATTTTCATTATTGTTTTTAGGTGTATAGCACCAGGGCTAAATGATGTTTTTAATAAACTTGATATTAAATATGTCACATTAGATATCATGCATCAAATGTACAGTAAATGTTATCTGTTTGGCCTTCTGGTAAAGAGATTAAATCATTAGGAACAACTCTGCTTGCAAAAGATAGAAAAACTTCTGGTTCTTGGTCTGACACTTAAGAAGCTTGGAAATCCACACTCCATTCTCACAACAAAGAAAAAGCTCACTGAAAGTCAAACAAGTTCTTCTTAAAGAATTGAGTAGGAGAGGAGGAACCTGCTGCCCAGAAAAACTGGTAGATACGAGAATAACAGCTACTGGGAGAAGAGACCAGGAGCAGAAGCCTGCATATAGAGCCAGCATTGTAGTAAAGTTAAAGTACACTGACATACTTTAGAGGCTCAGTGTAGACTAGTTGAGAGTTAAAAAACTCTGAGAGGGCCCCCAACTTCACGAGTTGCTACTTCCAAGAGTTCCAAAGGGTTCTCATGTGAAGTCAAAGAAAAATCACCTTCAGCTTCTTGTCTGTTCATCTTGTCTTGATGAACAAGACAAAGAACAGCTGTTGTCTTATTTAACCATTTATACAAGAAGTCCTAACTAATACAGCTGGAAGAGAAGAAATAAAAGGTGATTACATATGAAAATCTAGAAATAAAACTGTCTTTGCAGATGAAATGATTATCTAGAGGGTATCTGAAAAGAATTGACAAAAGAAACCTATAACAATCACAACAACTTTGCAGGATAAAAGGTTAATATAAAAATGTAATTCCTTTCAATAAACCAGCAATTAACAATTGGAATTTGAAATTTAAAGCACAACACCATTTACTTCAAACAGATTTTTGCCTGTCCATAAAACAATGTCACCTGAGGATATCTTATAATTACGAGTTGATTGATTAACAATTATATATCTTATGCAGAAAAATAATGAATAAAGAATATACAAAAGGAATTACAAAGAATCAGATATTTCTAATTGATTCTCAACATTTGTGCAAATAAACATTCTAGATATAAAAAAATTCACTATTTGTGCATTAATCACATTAGTAAATTACTCATTAAGAGCTACTGTGTAGTAAGATTATATATGATGATCAATTTCTAGTGAATTTGATTACAAGACCTACAATATCTCTTCCTTTATATTCAAACAGATTCATGATAAGCATCCCAGATAGAGGCACAGCAAGTTATCAGGCCCTAAGGCTGAAAGAGCTTACTGGTTTTTGGTTTTTTGTTTTTTGTTTTTTGGGTGGCGGTTTTTTCCAAAAAAGAGAAAAGGTGGCCAGTTTGATTTATATACATATGCTTCAAAATTATTCTCTATTTAACATACATGTAATATGTAATTGTTATTATCATGTAATATCTTTGCTTATGTGAGTTCCTCAGTCTAAATGTTTCCCATCTTATTATAGTATTTATATTAAGACCCAACTCAAATGTTACCTACATCATGCATTTTTATTATACTTTTTAAAATCCCAGTCAAAATTATTTACTATCATCCCATTTATTATAATTAGCATTTGCATGTTTTCTTTCTTCTGTGTGCAAGTAACGTGTAAGATTGGATGGAAAATGCTTATAGGATTTAATTAAAGTTCTACTCGTAATGATGAGTCAGGAAATTTTTATAAGACTCAAAGGATCAGAAAAAACACTGTCTTTTTCTTCTTTAATTTATTAGAACAATATGATGATCAAATTTATCAAAAATGTCAAGTAAGAGTGATCTGCTGTACACACATTGCACCTGTGGTCGATAATAATGTATTGTTACACTAAAAAGTTTACTAAGAGGGTAGATCTTCTGTTAAGTGTTTTTATAAGAATTAAATGAAATTAATTAAAAAACATTTACAAAGAATTATATTACAGTATAATACATGCACACACACACACACACACACGACGAATTCCTAGAACAAAACTGGTATCTGATCAATAGTCTCTACTAAAGTATGCTTCAACTTCTTACTAAATTATAAAAAAAGGTAGAAACTCATAACACAAACCCAAATATTGCAAAAAGTGGTGAATACACAATGCAATATAATATATGTATGATTGAACTGCACACTGAAACCTATTAATTTTATTAATCCAATGTCACCCAATACAGTTAATAAAGAAATTAAAGATAGAATTTAGGAGGCCTTTAGCCTTAATTTTAAGGTAAATGGATATTAGATTGAGAAAAACCTTTCTAGTTTTCAGTTCATGAAAGACACCGGAATTTGTTGAAATGGAAGCTGCCCTAACCGAAATTTAGGAAAACTGTACCTTACAATCTGGAAAGCTGGAACATTTCCTCTCTTCCCTTCTAGGTGCTTCATTGTAAGATAGGAAGAATCCTCTCTACCTTTCTCATCCCACTCTATTTCCTATTGTCATCAGATTTATCAAATGATCAACTTTGTAAGTATATAAATGTCTAATTACTACATGGGTACAGCCTGACACCTGAAACTAATATCATCTTGTATGCCAACTATAATTAAAAAAAAAAAATTATTTTAAAAAACTATGTTTGTTATGATACACACACACACATACATACATACATACATACATACATACATACATGAAATTAAAATAAATACTACCACTAAGCCTAGACATCACATCTAGTCTAGAGATTTGTTCATCCTCTCTGCCTCCACTACGTCTATAAAGAAGATGGGATTTCTCTTGCCTCTGGAGAGGAAAGGGAAAGCTTAAGCCATGCTGAATGGTTGATTGAGAGAAGCACCATCAGGGTACTAATTCTGAGTCAGATATGACCTGCTCTGTCCCAGGCAGAGGGGTCGGAAGCCTGGGAAAGCTTTCAAATGTTTCCAAGTCTATGTGTTTTGTTTTGCTTTGTATTTTGTTTTTTTTTTGTTTGTTGTTTTGTTTGTTTTTGTTTTCTACACACAACACCGAGCTAGGTAAAGTAGACATTATCATATTATTTTTAAATAATCTAAATGAGGAAAAAAAAGATGAATTCTTGGCACATAGTTGTTTGATTGGGCTTGCTAAATGAATTAATGATAGCTTGCTATATTCACACTGCAAAATTGTGGCAACTGTTTTGGTGCTCTTTCATCAGATTTCACACACCCTACAGCTACCCTAGGAATGATTGGTCTGTTCCTATTTATAGTTTTCGTTAATAGCAGCCGCAATTGCTTTCAACAGATTTTTTGCAAAAAACCTCTCTTAGAAAGGTGAACAGACTTAAAAATAACTTTTATAAGAAAAAGTTAAATTAATTTTCATTTTTGTAACTATGATAAAACTAAAATAATTGGTAGTCAAATAATACTATTTCATTATTAAGTTTTTATGAAATTTATTTCTCTACTTTGACTTTTAAACCTTTGAGTCCTGCATTCCCATATGCTGTTTTTTATGAAGCTGCTTGTGTCATTATTTATATTTGCCAGGAAGTGACATTTACAAAAGATCAGAACAGTGATACTCGGGCTATGATGCTAAATAAACAGTTAAACATTTTAAAGCCTGGCTTTAAGAAGATATCCCCAATTTTAAAGAAAACAATCCTCTAATAAAAATTATTTGTAATTGATGTTGTGGTGACATTTTTAGAGGCCTCATCAATGACAAAAGAGAAATTTCACTGAAAAGCTTCAAGTTATTCATTTCCACCCAACATAAGGAAAATTAATTTTAATTACTAAATAAAACTTAGTATTTATTCAGCTCTAAATGTTCATGCATTTCAGGAGATGTAAGTTTTTGTGGAGGAGATAAGACATGTACATGTAGATTACAATACAAGTATTGGTGTTGTAGTTAAGTGCTAAAGAAATACACTCAGAATATTATGAATAATCAAGGAAAAAGAGATCATTGAGTGGAGAAAAGGCTAAAGAAGTAAAGCTTTAACTGATCCTTAAAGAATGAAAATAATTGGAATAGATGGGTGGATAATGGAGAACATTACAGTTTGGAAGAATAGCTTAACTTGAATTATGAGCATATCAAATTTGGATTATTTGAGAAAATAAAATATACTGATAAGCTAATCATATTGTTATACATTTAGATTAAAAATATCAAAGTTAAAAGAGATGATTTTCTTCTGGCACAATCCTTAACTATCTATGTTCATTAATCCCTCTACAGCATCCTTAGCAAAACAGTCTTCTGACTTTTGCTGTGATACCTCACTATCACTCCTTCTGTTGCATTGCTGAACAGCGCTAGACATTACAAGATTATTCTTTGCATCAGGCCTATATCCTACCCCTGTAATTTCTACTCATAGTTCTTTTTCTGTTCTTCAGAAATTCATTTGTTACAGAATTGCCAATAAGCCCTTCAGATGTAGTAGTACAAACACTTACTTGCACCTTGGCTACTTATTCTATAACTGTGGAATTAAGTATCAAGGAGAATGGTAGAGCTGATCTTTTAGCTATTATGAAAAAAAATATTTTATTTTTCTAAGAGAAAAATAAACTCAAAGAAGCAGAGATTAATGTGTGATGGTAAAATCATTATGCCAAGTAAATTATGGAAAATTATTCCAAAAATAAACTAAAAGTGTCTGCTATCTAGTAAGAATTCAGAGCAGTCAACATGTTTTTTTCTTCCTTCACTTTTTCCCCCTTCCTTCATTTAGAGAGAAGTCTTAAATCACTAAAATTCTCTGCTCATAGAATAAAAACATCAGTTGCAAATGAATAAGGCTCTGATCTTATTTTCAATACAGTTTCACTGGATGAGTGAACTCTACAGCTATTCCCAAAATCCTTCCCTGTCAATAATTTTTGCCTTTAATAAATTGCATTCAAGCTGCTGACATGCAGTAAAGTTGATTTATATGACTTACATTTTTCCACTCTTCCACTGTTTCTGGTGTACTTGCAAAGTAGCTTAGTCAATTTCTGCTGTTCCACTGGGCACAGTGGTCTAATTCTCTGCATCTTTTTTAGCTTATCCAGTCCCTTCATGTACTGCCATCTCTTTAATAGGAAGTACATTAACAATCAGACATGGACCCAAGAGGACAAAGGACAGAACTGGTTATCAGAAACTAAACTATCCTCAGAATAAGTACACCCAAATGATAACTAAGGTTCTTGTTTTAGTTCTGTATTATCGGCTCTAACAAATTACCACCAACTTAGTAGCTTATACCATTACAAATTTATTATGATAATTCTGGGGGTCAAAATTCTGAATTGAGTTTAAGAGGACAAAAATCAAGGTATCATCTGACTGGTTTCTTTTCAAAGTTCCAGGGAAAAAAAATCTTTCTTCTAGCTTCTAAGGCTGCCCACATTCCTTAGCTTCTGATCATGTTACTCCAACATCTGCTTTCATCATCACAATGCTTTTTCCTCATCTATAGTCAAATCTCCTCTGCTTCTCTCTTTTGTATGGACCTTTGTGATTACATTTAGAACCATCTGAATAACCAGGATAATGTCCCCATCTTAAGATCTGTGCGAAGGCCCTTTGGCCGTAAAGGTAACATTCATAAGTTCTGAGAACTAAGACCTGGATATCTTTAGGGGCCATTTTCAGGCTGCCCCAGCACTGTCTACATTAGTCTTAAAGCATTGGCCTTTCTTTCAGGAATTAGTTTTATGCTAGGTCCTGAACACAACCAGTGGACATAGCCTGGATTTGAACTGAAAGCATACCCTACTGACTTTAAGTTAGACATTTTCTCATATATTTCCTCACTTAACCCAAACCCATTAGCCAATATTATTATCCCACTTTTTAGATGAAGAAACAGACCCTCAGAGAGATGGAAGTGTTTTTGCCCAGGTTTACTCAACCAATAAGAGATAAAACCAACATGAATTCAGAGTCCAGATATGCTCATCAATCTAAAACTCCTCTGTGAATCATATAAAGATTATAACCCTAACTTCCCCTATCTCCCCAATTTTATTTTTATTCTGGCTAGAGAAACCCCTAGGCATGCTTTTCTTTATGTTGCCACACTAACACTAAGGCATCAGGCTTCAGATCAAACTGCTATGTGAGATCTTTCAGACCTGGCAGGTCTCATGACGGGAGGTGCACAGTTTTTTTGGAAGGAACTGCAGTCAGGGACTCAGCCTCCACCTCACCCCACCCCTCACCTTGATCAGCAATACTCAGGTATTTCTGCACTTCTAGCCTAAGTGCCTCCATTCAGAAGCCTCATTTTGGCAACTTCTTGACTGAGGCACTTTTCTCTACTTTGACTCAGTACCCTTCACTCTTAGCCTCCCTTTCTCACTTTCCCCAGCCCATGGGTCTATAGAAAAGTAGAAGTCTTCTGTTTTGGGGCTCCTCAGCAATGAGATGATTCTGCCTATCTGTGCTGCATCCACTTGACCCTCACCCAGTGCTATTCTGTGGGGAAAAATGAAACACCAGGATCTGGAGCCTTACTCTGCCTTTTACTGACAACTGCTTCAGTAAGTAATAAAGCCTTGATTGTTACTTTTGTTGTAGTTTATTTCCCTAATTGGCCATCTCAACACCTGATTGATAACACATACCTGCCAGCCCTGCCCTTTCTCTCTGCAAATATTCAATGCCTATTTGCATTTCGATCTGGTTCCCATCATATGTTTCCCATCTCCACACTCCTCTTCTACTTATAGCTTGTTTTCCATAGTTTATTGATCGTTTGTCTATTATTGCCTGTTGTTTTGTTTCATGAAAATTAGTCTTGCTTCCCTAGAGGATTTTTCTCTAATGTAAGTGCATATTACCCTGTGTCTTTAATAGTAATTCAATAAATACTTAACTATTTAATTTATAAGCATTTACTACAGAATGATTGACTAACTGATTATAATATCATTAGCCTCCTTTAGACTATAGACTCACTACAATCATAGTTTGTGGGTGTAGAGACCAAACAAAAATTATTAATCAAAATTTAGTTCTTTTCTCCCCAAGTTTCCAGTGAGATGTTACTATTTAATTTTAGGAAAAACTTCTTTTATTCTTTTTTTTTCCTCAGGCACTTGCTGCTCATATACCATAACAGGATATTAAATACCTGGAGAAAGAGACTCACATTGGAAGAAAAAATTTTACCAGATGAAATCCTGGAGTTGGTATCTGAGCTTATTAGAAATAGATTTGATGTACTGATTAAGGATTAATATATTCCCCCAAAAGACTCATTCTTAATAATTTTTATATATTTTTATTTCTATTCATATATATATAATATTTATATATTAAATGTTCCAAATTCTTTCATTATTTGTATCCTGAAATACTTGAGTAATAATTATTCATGTTCAATTTTTTCCTCAAAAACTTCACATGATTCCTTGAATTTTTTAGTTCTTCAAGCTTTCAAATTGACTTTATATATACAAGCTTTATTAATGTTCTTACCTACTGCTTGGTGATGACATACATTTAATGATACAAGTTAGATGACCTAGAGCCTCTGTTGTGGGTGGAGTGAGTGAGATTATCATGTGCATTGTACATATGAAGTTAGTGAGGTTCTGAAAATTGAAGAGATTTGTCCAGGGTCTTACAGCCAGTAAATAGAAACTGTCATTGTATCCCTGTATACCTGATTGACTCCAAATACAAAAAATATTCCCAATTCATGATACTAATTCTGAGACAATAATAATAATAATAATATAATAATGATATAATTAAAAAAGAAGTAATTGGTGTCATATCTTAAAGCATGAGTAATTTCTCACCAAAAAGGAATTTGTTTTGTAGAATGTAACTTAAATAAAATGCTTAACTCAAGGATGAGACATTTTATGGAATCTGTCCTCCTTTAAGTTGCTTTTGAATGAATAGATATAGGACAGAGATTAATCTTTTTAATAATCTTGATAGTGATGTTTGTCAAAAATAAAATGTCAGTCTCATTCTTTTTGGAATGGAGCAAAATTCTTATTTTTTTTCTACTACATGCATTTTTTGGCTTATCAATAGCTTCCTTTAAAATATAGACTTCTATTCCTTACCTTTTAAGCAAAATAAATTGAGATGTAAGCTATATTCATCTAGCCAAATAATTTATTTCATGTCTTCATTTATCTTTCCATAGACTGAGTAATGCAGAGAGATTTTTAAGCATGGAAATTTCACTGAAAGTAGTTTCTATCTAGGCATTGTTTATCCAGCTACAAGAGCTCACTTGTTTTCAGTTGTCCACAAAAACTAACAAACAAACATAATTTGAGGTGCTTATTCCTAGTTATACAATGTTATAAGAAATGAGAACAGAAAGTAAACTTTTATGTATACAGATGAGTCCATATAATTCATAGATTATAGTCCTAGAGGAGAATGTAGTATTTGATAACAATAAAATCTTAACTATTCGTTTATGACAATCAATTTTAAAAACACCTTTTCTATGTATCACCTTATCCAAATGTACATAATGACAATATTTTATATGAGCTTATGCTTTTCCTTCCGTGCTGCTCTGTCGGTTGCTCATGTCTATAGGACTACAATACCAATTATCTATGTAATCACGGAAAACCTGTTTTCTTGATTTGTGAAATAAATCACAGTTTCCCAAAGTTTCATTTCATTTCTAACACTTAAATTATTATTTGTCTCTGCTTGATCTGAATTTGGGAGTATTGGAATTACTTGTGTAAATTACTGTCCTTTTTTAATTTTGGCAAACAATGGTTTACCATCCATCCACATACCTACTTGATTGCAGATGAAATCAAAAACATTATTTTAAAGGATTTTGACTTCCATAGAACATTTTTTGGCTAAAATAACTTGATGCACTAAAGATGTTACTGCCGCCCTGGAGACAGATTATTAGTTTACTCTTAGAAAAGAGCCCATTAAACCCCTACTGACTCTATTTTGATGGCATCAGTTATGATAGAATAAATTCTACTATATGGCAATTAAGGCCCCTGGGTCATGGCAGAGTTGTGCCTCGGAGTTTCTGCTTTGGCTATTTTATCTGTTAAATTTTTTAAAATGAAAGTTTTGTTGGTACCTCAGAGACTAAAACCCTTAAAATAGATCCTGTACATACTACCTTTACCCATAATTTTGCTTCATGAAGCAGATACTTATGAAGAAATTTTAAATAATCTACTATTATAATATATACAATATTAAGAATTAAAATATTAAAGTGTAACCCTAATAATTTAGACAGCAGCCTTTTTTTACTAAAAAGAACTACAAACCAGTGAGCTCATAAATATGATAAATAAGAATCACATTTTTTTATTATGTGGTGACTAATATTGACAATATCTTTTTCAGATAATAAATAGTGATAGTTGCCAGGCACTGTGCTGAGCATTTTAAAATCATAATTCTCTTTAGTTCTTCAGGAATATTATCATTTTCACTCTAAGATTGAGCAACTGAAATTTCAAGAGATTAAACAGCATACACTATTTGATTTCAAATGCCAGGGTCTTAGACACTGTATCATACTGGTTTCCTTAAAAGAATACTTTATCTTACCATTCACTGCTCACTTGCTGAAACCTGACCATCAGTTGCAAACTACAAATGTTCTACTCAATCCCTTTAGTCCTATCCATCTCTTGTACATTCTCACTGATGCCTACAACTTCTACAGTCTTCATTATTTCTGCCCTGAACAATTCAAAGGCTTCTTAAATTGGTTTTCCACTGCCTTTATCATTCTCTTCTAATTCATTTATAGACAACTGTCAGATTTCTTTCCTTTTCTCTATTAAGAAAAATGGCATGAAAAGTAAATCCTATAAATTTCAACATTAAAAATATTAATGATGTTGAAAACATGAGACTGTAGTGTAATTTGTGAAGTGAGGCAATAATTTTTTTTATAACTCTAAGTAAGCTTGTCCTTTTTTTTCAGCCTTCTTAAGACCACTTAGGAGAGCAAACTGTGAACCCTTACATTCTCTAGTAACCTGGTTGTGTGATAATCAATCATTATATGGGTTAAAAAGGAATCACCCAGCTGGTATCCAGGAGTCTGAAAAACAAGGAAGAGTGAGAGACATCCTCAGATCTCACCCATTGAAATAACAATAAGTTGAACATCTAAAACTCAACAAAAAATATCCAAACTGCACACCAGCAAGTCTGAGAATGCGATTTATGCATAAGAGCTACCACAGGTCAGAAAGCCCAGGTGTCGGGCAGTGGACTAGGAAAATAAAGAAGTTGCCTCTTTCAATCGCAGAGCTCCCTGTAGGAGGTGAAGGAGGGGAGAAGCTGCAAATACAAGGCTGAATCACAACCCCCAACTCTCAACTAGAGGGCCTCCCCCCGCCCCTCCAGACTGATAACTGCAGACCCCTGGGAATATGAGCAAACACTGCAGAGACCATTGGTAACATTAACAGGGACTGAAACTGAGGTAGCAAGTGTGATTAAATATCTATTAGAAAATTTAAAAAGGCATTTCTAAGGCTTTACATAAAGCAAGGGTCCAAGAGGCTTAGACACCACCTACTGCAAACCAAAAGAAAAGCACCTTCTTTGCAACAAGCTAAAGAGAGACCTTTATATAATGAATTTCTTTCTGGAAAAACAACAGAAAACATTCCATTAATGCTCAGATGAGAAATATTCCTTAAACACTATGAGCAACCAATATGACAAAGCAGCTCAGAAAGAAAGAGAAAAATCTCCAGAAAATAAACTTACAGACATAGAAATATGCAAGTTAAATTACAGAGAATTCAGGATGGTACTTCTGAAAAATCTCAGTGAGTTCCGAAATGAGTTTTATCAACAATTTCAGGAACTAAAAAACAATTTGATGATCAGAGCAAGGAGACTGAAACCCTCAAAAAGAACCAAAAGAACTTCCTGAAGATGCAGAACACACTGCAAGAGTTGAAAAATGAAATAACAAGCTTGGGAAATAGAGTTGACCAAATAGAGGAAATGATCAGTGATATCAAAGACAGAAATCTAGAATAAATCAGAAGAAGAGAAAAACCGAAGAATGAAAAATAATGAAAGAGAAATTCAAGACTACCTGATACCATCAGGAGAGGAAACATAAGAATAATGGGCATTACCGAAGGTGAGGAAAAGAAGCAGGCACTAGAAGCATTTTCAGACAAATACTGGACAAGAATTTCCCAAATCTAGAGAATGAGCTGGAGCTTGGAATTCAAGAAGTAAACAGAACACCCAATTATTTCAACCCAAAAAGGCTTTCACCAAGACACATTGTATTAAAGTTATAAAAAAATCAACAACAAAGACAGACATCTCAGGGCAGCCAGGGAAAGAAGAAGTGGTAACATATAAAAGAAAACACATTAGATTATCATCGGACTTCTCAGCACAAACCTTACAAACCAGAAAGGAATGGAATGAAATTATTTTATGTAAACTGTAAAGTGAAAGGAACTACCATCCTAGAATAATGTATCTGGGCTAAGCTCTCCTTAGATGTGAAGAAGAGATTAAAATCTTTCCAGATATACAAAAATTGAAGGAATTCTCCACTACAAGGGCCTTCACTACAGGAAATACTGAAAGGCAACAGCTCACCTAAAACAAAATGACAAACAAGCAAATGAACACATAATTAGGAGTAAAGTGGCTATCAGGAAAATAAAGCAGAAGCAGAGAGTGCAATCCTTACAGAGAACAGGGCATTATAGCTTAAATAATAAGACAAGAATTGCTACAGCAAGATAGTAATGAATTTCAGCATGCATAGGGACAAACTGAAATAACAATGACCGAAAAGGGGAGGATTCAAAGATCCAAAGGGGAAATGGAGATAAGGCACATACTGAAGAAAATGGACGACTATATATATATATATAATATATTATATATATATATATATATATAAGTATACACACACACACACACACACACACACACACACAAAACTATCCTTTTCAAATTCGTAATGGTAACTACACACCAAAGATTCAGAATTTAAGTATATAACATAAAACAAGAAGAATCAGAGGCAAAAGCTACAAAAGCCAACCAAAATAAAGAAAACAGAACACAAGGGCAAGAAAGAAGCAATGGAAACACCGAGCTACCAGAAAACAAAAGGTAAAATGGCTATAAGAAGATTTCATATTTCAATAATCACCCTAAATGTAAATGGGTTTGAACTCACCATAAAAAAGCAGAGAGTTGCCAAAGTGGGATCAAAAAATAAAATTTAATCATATGCTGCCTTTAGGAGACACATCTTAGCTCCAAAGACAAATATAGACTCAAAGAAAAGGGTGGGAAGTGAATTTCAAGCAAATGCATTCAGAGAAAAGCAGAGTAGCGGTACTAATATCAGACAATAGACTTTAAAATAAAAAAGGCAGAGAAAATACTGAGGACACTTGGATAATGATAAAGGGAATCGTGTACCAAGAAGACATAACACCATTAATATCTATGCTCCCAATCAGGAATCCTGAAATATGTAAAGCAATTAGTAACAGAAACTAAAGGGAGAAAACTGACCAAAACACTAGCATAGTAGGGAACCTAAATACCTCACTGTCAGATATGGACAGACCATCCAAACACAAAATTAATAAAGAAATTACATCCACAAATGACACATTAGACCAACTAGACATAACTGACATTTACAGAGCCTTCCATCCCCCAAATAGTCGCTTATACATTCTTCTCTAGGCCACAAACTGGGACATAGATAAGATAGCCTCAACAAATATAAGAAGGTTGGAATCATAACCAACCATATTCTCTGATCATAATGCTTTGAAATTAGAGATCAACTGCAAAAAGAAATCAGGAAGAACCACGAATACATGGAGATTAAACAACATTCTAACTGAAAGAATAACTGGGTTAGAGAAGAAAGAAAAGAGGGATCAAGAGATATTTGAATGCATGATAATGATAGTACAACATAACAAAACTTTAGGACATGGCAAATGTGGTCATAAAAAAAAAGTTCATATCATTACAGGCCTATCTCAAAAACAAGAACCAGCCCAAATAAACAACTTAAGGCTTCATTTTAAAAACTAGAAAAGAAGAACATGAAACCTAAAGTTAGCAGATGGAAAGAAATCATTAAAAATTAAAGGAGAAATAAATAAAATTGAAAGCAAAACAAACAAAAAAAAATAGAAAAAATAAATGCAACAAAGAGCTGGTTCTGTGGGGAGGTTAATGAATTACCAACTCTTAGCTAGACCATTAAAGAAAAAAGAAAAAGGACACAAGTAAACAAAATCAGGGATGAAAGAGGGAAAAGTACAACTGACTTTGCAGAAATACAAAGAATTATAAAAGAATACTATGAAAAAATATGTAACACCAAATTTTAAATAACCTAGAAGAAATGGACCAGTACTTTAGAAAAATATGACCTTCCTAGACTGAGTCAAGAAGAACTGGAAATCTAAATAGACTGATCAGCAGTATGGAAACTGAATAATCATCAAAAACCCACCAAAAAGAAAAAAATCAGGATTGAAGCACTTTATCAGTGAATTCTTCCAACATTCGAAGAAGATTTAATACCTATTGTCCTCAAATTCTTCCAAAAAATCAAAATTCTAATTTATTTTATGAGGCCAAATTACTCTGATACCAAAACCAGGTAAAGATAACACAAAGAAAGAAACTACAGACAGTATCTCTCATAAACACAATGCAAAAATCTTAAATAAGATTCCAGCAAAATGAATACAGCAACATATTAAAAAAGATTATACACCACATCAAGCAAGGCTTCATTACAGGGTCACAGAGATGGTTCAGCATATGCAAAGTGGTTAATGTGATATACCATATAAACCAATTAAAAAATAAGAATCATATGATCATATCAATAGATGCAGAAAAAACCTTCAACAAGATACAGCATCCATATTTATGATCAAAACACTAACAAATTGGTATAGAAGGAAAGTACCTTAACATAATAAAGGCCATATATGACAAACCCTCCGACTACATTATACTTAATGGTGAAAAACGAAAAACCTTCCCTCTAAGATCAGGAACAAGGCAAGGTTGTCCACTGTGCCACGGTTTCATATAACATTGGAAGGTCTAGCAAGTGCAATCAGACAAGAGAAAGATATAAAAGCATCCAAATAGGAAACAAAGAAGTCAAACTGTCACTATTTGTGGATGATTTCTCTATATCAAAACCTAAAGACTCCACAAGAACACTGCTAGAAACAATAAGCAAATACAGTAAAATTTCTGGATACAAAATCAATGTTCAAAAATCCATAGCATTCCTATACTCTAATAA